>VXBL01001314.1:1792370-1945636 GCA_013400195.1 Aramus guarauna
TTTTTTTTAGGCCTGCCTCTCTTTCCAAATATTCTGCTGTATTGCTTTTCAAATTAAAAAATTGGGTTTTTTTTTAGAAAAGTCCAGGCACTCTGTTGTCGTCTATAGGATAGCTGCCTGTAGGCATCATCTTTATACAGCAGCACAGGCAGGATTGGTTACCTGAAATTAAATCTCTCTCCCCCCCCACCCCCCCTGCCAAATTCATATTTTCAATATCTACATTTTGTTTGGTGATTGCAGTGCAAATAGCAGTGCAGGACAGTATATATTCCCAGATTGGCTTGCAGTGAAAGCCAAGTTTTCTGAATCCAATTTTTGTGGTTTTTAATATTGTACCAACCTTTAAGAAATAGATCCCAAAAGGCACACTAAAAAAAAAAATTAAGATTGGGGGGAAAAAGCAGAAACTAATAATTCACTGAAACACCAGTTTTCTTAACAGCAAATGCTGACAGCTTGATGCACACCAAAATCAGCCTTAAACTTAATTTAAAAAAAAATATTTTGTTTCTAATTATATTTTATTATGTTGTTTTCAATGGCATCTGGGCCATTGAAAGAAGAAGAAGTGTTACAAGAATGCTGGTCAGTGAAAACTGCAGGCAAAAGCAGTGTCAGACATGTAATACCAAATATGTCATAGAACAATTTAATACTCCAAGAGGAAGGGATTAAGAGAAGATGAATTGTTTGTGAGTAATTTTATTTATGGTGTCTCTTTGCCTCAGGAAGTTTCCATAGTTGCTACATGTCACCTGTTTTAAACTTAATGAACTCCTAGAAGACCATGTCAAAAATACTGTGAGTCTTGATGTGGAAAATGAGGTATGTGAAATGCATCATAGTATCCTTCAGTGATCTTACAGCAGCAGTTGTGCTCTCTTTTGCTATCATTAATAATAATGCATACGCTAAGTAATTCTTTGGAGGCAGAGGCAGGTGAAGTGGCACACTGAGTTACTCCACTAACCCTTCACCTTTGAAAAGAGTGCTCCAACTCAGGGCACAAGTGCAAACGAGTGCAGCGCAGCACTAATCCCTGTTTGTGCGGCAATAAAACTAACCTCGCGGTTGGAAGTCTGATCAACACACGCGTTCGAGCTGGAACAACAGAGTGATTCAAGTCAGAACAAAGGGTGGTAGCAGGGCTCTGAATTGCTTTACACACCCTACAAGCTGAACTACAATTTATTTCTGACTTTCATAAAATCACAGTTCCAACTATCCATGTCCAATGTATTTATCCATATACAAGACGCTTTGAAAACTGTACAGAAGAATGATAAAGTGATCAATAAATGCTGTATAAAAAAAGGAAAACAAATCAAATGAGTTGTTTCAGTAAAGAAAAAAGGTAACCCCTAGAGGAGAAAGGAACAAATTATAATGTCTACTAGGAAAGGAGTCACTGAAGTTAATATCCATTTTAACAATTACAGTTTACAGCAGAAATCATATGATACGGAGTATAGAGAACTCTCTCCTGAACTTGTTTCAGGAACTAGTTTTGCAGATTTGGTTGGTCACATTTTAATACTCAGTAGAAAAATTCTAATACATATAGGCTACGCAAATGTGCTAAAACATAGAAATATGCCTGCTGAAATTGCCTTAGAGCTCATGTACCTCATTAGACGGGCTACTATGGTTGACATGGATTGGACAAAGTGGACAACCATATGACCTTCAAGTGCTGTTCCCACCAAAGTAAAATAACAAGGGATTCAGCAAGATATCCTTTGACATAGCATTCTTGGATACAAGGTGATCAAATGTGTTGGAGTCAGAAGAAGCAAAGGCCGACTTCATGTCACTTCTCGGTTTCAGACAAAACCCAGGATTGTCTTTCCAGGTATAGCATGGGAAATAAGGAAATACAGGGTAGATCCATAAGGAAGAAATCTTTGGAAGCAGATCTGAATGTTTACACTAACCATCTCTGCATCTAGAGAACTAAGTGAAAACTGTGATAGATACTGTAGCTTGGAGACTGTATAATTTTAAAGCCAAAAGTTTGCCTAAATTTTTTCTTACAGTGGTGCCTTAGCTTCCCACCTGTAAAACTGTACTAATTCTTCTCCATCACCCATGATATTCTGAGAATCAATATGCTAAAAACTGTGAGGTATCTGGATACTATGGTAAATGTGGCTGTATAGATGTGTATCGTAAAGAGACTGATATCCATGACTTGACTAAATTTTGAGCTCCGTAGAATTGTCAGAAACACATTTGACTTCTGTTAGTTTGTATGATTGAAGTTACACAAATATTAAGGCATGTGTGACTTGATTCCAATGTCCAAGCTGTTGTCTGGAGAAAAATGTTACCTATCTTCAAAAATAAAAGAGCTCTGCAAATCGAGTTTAGAAAACATCCATTTACTAAAATACCCATTTTGGATACATGGAAGGAGAAATTCATTCCTCTCTCTAGACTTGCATTTGATTGCTGTCAGGCTACCTACCATGGATCTGTGTGAAATACGAGGCTGCCTAAGAAAAAGATGTTTCAGAAATAAGGAGTATTATCTGGCCCAATTTTATTAACATAGCTCTTAAAGGAAAGCGTTGGCAGTGATTCATCTCTGTATCTTGCCAAGGGAAATCATTCTTGTTTAAAGAGTAAGGTTTTTTTCGGTCTTCAGTTTTTAGCAGGATTTCTATAAACTTCACTGGCTGTCTGGGAGTTAGCCGAGGCAATCATGGATCAACGAGGCACAGTGTACTGATCTTGAAGAGTTGTCTTTAATTAAGGAAGCACATGCACCTATTAGAAGTGCCAGCATGCTGGAACAATTAAAGTTCTGAAATAACACACTTCACTTTGATGCTTGGATGCATCTCAAAATTAAAAGCACAGATACATTAGAAACGTATCTGTTCATAATAATGAACTCAATTGAGAAACAGTCATTGTTATTTGAAAAAAATTAATAAAAGAGTGTCAGTAAATAAGAACTTGATATGAAAGACACTACATGGCACATGGCTTGATAAAATTTGCAGAAAAAGTTATAGCAGTATGCACTTACGTTGTGGAAGATGACAGTGAGTGGATAATAAGGAAATCGCAGCACTTGGATCTGAAAATGCTGTCAAGCAACCAAAATGCTAAGATCTATAATGTAACTGGCATGTATCCATAGGGTCATAACTATATTTTCAGAAAAACTCTGTGAATGTTTGGGGTTTTTTTTGTCTGAAGATTTACTAAAGGACGGATAACTATTCTGTAGGAATTCCAGTGTGTTTAGCATTTCTTTCATTTAAAGAAAAAAGAACCAGTTTTCTCCTGGATTTGTCTGTTCTCACTTCCCACTAATTACCATCTCCAGGCAAAGGAGTGACCTATGGGTCTTACACATCCCGAACGAATAGTTTAATGCAACCAGGTGTAAGGCATTCCCTGTGACCATGCTTTGTACAGTGTTAGACACCCTACAATCACATGTACCCAATGTAGATTACTCTGCAAGAAAACCAAGAGGTCCAACAGGATCCACACTTACCGTGTGGATTCCCAAGGAACAGGCAGGGGAAGAGGTGTTACTGCATTGTCCTGGTCTTTGGTGACATTTAGATGCTGGGAGGAAAATGAGTCCTAAAGGCATCTTCACTTTTAGGAGAAGGGTTTGAATTGTGAGCAATACCAAAATCTTCAACTTAAACACATCAGGATCATTTTAGGTTAGATGCAGGAGTTGTCTGAATTCTGCTCTTGAATCTATCCTTTCGTTCCTTTATTGCAATTAATCCTTGGAGTAACTAGAAAAGCCTACATATATTATGAATGCTGCTTATTTGGTTTAACCTGATTTTCTTCTTGTACTATTAAATCTCGTTATTTATTTGATGCATTTAAATCCAAAACTGTTATTAGGAATCTCATACAAAATGTCAAAAGAATACAAGAGGCTTTTATTTACAGAAGAGGGAGCTGGTGAAGAATTTTCTCCCTACTAAAGGCCAATAGGACTCTTTTTCATTGGCCAGGGCCTGCAATCCATTAGCAAGTTGAACATCCCTTGGAACAGGAATAGGATCTTAGGTGTGCCTTGCATTAACACACCTCTTGCTGTTCCCTAATAATAACTTAAAATATAGTCAGGCCTTTCCATTCCCTGTCTATACTTCCCTTTCTCCCAGGGAACATGGGGCAGGAAGTCACAGGCTGTATCTGGCTCAGACGTGTCTGAGTTTCTATCAGAAAAAGGCAGTGGAAGGAAAAGGCCTGGAAACTGATTTGCTCAGGATTTTTGTCGGTACGGCCCAGACGCTCTCGTTGATGGGGTTGGCTTCTTGGGGACTGCAGGCATGGGTCGTTTGAGACAGGTTGTGTGATCGCAAGTTGGGACCGTGCCTCATTTTGCCATCTGCATTTGTGGTCCACACTATTCTGGAGGACGTGTCCCAAAATGTTAGTGCACTATAAATGTAGGAAATAGGTACCATCTCAGCAGAGTGTGGGACAGGGATCTCTGGAGTCAGTCTCACTGCTACCATGTAAGCTTGATGGGTTTCTGACAGTCCAGAGTTTCTGACAGTCTGATCCCTCGAGTGCTGCAGAATTTGCAGCAATACTGCCCTACCAGCAGAGGCATCCAAGGAAGATGCTTGTACCAACGCACAGTGGCTCCAGAAAGCATGAAAACCAGAGTGCCATCCTGCCCTGAAGATTGGTACGGGCCAGTTACGGCAACATTTTGGGAGGTTGATCACTGAGGTGACATGGGATGTCATACGAAGGGAGCAGGGTGGTGCTAGCTCTTGCAATGACTGAGGGATCAGCAGGTGAGTGAGAAAATAACCTCATTTTAGTAACCAAATGGACTATCCACTTCTAAATTAACTTCAGAACATGAATATAATTAGGCTTAATTACAAACAGGTTCTAATAGGACTATAAGGAAAAACAGGTTAAACAAAGTAATTAGCATTCATCATGTAGGCAGGTTTAGCTCCTGGATTAGTTGCAATGAAGTTACATGGCAACACTGAATAAAGATTGAATTTATGATATTTGCAGCGATAATTTCATTTTCAGTAACAGGTAAAATAACTTTATTTGGAAATCCTATCTTTCTGGTGTGAAGGGTCATATTGACTCCATCGTCATGCCTGACTAAATGATAATCACTGCCAAAATGATTTCAGGCAGTGGCATAAGAAGTCCTAAGATTGAGCTGTAGAAAAAAAGCTATAGAAAGTAGACATGGAAAAGACATGGCAGATCATCAAGGCATTCCTTCTGCTAGTACAATACTGTGCCTTACAGTAACTTCTACTTTCATGCCACTTTATCTCGTCGGTATTAGAAAGACCCTGGCGATGAGGATTCCAGCCCTTGAGAATCTCCTGAAATCTAATTCATCTTAAAGTCGCAAATGCTCCATTCCATAGAAGGGCCTTTTTCCTAAGCTTTGTACAGATGGAAAATACTATAAACAATTTACTAATCAGAGCTCTATTTCTGTATCCCACATGAATGTGAAATCTTACAGTACAGCCCATTCTTTAAATTTGGGACAATTACACCATACATTTTGCTATTTAAGTAACTGTCTGCTACTCCAGTTAATGCACCTGAACTTAATTTGCTGTGAAAATAGGGATTCTGAAACACACACTGCATATAATTTGCTTTATTTGTTGCCTTTGATAGATCTGCAAAACTGTAAAAAACAAACAACCGTTTCCTCCTCCCCTGCTGAATAATGTAGAAAATTAGCCATGCAAAATAAGAGAGACATGTCTTGCAGTAGTGTAAATCATCTCTGAAGGTAGAATCTGAACGACTCAGGAATACTAATTTCTGACATCTCACTCAAGAAAGTGAGAGACTATATGATTTAATAGCTAACATCCTTATATCCAGGATTATAAATTTTGCTTTTCAGGACTGACTCTACATTCTTGTTGTGAATTTGTTATGGAGCCAAATGTAGCAGGCTTCCTTTCAGGAGCTTAAAGAATGTGGAACAGTGTGATTTCTACAGTGAAACAAGAATAATTGTATTTTAAGAACAGGAAGAAGCAGCCTTAAAAATACTTGTGCTAATCAGGGTCCTGAAGGTGGTTCAGAGGCAGTTAGAAACATATGGCAAGAAATTTCAAAATCCACCCTTGCCTTCATGTTAAAAAAGGTACAGAGGTAAAAGAAACCAACACCTCCCTCCCAGCTTAGTAAAATAGAACAAAGTCTAAACGAAAAATCTGAGGTACAAAAATTCAGTGGGACTGATGCCAGTTTATTCCAGCTGAGGTTTGAGATATTTGTACTAACTGGGAATAATGAATATTAGATTAAATTATTATGAGATTAGAGAATTAAGTGTAGGAATACAGGTAAAATGTGATGTCTGTTTCTTGATTTTCTAGTTTTAATTATTTTTCCCTTAAATATAGACAGTTCTGTTAGTGAGAAAATATTTCCAGTAGAATTGGTAAAGCCCCAAAGTGTTTTATCTACTTTGTTCAAAAGATTCCAATGTAATTAAGGACATGTCTGTATTGGCTAGACAAAACCTGCATGAAACAAAGAAAATACATGTAATGACTGTAAATGACTGGAGTGTATTTTGAAAGTAAAAGGCAGTTTACTTTATATCTTGGAAGTAATTCAAATTAAGCTAGGATTCTATGTTTTATATATGAGAAATAACTAATAGCTTTATTTAAATACTTTACATTGTTAAACATTTAACATTGACAACTCATTTTGGGTTCGGTTCACACAAAGATTTATTATGTGTATGCATTAAATTACTTGTCTTCTCTCGGAGGTAACGGGCATAGGAAACCTCCACTGGTACTATTTTAAATTACACATGTTTATTGGAAGGAAAATTAATTGTAACCTTTTGTATCTGTAGCATCCATCACTCATGCATTTTCTCAAGTACTTTTCATTTAACAAGGGATAAGGTAAAACTCAGAAATTCTGTGTTTCTTGAGCAGAAGTGCACACACTTGTAAAAAACCTGTATATATATTTATCATATAGCTTTTACAAACTTCATGTAAAAAAAAAAATCAAAATGCCAAGTGTATTTTTTTCCAGCTTTACTTCCATTTTGTGATAAGAATGAATTTTGCTTATTCTAGAAGCCCCTTCTGAGGAACAATAAAAATTAGGAACAGTTAAGGGTAGTGACAGGACTCCTCTCATGAGTGCCAATCACATCCCTTCACATGTATTTCTTGCACAGATGTACAAAGCCTCTTTACTGATTTGGATTTTAGTCAATCTCTGATTTAATCAGATGCCATTTAATAAACTGATGGTTGAGTATTATTATGTATGAAGTTCAATTTTTGTCACCTCGTCTTAAATAAAAACAAAATAGGAGTAGAAAACTTATTGAAAAGGACAAGAAATCATTAGCAGCACAGTTAAACCTTTCCCATTTAAGGAATGGTTGGAATCTAAGCTTACTTCTTCTGAGAAAAAAAAATGACAAAATAAGATGTGACAGGTAATTTTGTAAAGAGGATTATAAAAAAAAAATGTCGTCTTGCTTATCTTTTCCATAGTCAGAAAAGAACACAAACAAAAACCCAACACATTTAGCAAAAGTTAAAAGGAAGTAGATGCTTCATACACAAAACAGTTAAACACATCCAAGAATATAGTGTAGGAATATTAGAAGGTAATTTAGGAAAATTAAAAAAGAATTAGAAAACACACTAGTCACGGCACCACCTAAGTTACCATTGCAAAGGCTATGACTGCTCATGCTTCAACACGTAATCTGATTGTTAGCTGTGGTTAGGAGGGAATTTCCTCTCCAGTATATTGCTGTGTGAGTAAAGTGCTTTGAGGGAATTTTACACTTTTCACTGAACCGCTGAGCAATGAGCAGTTACAGGCAACGTACCTGACTGAACTGAGTAGTACTGGTTTTCTGCTAGAGAATGACTACACTCCTTCTAGTGGTTATTCTTTGCAGACTTACAGATACACCAGATAAAACAAGAATAGGGTAAGTGTGCGTGACGGGTATCTGGAGCTATAGCTAGCGACTGCATTATGCCTTGGATACCACAAAATCCAGATTGCACATTTTATTTTTAAAAAGCAGTCTGTGTCCTTCGCTTTCTAAATTACATAAAGCCACCAATACTCTTCTGTAAATAACTCCAGACACTTCTCAGAGAAAAAAACATTCAGACTATATACCTCTGAAACTATAATGGAGCATTTAAAACTAAGTATTTCTAAATAACCTTACTTCTATAGTTATGTTAATCTTTTTTAATGATGTCTTGTGAGCTTTGAATAGCCTAAATCTAAACAATATGAAATGCCTCTATGCTGATGAACAATGCTTTTCTACCCATAAGGTATTGTCAATGTGCAACTGAAAAGAGCAAAGATTTAGGCCAACATAAATAGCAATCCCGATCCAATCCTCCCCCTCCTGCACACATAATTAGGAGATATTCCAAGACATATTTTCCCGAGAATACTAAAGGGATGACAGTTCACAAATGTTTTTCCTGCTGTTACAATAATTCCCACAGTCATGGGTTCATGTTGAGGGGACTTAGTCAACTGATAGGAACAAAATCTTGTAACGTTTTCATCAGCTCTTTATGGCGAAGCAAATTAATTCTCTTTCAGTGCTTATCCATTCATAATTTTCATAATGTGCTGCTGCATTTACGTACGTTAAATTTCACGTTTATAGATCACATCAAGAGAGTTTAACACATATAGGTGTATGTGTCTGCAAATATTTAAAGACCAGATGTACAGAAAGTCTCTTCCTGGCAGTGCAGAGAGACTGCTAGCGGGACTTTGGATGCCAAAATCCCAGGGGAATTACTGAAAACCCTGCCGGCCCTCTGCCTGTATCTACAGGTGCCTAAACGCCTTTAACATATTGGTACGGTGTGTCCAGCTCATACTATGAGAAACTGTAAGTGAGTCAAACTATAGACTAGCAAGTTGCATTGTATATATACTACTGTATAGATAGTATAGTATAGTATCTTTTAAAAGAAATGGAAAGAGAAACCACTGATAAACTATCCAGAATTTGTAAATATCGGTTCTAGAATATGTGATACGATCAGTCCAAATACGTGCGTATTACTTCAGTAAGTATATAGCAGGTTCTTCAGAACAGGCAGGGGAACACACAGTGTTTAAAAATAAAGAGGTACCTTCTGGCAGAAAGAACTTTGTTGCAATTGATGGGATCGTTTTGCTCATGTGAATGAAATTGATGGTGATGGGTTTTTCCCAAGGCAATCCCACCTTTGACGTTGTCGCTCTGCACTCACTGGGAGCAGAACGAAACCCATCAGTTTTACGCTGCATTTTCCTTTCGTGCTCCTTTAGGACAACTTATTATGATGTTTTATGTAAAACACCCATCCCTCTGCTCCCAGTCCAGCAGCACCAAGACAGCAGAGCAACCACACACTACATTTTGTATTTGCTAAGCAAAAGCCTCCAGAGTGAGCTCATTTCATTTGGAGACAACCCAAGGCAGAGATTTAAACAGGAACAGAAAGGTTATGTTGCAACTTAGAACAAACCAAAAAACATTACTACGCGAATTGATTCCTCACTGCTCTAACTTTTGTTTACCGTCTTTTACTTGTTGCCATGCTTGAGTGACACAGCATAAAGTATTTTCCTGCTCCAGATACAAAGAGAGCATTTTCCATTGTGCTGAAGCAGCCCAGAAACCTGCCCGTTTCCTGACAGAGCACAGCATACAAACTCTGAAGAAAAGGCAAAAACAGCTCCAAGCTAAAGAATATAAATAATCTCAGACAACAGAGCAATTTCATTGTTTACACGACCCTCTGCTGCTTACAAAAAGGATATATGGCAAAAGGAGATTATTTTGTTGTATGTCTGATAGCACTGTGTGGTGACGTTGCACCTGGTAGCCTGTGGGTGCCGGGGAAGAATCCAAGCAGCAGGGTTTAGTCAGCCTCATAAAATTGGACAAACTAACTTTTAAGCATTTCAATCATTTTCCAGAATATTCATCATATTTGACAAATCTACTCAAATACGTCCTGGATTATTACGGAAGGAGTATTTATGATTTTATTGTGCTTTCTGGATGTCCTGACAGAAATGTTCTAAAAGGAAAGAAAATTTCATTACAAATTGGTAAAGAATATCTTTGAGCACAGGAAAGACTAGGCGTCCTTTTTGATAAACCGAACAAAGCTGCTAAGCTGCTAAATGGGAAGGAAAAAAATCAGATTGGATTGTGAAGCAAAGTTTTATGATACTAGCAAAATGTGCAGATTATGGCTTTAAGGAAAAAAATTACAAGAATGAGGAAAATGAGAAGTGGCTCATCCCTTGAACTTGCTGTCATCCAGAGTTTCTAAATTCACTGCACAACTGGGGGTGAGGGGAAAAGAAGGAATGGTAATTGGGAAGTCTAAAAAATTGCAGAAGGAACATCTGACGTGAACCGGCACTGACAGAAAGCAGCCTCTGCTATGGAGAAGCACCAGATGAGGAGAAACATCATACATGCTTCCTCTTAGATCGAGACATATAGAAGAACAGAGGAAAAAAAGATACATCCACTGTGCTGAGCGACGAGGGGCAGGGACCTGGTCTTCATTACCCGGGGCTGAGCAGCTATTTTAGAGTTCAACCATGGAAGCCAAACAGCAGAGCTGTGACCACAAGTCAGCCAAATCCTCACTCGGAGCCAAATGCTCCAGCATGGAACAGATTTTATTTTTACAGCCATGTTACATTTTCCTTTATTAAGCTGCCTTAGATTTATTTTTAAATCTTTTTTTTTATTGATACAGTGGACATCTATTAGTGTATTAAAATGCATGCCGGTATGGCTGGAGCTTATCGGCTGAAAAACCAGAGCTATTCCTGTGGAACCTAATGTGTCGACGCATGCTCACTTTGCAAGTGGCTGTGGCAATTTTGGATGTTAATGCCCCGGCACCAGAGGTGATCACTCCAATGCAGAGTCAGGAGGCTGGAGCGTGTCAGTGGGCATCACGTTGAAGGCTGGCAGCCTCGCCCCCACTGCCCGTGGGAGATGGGTTTTCCGAGAGGGGTCCAGTGAACCTCCTCCCCTTTGCCTGGGGCGTGCAGAAGACAATTCCACGGGGGGTGCAGGGGGGCAGGAGCTCCTGGCAGGGTGGCAAAGGACTTCTTTTACTGGCCTACTTGCATCTACCTGTCAATACCTTCCGCAAATTGGTAGAGATTAAGGAGTTGCCACAAACAAGCATTTGGATGAAGCTTAAATTTCCCAAACACTACCACAAATTCAAAATGTGGAGGCGCTCACAACTTCCTAAACACCGGATCTATCCATGTTGCGCTTGCGCTCGTACCCTGGGGCCTCCTGCTAGGCGTGCAGGTATGCACCCTGGCCTGAGCGATTCCAACAGCGAGCTTCGGGGAAGGCTGCTGAAGGCAAACCCGCTGAGGGGCATTGCAGCAGGACACCAATTTCCCTCCGAAAATGTATACTGCTGGCTGAAAGGAAAATGGGCTGAGAAATCGAGACAGTACGCTAATTCAGTTCTTCCCCTTGAATGTTGTCTGACTTAAATCTCCCCACCTACTCCTGTTTTGCAAAGGTCCTGGAAACAGACAGCAGCAATTCTAGCAGCTTTGTAGCAGGGCAAATACCATTCAGGCTTTTAGGGCTTTTACGCTTATGTTGAAAAGTCACTCTCCAAAGTGCTGTTTCAGATGCCATTGAGGATCAAAGATATGCATTAAATTACACTATTGAATCCTTTTCTGCAAAGGATGACAGAACTGGGATTTTATACTCTCAGCAGTAAGAGTACGGAACCTTACAAACCTTTAGGAAAATAACATGGAAAAAAAAAAAGAAAAAGGAAAAAGAATATTGTACTAACTGCATCCCATCTCTAAAGCAGGTAAGGGTGTTAACGCTTTTTTGGCAGAAAATTTAGGCAAATCTAAATCATAAAAACCCACACGGATAACTTGTTATTGCAATAGAAAACCAACAATAGTATGTTATCCAAAATTGCCAGTTATACCTAGTCTGTGATGAAAACACTGAAGTTTCTGGGGAAGATAAAGGCAAAACATAAGGATGACTCATATAAAGAAAGCTTGAAAGCGTGCTTCTTGTCCCTTAGTGAGACAAGTAAAGATCCCCACAATCTTAGGATCTCGTTTGACTTTGTTTATCTATGCTTAAATAAATGGAAGTCATTAAAATGCACAGCCACGTTACTTAATGTGGGTTAACAAAGTATGAAACCATCTAGTAAATTCATGATTCATGGCAGCACTTGTAAAACACCAGCACATATACTTCTAACCGAGGTACATTACATTTGAAAACCACAATATACGTGGTTTTTTAACATAAGCAGTCTGCTTTTCAGACATGCTGAGCAACTGCAACTTCTATAAAAATTGCTAGGGTTCACATCAAAGTAATGTGGCGGTATCTGTCCAACTCATTTACTCATATAAGTACATTTACTGTGAGGACACGTACACTTCAATCCCAAACTCTGTTCACAGCAAACTTTACGTGTAACACTGCACAAACTGTCTCTCACTTTCTGGTGGGTTTAAAGGATAACAGGAGAAAAGCAGCTTTACGCTGCTAATACGCCACTGAAGTGTCCGAGAGCAGAATCAGACCAGGTAACCTGGCCAGTGCTGACCCAGGGGAAGGGGTTACTGCTGTCAGGTGTTTGTGCATTTCTTTTGCCAGAGGTTAATGCCCTTTTCCAGTAAAAGCTTTTTCTTTCTTTTGCTCTCTCTTCCTTTTTCTTTTCCTTTTTTTCCCTTTCCCTTTCCATTCCCCTTTCCCTTTCCCTTTCTCCATCATTTCACTAAATTGGGTTAGAAAGCAGACAAACAGTGAAAATGACAGGGCTAAGAAAGAAATAACCTTTGACAGGGCTGCCAGTGAGATAGGGACATCCAACGGGGAGCAGTAAATATTTCAATCCAGATGATAGTGATGATGAGTGGGTTAGTCTGTCTAGCTGTGCGTCATGCCCCGATGAACTCCACATGAGTCAGGCACGTTGAGGAACGATGACTGCAGAGCAATGCAGGGGCAGGAGGGGGCTGCGACAACGTGCAGGGGAACAGAAAGCCTCTCTTACGGAAGGAAGCTGATNACACTTCAATCCCAAACTCTGTTCACAGCAAACTTTACGTGTAACGCTGCACAAACTGTCTCTCACTTTCTGGTGGGTTTAAAGGATAACAGGAGAAAAGCAGCTTTACGCTGCTAATATAACACGCCACTGAAGTGTCCAAGAGCAGAATCAGACCAGGTAACCTGGCCAGTGCTGACCCAGGGGAAGGGGTTACTGCTGTCAGGTGTTTGTGCATTTCTTTTGCCAGAGGTTAATGCCCTTTTCCAGTAAAAGCTTTTTCTTTCTTTTGCTCTCTCTTCCTTTTTCTTTTCCTTTTTTTCCCTTTCCCTTTCCATTCCCCTTTCCCTTTCCCTTTCTCCATCATTTCACTAAATTGGGTTAGAAAGCAGACAAACAGTGAAAATGACAGGGCTAAGAAAGAAATAACCTTTGACAGGGCTGCCAGTGAGATAGGGACATCCAACGGGGAGCAGTAAATATTTCAATCCAGATGATAGTGATGATGAGTGGGTTAGTCTGTCTAGCTGTGCGTCATGCCCCGATGAACTCCACATGAGTCAGGCACGTTGAGGAACGATGACTGCAGAGCAATGCAGGGGCAGGAGGGGGCTGCGACAACGTGCAGGGGAACAGAAAGCCTCTCTTACGGAAGGAAGCTGATAGCCACAGATCTGGTTAGTGTGTAGCAAATAAAGACCAGGAGGAAAGAATCATAGAATCATTTAGGTTGCAAAAGATCCTTAAGATCATTGTGTCCAACCATTAACCTAGCACTGTCAAGTCCACCACTAAACCATGTCCCTAAGTGCCACACCTAAATGTCTCTTAAATACCTCCAGGGGTGNTAAGAGGGTGTGTTTTCATTAATACATTGCAAATGAAAAACAGAAAAACTGTCACTTAAGGTATAGGATAAGAGTTGCTTAAAAACAAGCGGGTATAAGTTCAGGCTAGAAATGCTCTAAAGAGCAAAGCAAACAAGGCTCTCTAGAGCCCCTCACCAAATTTTTTTGATTACAGCAGCCAGCCAAGCGTTCAGCCTAACGGGGCACATCTGTGGGAAGGCAATGCCATGGCTGCTCCCCGTCTCGGGCTGCCCCTCTTTTCCTCTGTCTGCACCACCGCGCACATCCCCAGCGCAGGAGCTTGCGGCCGGGCACGACCTGCCACGTGGGGAACCGGGGCAGGAGCAGTGCCGAAGCATTTGGTTCGGGAATGTCAATGGTATGATTAGGAGATAAAATCTCCACTGGTGGTGGAACTTGTATGTGGGAAAAATGGTGAGGAGCTAGAGGGGGAGGATGACACCAGAAGCGAAGAGGCTGGAGTGAGGGAGATGTAGCAGGTTTTGTTCTGATGTCCTAATCAAGGCTTAGCCGTGTGTTATTAAGCAGACATGATGTAACGTTAGAGTGTTCAGACATCGGGGATAATCAGGCCAGCCAAGTTCAGACTTTGAATGTGTGAAAAAGGAGGACACGCAAACAAAAAAGTTGCAGCGCAGTCTCGTCGGTGTTTCTATTTATTTTCTCTGAAGCATTTGCAAATGAGAATTTACCTGAGGCTCGAGAACCTTTGGCAGGGCTGAGGTGGCAATGACCAACTGAGAACAGTAAGCATTTCAACCCAGATCAGGATCACCAGCTCTCTAAATATAAAAATAATTAATTTGCTTTCATACTTGAGGCTCAGTAAAAATACAAAACCTCAGGGGCCATCCACACTTCAAAGCTCCTTTGGATTAAGGCAGTGTGGGAATACTTAAAGTACAGTTGACTTTTACTCCAGGTAAGACAGCTTTTCGTGACTTGACTTAATACATTTTCAAAGAGGTGAGTTTCCACACGTGGAGTTACACTGAAACAACTGCCTGCACACGTAGGCAAGCCCTAGCAGCTAACACTGGAAATAAATATTTTCGGCGCTCAAGCAGAGAGCCTACGAGTAAGTACTTCCTCGCATACTCGGTTTCATGCAGATGAATGTATCTATCAGATTTTTTGGGGTTGCTTGTGCACATGCCAAAATACTTAGGGGATTGGGGCCCTGCTTTGTAGAAAGTGATGCGTGCTGTGTCCCAGAGTACCACCTTAAAGAAAAATACAAATCCCTGGATTGAATGCTAGTGTATCCCATCATCTCTCCCATGTCTCTGATACCATTCCAGTTGGCTCTCTCGCACTCCCAGATAATTCACACATGTTCGCCCATCCACAAACCCTACAGCACCCCTTCCCCCCTCGAAAAAAAAAGTCAGCCAGCTGTTGGAAAATTCAGACATTTCATTAACACAGTTTACTGGCTGATACTGCCAAGCAAAATAGAGACAATTAATAATAATCAGGACCGAAGGCGCTGAGACAGCTTATGAGTAAAGGATTGTATTAGTTGTTTAAAAAGGACAAACTCACTCCTGCCTGGAGTGATAGGGAACAAAGGGCGGTGATGTATAACCGGGGAGGAAAGAGACTCTCTCCGTGGCTTTTGTAGATTACTGCGTGAATGACAGGAGCGGCAGGAGCAAATACCTCTTTTCATTTGCTCAGCCTGCTGGAGAAGAATAGCAGCGCTTGCCAATGAAGCTGCAGCTGTGCTCCAGCTTCGTTTAATCACTGTGTATGACTGAGGGTTAATTAGCTGCCATTCTTACGGCTATTTGTTGTTCTAATGAAGATTTGCATAAATGTAAGACTAGGGGGTAACTGATACTTGATTTTTCCCTTCAGAGAGGCTGGGGGTGGAAAACTTACCCACCCCAAGTGTTTATGTTTGTGGGAGATTCAGTGTTGCCTTTCCATTTGACCTGATCTGCTTCTGGCTGATGAATGGTGAACAAAGAGTTCAGAGTTGCTTATCAAATTGAGACCCCTGTTGGGTTTCTGCCTTTAGAAAGGGGCAGACTAGTTAGATGAAGAGAGGACCGAGGGGTTAGAAAATTACTCCCAGCTGACAGAGAGGAAAAGACATATATGTATGTTTCCGGATATATATATATATATATGAGCATATATATGTGATATATCTCAGTGATAGGTATCTCAGTGATATATATATATCAGTGACATATGCCTCTATCTATCTGTCTGTCTGTCTGTCTGTCTATCTATCTATCTATCTATCTCTCTATCTATCATGTTAATAATTTCTATAATGGAACCAATAATTTGTTAATGATAAAATGTCATAAAAAAATAACAGGACAAGCAGTACAACCAGAACAGGTTGTAGCGTATTAGGCAATACACTGAAAAATAAGAACTTGTAAGTTTTTGCAAGCCTTCTGTTTTACATCACTAACACTCAAAGTTCACTCATAAAAAAAAAAAAGGTATCTAACATGAAATAGCCAATCTCAAAGGAAGGCAAAAATGACTCAGTGGTTCACATCTACCGGCCATCAGCTCCTCGTAAGAGGGGAATTTACAATACAAATTAAGAAATTGCATTCATTGCTCAAAAAATCATGGGAAAAATTTAACATGAAGCACTAACAAAATCCCAAACTACTCGGTAATTAAAGAGCACATTTGAAAATGAAATGTCCTAGAATTTTTTTATTTACTATAGTCATGACAATGCTAGTAACTGAAAGAAGCTGAAGGGAAGAATAACCTATTTCTAGTATGTTAACTTATTTCATATGATAATTTATTATGGGTAACGGTTTTCAGTGTTCATCTTACACACTTGGTCAGCTAAAACTCTTGTCTAACAGCATCTATATAATAATCTGAGGGAAAGACAAAGATTGAGAGGGCAGAGGTGGTATATTTCTAAATGTCAAATCACTACCGGAAAGTGGCCAGCTTTCAAGTTGACTGCATCCCTCCAAAGAGAAGTGACCACAAATGAGCAGTTTCTCAATCCCAACCCAGCTTTGCAGTGTCTCTAGCTCTTTACTCAGTCTCTAAGACACATGACCAAAAATATTCATCTGCTTTTCTTTACACTTCTGTCACCCATCTGCCTGACTTCCTATAGGCACCTCTGCATAGTTTGGGGCAGACACTAGCAGAAGTCCATCTTTCAGGGACATAAGGAGAGAGCATCCAACACACCTGAAATAAATGTGCCTGAAATGGTAACACAGGGCTCCTTTACCACTCCAGCTCTTAGCTGGAAGGAACGCCATGGGTTGGAACGCTATATACAGTAACAAACCTACATGAAAATAAAAAGTCAACTGCATTTTTGCCCACTTTCACCTTATTTTGAACTTGGAAATAATACAGCCTTCTGTTACAGACTTTGACTCAGCCCTTGATTACAGAAGAATCTCACATTCTGCCCTTTGCGAAGCAATTTTTAGTTCTTTGGCTGGGGAGAAAAGCTTAAAAACAGGAAACCTAAAGTTTTAAAAACTAGATGGCAAATTAAAAAAAATACTGACGTGTACAATTAAAAATAAATTAGCAACAACCCTCACAACGTGTAAACAGATCACTTATTTTTTCTTTAATGATTCTTCAATAATTTCTATATGCTATGATTTTCCAAGGCTACAGTCAGAATTATTCATTAGTAAATAGTGTAAGAGAAATTGGAAATTATAGATCTAGTGGTCAATGGCAGAAAACAAATCTAAAAGAGTTGAGGGAAGAGGTTAAGTGCTATGCTAGTTAATAAGAATGACAGCTTGCTTTGAATACTCATACTGGCTGTCCAGGATATTGAATAAACCTCATTTAAATTAATTTTCATTATTTGTAAAGTCTGTGTTAGACATCTATCATTGTCAGTACTATTAATATTCTTTTCAGAGACCATATTATCAGCATATTTAAATGAAAGCTTTCCTTTTCAATATTTATTAACTCATTAATATTTTTTGGTACTAATATCCTGGTTGTAATATCCAAATTAGTGCCTACTACAAGGTATTTTCTACCGATTACACTTTTTGAATGAAAAGATTTTTTTATTCTCAAGTGCTAAAAATGCACTTGTGCTTCCTTTCTATATTATGTCTTAAATGAATGGCATTTAAAATTTACATTTTTGTCTTTTTTAAGTAGGTAGCAGTAAAACAGCTCACTGACCACGTCCTAGTAGTGGATTGAATATGAACTGTGAATGAACGCGAATGTGAAAGTGAATTCGCCTTACCCGGGTTGCAGTCTGTGAGGAGGGAGCAGATGGAGAGGAGAACTTTAGAAATGGTTAATGCTGGACTCCAGTTGTCTTTTAAAATGTCCAGGCAGATGACGCCTTGGCTGTTAATATTACAGTGGTAGATTCTTGTCCGAAATGTTACCTAGAAAAGACAGTGTGTCTAAGTACAATGGTGCTCAAGCCAAATAATTACACAATTTTTAAGCAATTAAAAAATTATATGAAGTAACATTCTTCTTTCCTGGTTGAAATGACAGTACTCTGCTACTGTCAGTTAAAGGCTGTGCAAGATAGTGATATTCATAAGAAAATAAAGAAGATAAAGTCTGCCTCTTCCACTTGTGGCCAGCAGTGGAACAGGTTTGTGCAAGGTGAGCATGGGACACGTTTCCTGAGCTTCCTCTTGCATTGGTCTCACTGATCTCATTATTTTTGTATGGAGCTAAAAAAAAGCTATTCCAGTCCCTGATCTGGGTAACGTTCATAACACAGGCCCACAGCTACTTCATACTTTGAAGGGAGGCAGAAGACAGATTCTTCTGCTGTCTTCATCTGTTCACCATTTGACCCAATAGATTAAGCTGGAAAAAAAAAAAAGTGGAGGCATCACATCAGTGACTCCTGGAAAAAGTAAAGTAAAATATCTTTGAGAAAGGCTGCCTAAATAAAATGCTCTTATTTCCAAATTTTAAGTTACGGCTGAATCAGTAGAATTGTCTACAAACATCTTTTGGGTGGGTTTTGTTTTTTTTTTTTTTTTTTTTTCCCCAGCTGATTTTGAGGATTTCTGTACCCATTTTGTATTGGGTCCCAGGTGAACCTGTATGTAACAAACCAAGAAGATAATTTCTTTTAGCCTAGAATGATGTGCTTCTGCTTCAAGTTGGACATATAAGCCCTTTATTTTTAAAAAAGTTCAGCTGTGAAAGTTCACTTTGTAGTTCAGAATGAATACTGGGGCTACTGGATAAGAAGGGACAATACAAAAAACTACCCCTTGGGGGTCTCCATCAAGGACGAATTTCTCCATCAGTTCTACCCAAATGACAAGCCAAACCGTCTGGTTTTAACAACATGTTCATGACATCTGAAATGAAGATGTACAATTTCAGTAGTCTACGCCATCAGCAACAACCCTGCCAGCAGAGGGGCCGATGAGGCGGGTGACAACAGCAGGCAAAGCACACCCCAATTTAAGCAAGCTGTGCTTTTCACCAGAGTTGGACAGTGCTAATAACCGGGAGTGCTTGGGCACCCATCCTTGCTCTACCACACGGATAAACCTGCTTCTGGAGAGTAATGGAAACTGATGACAGGCATGCTCCTCTTCTGATTGTATTCTGTATCAGAGAGCTCAGTGATTTCAGTGGGACTGGGATCAGATCACTTATCGGTAAGCAGAAGAGAGGATACAAGTGAAATAACATGGCACCTGGTTTACTTCTATCAAAAAAAAAAAAAAAAATCATTCTCTAACACACTGAAAAATTCCTCCCCGTTGGATTAAATCAAGCAGCTTTGACAAAATAATGGAAAGAAAAGGTAGTAGATTTCTGGTATTAAAACACTACATTCAACAAGAAAGAATTTTTCTTGTAAGTACTTTTCCACATAAATCTGAGAAAGCACTTTTGGGCCCAGTGTCATTCACCAGTGAGCTCTGTAACAAAGATCTCAACAAAGCAAGTTCATTGGGTTTTAAACACATCTATTTCTAAAGGTATTGCCAATTAACAGGAAAATTTATTTATATCTGTAGGTTCTTTCCGTTTTTCCCCCTACAGTTGTGTTTTTGCTTATTGTTTCCCAGCCTAAGTGCTTCACTTCTGGGACTTTTGTGAAAATTTAAAATATTTCTGACACAATGAGTTCGATTCATCCAAACACTATCATCAGATGATCTACTTTTTCCCCTCATTAGGAGTCCAAGCACATTCAGCATTTGAAATGAAGGAATCCTTCTGCAAGACCAAGAAAATAGTATGTCATGATAAAATTAAATGTTTGTCTACAAAGGGAAGCTATTTTGAACAAGGAAGGTTACAAATACACCAAAGTGGCAAACTACCTTACTCAAACTGCATGTCAAAAGTGTCCACAAAGGGAGCTGGTGTGGAGTAGCATCCTGTGAATTGTAGGTCAGTGTTCATTAAGTTCCCGGGTAGATTAACACCAGGCAATCTCATACTTGAGATGATACAAGGAACTCAGGGAATGCTTACTAGCAGGATGTCCTGTGACTTGGGCAAACACTTCAGCACTGCTTAATTTTAAGTATTATATTCTTACTTCTCAGAACACTGTTGGAATAAAGTTTTTGCTTAATTTGCTGAATTATTTTTCCTGTGCTTCCATGATGAAAAATTTGAGGACTTCATTCAGCAATATCTGAATACACCGAGTAATAAGTTTTATGTGGTCTACCGAGCTCCGGGGAAACACACTGAATCCATTGCCTAGATTAAATTATACCCTCTAAATTATTTATAGATGGGTCAGCCTGAGCTTGTAACCTGCTTAAGAGAAGGCCATCAATTTGAGCCTGTATTTTAACGTGTAAGTGCTTTGCTGTCAGCTGAGAGGACAGACACGTTGCCACACGATGCCCTGACTTCCTTGCTTTCGCATCATTGAAGCAGGGACACTGGGAACTTGGCAGGATTCAGAGAGCCACTGGGATGAATGGAGGTAGTTCATGTCTTTCATCAACTGTCCAACACTCCATTGCCATCTTAGGCTATCTGGTGGATAAATGCATGTGGGACTACACCCACTTGTATGTAGTTGGAAGGCTCCTTTTAGCAAATACCTAGACCTGAAACGTAGCATTTTTCCACTACGAGCACATCTTAAACCCGTGACACTGAGGAAGGCACCCACTCACAAGATAAGGCTCGCTGCTTATCATTCACAAATATGTCACTGACTTGCCAAACATGTCAGTGCATTTTAAAATGCCTGCCCAAGTACACAGAGGCATTTTAATGAAAAAAAAAAAAAAACAACAAAAAAACCCCCAAAAAAACCCCAGAGCTTTCAGAATTTCAGAAGAAGCTAATGGTGTTCTTATCCCAAAGCAGCATACAGTATAACTGGGATGACATACTGCTTTCCTCATCTAGGTATTGCCTCAAATCGCAGCTAATGTGGGAAATGCCGAAATGTAACTTTCTGGATGTTGTGTTTACCATCCCTACATTTTAAAGTTATGCAGAGTCGTTCCTGTTATACGTGTAGAGAGAAATCAATTAATAATACCATTCCAGGGGAACTACATTTTCTTTATTATGGTCATATTTTTACCTTTGATGCCACTTAAATGGTTCCTATAAATGGTGTACTCTAATTCTATTTATCCCCTAATGAAAACACCTAAACAATCCCATGCAGGGGCTCAAGGGAGTGTGTGGGTGTATAGGAGAAGTTATCCTCAGACAATTGAATGGTACAGGAGTAATTTATCTTTTTTTTTTTTTTTTAAACGATAAGTGTCCTCTATAGATTTACTCTCTTTTATTCTGCAGTTTTAAGAGGGTATCTCATTTTTGTTGAATAAAAGTACAGGTCAGAAAAATGCGAATTACAGGAAATAGGGAAAAATGGGACTATTTTCTGAAAACTGTAAGAGTACTATAAACAAGCTTTTGAAAGGTAATGATAAGGAATTTATATTCAATCAGTTTTGGAAATAAACAATAATAAACTCCTCTTTTTTTTCTACTGCTGAATGCCAAACCTTTCTGAATACTGGAAAACAGAATTAAACAAATAAAAACCCCCTTTTCTATAGTCTCTAAGAAGAAAATGACATTATCTCTTCAAAAGGGGGAGAAAAAATGATTAGAGAGAAAAGCAGTACATGTAAAGCTATGGCTCACTGTTTGTTGAGTAAGTTTTAGGACTGAAAAAATCCTGTTTATAAAATCAGGGAAGAGTGAATTAAGACAGATTTCAGTTGGGTGATTGGAGGCAACTGGTTGTAGGCAAGATAAATCACTCCTGGATCTCAGAGTGAGTTTGAACACCAGTTTTCCAGCATGATGCAGTCCTAACATCGCTCACCAACTCTCTTTTGCACCTAATGTTCCTGTTAGGTCTAAACCCAAGCAGCCACCGTGGCACTGGCATCTAACTGGGACTTATTTAACCTTCGCTGTGTGGTCCAGAGACAGGCGTGTAAAGGCACCGCAGCTCTGAAAGGGCTGGTCCCACAAACACTTTCAGACTCCACTGAATTCAGCCATAATTCTCTTCAAAAGCGTATCAGGAGGAAGAAATGTTTCTCCAGTTTTGCATATTAGCACACAAGGGGTTACAGCGTGCTCTCATGATTTGCTTTCTTCAGGCTGTTTGGGTTCAAACCCTCACCTCCTGTTCTTCATTCCTCCCACTGAAGCCTGGTGACTGTGCAGGGAGAGATGAAAGATTCCCAGAGCCAACGGGAGAATAAACAAAAACAACCCCCCTTGCTCGGCCAACACTGGAAGCCGGGCTGAGATCCCAGGGCTCTCATTCCCGCAGTTTTGCAAAGTTCCTCTCAAGCTCTTTCATTTCTTCCAAGGGTGCAATCCTGCAGTCCTGCCTGAGATGAAACTTCTGTCTTCCTCAAATATTCCCCTGGAGTTCTGTTTTAATAAAACTGCGGTGGCACTACCTGAAGTGGAAGAAGTTGTACTGCATACAGAAAAGGTTATATATATATTAAAAAATATGATGCCCTTTATGATGATGTTCATGGAGCTCAGGAGGGAGTAAGTAGTTCCCATCTCAGTTTGTCAGACTTTATGAGCAATAGATTTGTCTGCTCGAATAGAGAGAATAATAAAAACAAGATCAGGCCTACACTCTTTAGTCGTATTAGAAAAATACTCTAACCTAAATTAAAAATATCTATAGCTCTGAGTGACACAATGCTCATGGAATAACCTTTACATTAATTAGCATCCTTAAATTTCTTAGAGAGTGCACTTCATTTTATTTATACCCAGCACTAAGACTGCCTATCTAAGACAGGATGATCCATCTCTGGTTTGTAACTACAGATTTATAGCACGCACATGAACAATTTTTGAGATACTTAATGCATTATCACATAAAGTGCATAATAAATGACTGACCACATGATGCTCACTATTAAAGAGTATAGTTGAAATATATGCCAAGAAGTGAACTTCAGTCAGTTCTTAAAAAACTTGCTCACACCCCATTTTAGTTGGTAAAGAATCGCTATAGTTTATTTTATCGAAGGAAAATATATGTCATCTGCATTAGCAGGTATTAATAAATTGTAATTACTTTTGCTTGACCTACAGAAAAGTCTGATATGCAGTCGGGGTTTCTGTGGCAAAATGCACCATGCGAGACATAGCTAGCCAAAAGTGATAACAATTTGAAAGGGATATAGTCGCATTCACATGAGTTAACCTTTAATATTACTGAGAATGAAACAGTATGCAATATGAGCAATTATTCATTATGTTCATGGTAATTATGAAGCTGAGTAACTGCTCAGACTGTCTCATTGAACAGACTGTTGCAGGGATAAAAGAAATTGAACAAGCACAGCAATACTGAACGTCTACACTATATAAATGCACTCATTTTGCACACAGATTTAATAGCAGAAAAAATAAAGAGACCTTGATAATCTTTGATGTACCTGAGAGGACAAATAAAAAATTATCCTAAACTGTACAAAGTTTTCTGAAAATAAAGGAAGGGGAGGAGAGAACAAGGGAAATGGATTACTGTCTGGGTTAGGGACGTTCAGAATAGAAACAATATTGTAAGATGCAAAGCATCGAAAGCTTTCTCTGACAAAGTCACCATGAGTTTTTATAAAATGATTTTCATTTAATCAGCATAATCTTTCTTACAATTAGTAATTCCATGTGGAAAGTCAGTAATAAAGTCCTTTTATAGAGAGTACAATTTTTTAAGATTTACTGGCCGCTTAATTTTTACAAAATAGATCCTCCCTTTTGAAGTTTAAAGCACGCAGGCTGTGTCGTCCTACATGCACGCCTCTCTGAGTTCACTCCTTCGCGTTTGCTCTAACGCAATCCAACTCTTCTGTCCTAAACGTGAGTAAGCCTAGCACATAGCAACCTTTTTATTTTATACGAAAAAAATCGCGTATCATCATGGGGCAAGCAGTACCTGGCATTTTACCATTCTTCCTAATTCCACCAGGCCTCCGTAAGAAGGGAGCTCCCGCGTGTGCTCAGAGCGTTGAGGCAGAGGCGGGGTGGCAGGCACGGGGCTGAGCAGGCGGGCGGGCTGCGGCAGTCACTCCAAGTACCAGGAGTTATTCTAAGAAACCTGGGCTTTTTTTTTTTTTTTTCTTCTCACTCAATTTTAACAGCCTTTGGGTATTTAGGTGCTCCCTACGTGATAAGGCAGATTGACCTCAAAAGGTAGTTTTCTGTCCTGATCAGTTGATCTGGTCTTATTCTATAGTAATAATGTATAAAAAATTCTTTCTCTCACATCTGTATATATATGTATGTGCGTGTGTAAAAGAGAAAAAGAACATTGATACATGATGTCTTTTTAGATCACCTGTGGATTTTATGCAGTACTAAAACATGTGTGACATGGCAGAATTACGTAGTTTCTGAAACATCCAACAGACATCGCAAGTCCTCTTTTAAAAATACATTTGACGGGCAGTATGCAAACCACTGCTGTGAGGCAGAAGATATTCCCCATAAGGTGCCCCCAAGGGACCTTCGGAGTGAGGAGCTTTTATTTATAGGAAATACAAAGAAATGATGAACCACCTAAGTTTTGGAGAGGGAAAACAGGAAGATTTTAGTTGGATAAGGACATTTTCGTCAAGATTAAATAAATCAATACAAACTACTCATATAAATTAGTATATTAAAAAAACAGTGAAAAACAAGGCTATTCATTAGAAGAAATGGCAATTCAATTTGGCAATTATTAGAAGAATTATTGGATAACTGAATTCAAAGGAAATCTCAGAGATTTACACAGCATTGTTCCTATCAAAAGTGACTTTTGCATTTATTTGCAATAAAATACAGTTATTGATCCTTTCCCCAGCCTGACATATTTCTGCTTGCATCTCTGTCCTCTACTTAACAACTCCGTGATTCTGTCATTTTGAGAGACATTAAAGTGTCTTAAAGAGCCGCCTGGGTTTGTCCTGTCCCGAGCACTGTACCGCTGCACGCTGCCCTATAGGTTCAGCGTTACCTGAGGATATGGGACCTATGGAACACACGGAATTTCACTGCAGGTAGTGCAAGCGTGGGAACCGCACGCTGCAGTTGGCATGCCTGGGAACAGCCGCTGTGAGAAGAGCAGGACTCGGGCTGATACTGCTAGCTCTGACAACGGTCTGCTGGTGGTAGGTTGTCCATTTCTCCTTCTCAAAGACTCCCCGTGCATCTGATTTCTGCCTGCAGCCACCCAAAGTCTTTGCTCGCTGGGAAAGCCCGCCAACTCCATTTATTGTCATGGATGAAGGATCCCTGGGCTGCTCTCAGCAAGAAGAGGTAAATAGCAAGGCCAGGCAAAGAACAAGGGAGCGCGGAGGCACTGCGAAAGGGCTGGGAGAGGCAGCGGTTGGGAGACGCGCCAGGCAAGGGACCACCAGATGACCAGGAGGAGGAGGATGGGGAGGGCAGGAGGCAGCTGAGAAAAGCTGTGAGCAGCACAGCCTGGCACTGAGAAATAACGTGATGCGACAGAGCCTATGAGAGAAGTACGACGAGGCAGATGAACATAAGGGGTAGCAGTGACAGGAGACCATCGCATCTGAAGGCTGGTCATATGATGGGGATGTCGGGTGGGGGTGGGCAAGAGAAGATGGATTGAAGCCCTGCCTGCACCAAGTTGCGGAGGGGGTAAATAATGATGATCAAATAGGCTGTACGTAAGGTTATTCCGAGTTTGAGAGCTTCTAATGTAAATTGTGTTAATAGTGATACATGCAAGTTAAAGTGTGGGTCTGCCTTGTAGGGTTCATTTTAACAATTTAGGTTAGAAATACCAAGGAATGCTTTTTTTTTTCTCATCTACTCTTGTAAGCACTGTTTTTCAATCACACTGCAGATAAAAGTGTCCTTAACAGCCAGTCGCATATAAATAAGTACGCAAAAGTAGAGTAGAAGCCAGGAACGAAAAGAACTGCCCCTCGTAAATGAGGCTGAACTTATGAAATAGGTAGAGAGTTTCTACCACAGGAGAAGGATTCCACGTAATGATATTCAGTGCTCAGAGATTAGTGCTATATGACAATTACATATAAAAAAAGGAAGAGATGTTTAATATTGCCATAAAGACCAGACTCTATAGACAAAGGAAAAAGACCCTCCTTGCAGTCCAACAGTTGATTTAAAACAGCTAAGCTTTCAAATGCTGAGAACTATTTTTCAGTCAGTCGATAGACATAGGAGATTTACAAGGAGGAAATGGAGTTTTCTGTTATTTTAATTTTGATTTAGAGGTGATTTAGCATATTGCAGCTTTCAAGTCCTGCGAACCATTTTTCAGTCAGCTGAGATTAAAGTCCCTAGCAAGATTAATTGTAGAGTTGGGATTAAGAGATTTTATAAATCACTCAAATTCAAAAATAAAGCTAGCAGAGTACTAGGATAATGATAGATATATCCATATTGTATCAGCAACAGCTAAATTGAATTGACACTGTAATAGACTGAACGCAGTCAAATATGAGAGTAGAAGTTATTAATAAAGATTATTCTCGATGAAAATGCAGACACCACTGCAGTGACAATTCCTGGGAGGGAAGTTCTCTTGAAGAACATTCATTTTTCTACAAACACCTGTATGAAAGACCCTGGTATGGCTTCCTGATTTGTCAAGGCTTCCTGCTCCGGAGGGACAGTATGCAGGATAATGAAATTATTGCCCTTCCTTCCATTAGTGTACATAATGATGCAGTGTTAATTTGTTGTGATGGCTAAACTTTAAAGGATCTCAGATCAAAAGTTTGCATACTTGGGGAATTCACAAATTTCTCGTGTGGACTGAGGACAGAAATTGAGCTGAAATTCTTTCCGTTAGATCAGGCTGACTAAAAGATTTGATACTCCCTATTCATATACACACGTGTGTGAGTATGTCTATCTATGTGTAGCTATATATCCCATTCAATATCCCAAAGAAAGAGACAGAGCAAGAGAGAGAGCTTTCCTTTGTTAAAGCCAAAGGGCAAACTGTCTGAATCCATTAAGGATGAAAGGAAGATAGTTAGCAGGCAAAAGAAATCTCAAAGGTATTTCTGAAAAAGGTTGAGGGGTCATTAAGGCACTGGTGAAATGTAAGGTTATTTCCTTGGCAGGCCATCTAAGTATTTTTATTCATTTATTTAAGTGGCTGCTCTGAAGAGGGCACAGCTTTCTCTATTCTTCAGCCCACTGCACTACAAGGGAGATGCTGTATTTTTGGGCTGAAGTGAAACCTCACCTTGTGACCAAGACCGAAGCCTCGGCAGCATCTGGCCTTTAGCAGAAGGTAAGATCACGTCCACGTCTATGCCTCGCTTTGCCTGTTCCATACCTTCCTCCTGCCTGGTATCTCATAAAACCAACATGATACTTCAGATGCAGCTAAAAAGAGAACGGCGATTCTGCAGGCTGCCCGCTTTCTTGCTGACTCAGCCAACTGGGTGCTCAGCTCATTTCCGCAGTGCTACAGAAGCTTCCTCACAGTGGAGGCGAGGAAATATTTTTAATTGAATAGAGCCTCCCAGAAAGCCAAAGCTAATTTGTCAGTTCTCAGATGAGCTGTTCTAAAAATCCTCTTCTCTGGTTGTAGAGATAAATAGGAGTTAGGCTGGGATGGCTCTCCATCCCTCCTGTTCAGGCTGCAACAGAGAAACTTTTTGGGGCAGAACAACTCTCTCCTCTGCATGAGTGTGCTGCAGTTGTGAGAGAAGCCAAATGCCGCCGATTTAAAAGGAAAGCAGAGCTGAAAGGGTCAGTGACCTCCGGCTTGGAAAATCTGGAGTCCAGTTTCAAGGCATGAGACAAAGCTGGAAGACTGAAATAGACTGTCTTCAAAGGGGAAAAAAATGAATATTGTGAGAGCAAATTATACTCTGACTTGCCACATGGTATAGTCTGTTTTGGTGAAGAATGACTTAATTTATTATTATTCTTACGGCCTAACTTTAGAGAGACACTGACAGGTAAGGACGGACAAAAAGAAAACTATGGACCTGTTGGGGAAAGCCTGGTTGGTGCAGACTGGAAGGGAAACCTGCTGCCAGTGACGCCTGGGTACACAAAACTAGGAACGTGAACCAGACCACACAGTATAATTACAGGATGTAAAGAACAGAGATAAATCTTTAAAAACTTAAGAAGATGTGATGTTGAAGGCTACAAAGGTGTCAAAACTGAAGAAATGCATAAGAATTAAAGTTTTGGATAGAGGCTTTTTCTTTATTTAAACAAAACCTGAATGAGTGAGTCATTCAGTTTCTTTTACATGATAAAGACAAGCTGGGAAAGCAGGTTAACTATCTAGAAGAACAAATGAAAATTACATTTGTTAAAAAAAATATAGGTAAAAAATCTTTTCTTCATGTGCAAATGTGCTCTCAGATGTTTATTTTTATTCAAATTAATGTTTTCCAATATGCAGCAGGGTGCCCAATGATCAGAATAGGCATCAACAGTGTTTATAGAAAGAATATAAACTCTTCAGAAAATACTGAGAAATTTGTATAATACAAACCAAACAATGGTTACACCACAAATTTATTTTAATAATAATGATAATAATAAAAGACATTTAACCAGAGTCCACTTTCAATATATTTTTCTGATTTTAAAAAATTATTTTACCCTTCCCAACATCCATATGGAACATACATATGCATGACATCTGAAAATAGATATGGAAATGGGATTGTGGAAATCTTTCTGCAGATTTTAATACACTTTGGATTAGGCCCTTTAACAGTAACTATGTTACGTGACATGGGCATTTGCCTTTGGAACCTCAGGCTGGGTCAAGTAATTACATCTGGGAAATACAGTTTCTGTTTCTTCCCAGGTCTTTTGTGGTCACATTTTTGGAAGATCAATTTTGACAGTACTTATTTAAATGTTTCCTTACTTCATAGTAAAAGAAGGATGAAAATGGCCCACAGAAATCTCAGGAGGAATGTATGAATTCAATCATAGTGAGAAATGTGAATTAAACCCTTTCTGCTACGTACTTACAAGTAGGTAATCCTGCCAACACCCAGGAATACATTTTATGTCTTTCTCAGTACATTCCACAGTCTTGTACTTTATCTCTAGATTTTTTAAGGTGATAGAGCCATATGATAGTCCCCTATAGTGGGACTATACTCTTTCAATAAATCTAAGATGATCTATTCCCATACCCCTAGGACCCATGATTTTGAGAACAGCACCAAATAGCACAAATCCTGTGGTGAAGTAGAAGAGATGTCAACACCCAGTGACACAGAAAGCACCGTACCGTGAGGCCATGTGTTACGTTCCACGTACTCACTGCCTTTCTTTGGCTAGAAATAAGCGTGTGGAGAACGTATTTAACCACCGTTTCCCAACAATACTGACTGGCAGGAGCTGCTTTATGACAAGCAGTCATCTTCCCATACTGCTTTATTCAAGGGATTTCCCCAACTATTTTACCTATGAATCAGTTTCATAGGGTGTAGAAAATAGGTGTAATGAAATAGCAACAGTTTGAGAGATCCTACAGCAGGACTGAGAATAGGGGTCATTTACAACAGTGACTGAAGTGAATAGAATAAGGATCCATGTGTACAAAATATGTGAGTGACACAGTCAGTTATATCTGACATTAGACCCCTGTGCACATGTACTCATTACTTTCTTACAGATAACAATTTCCCTCATCATAAATACTGGCCTTTTAGTAATACAATATGGCATCATCAACTCTCTCGTCCTTTATCAAGCAGTACATTTTCAGATGATTTATATGTGCACATTTCTTACAACGACAATTGGCATCAAGATAAAGGCAGACAAAAAAATCTATTACAAAGCAGGACAAGAGCCACCTCTTTGCTTGATATTTCATTAATAAGCAATGCACAGCTGCATTACTCACGTCTCAAAATAATACAGTTGCCAAACACAACTGAGTGTGGAGTGAAAATGTCTTTACTTCGTGGTGAAACAGCAAACTGGACCTTCACCTTCTATTTTTAAAGGATGCCTATTGCATACATTGCCTCAAGACTCAACAGATTCAACAGAGAGAAGGATGAAAGATATCCCTCCAACTTGTCTTTCGGATCTAGTTCTTTACATATTAGGTTTGGATCTCTGAGAGAAATTCAAGCTCTATTTTATACTCAATAAATCCATTTAGTAGATATGCCAATATCCCCTAAAGAATATAATTTTAATGTGCTAGGGGACTGAATGTAACCCTTGCATTACAACTACTACAAACAGACTAAGCCCAGCAAAGAAGCAAACAAAAGCAGCCTGTCAAGATGGACCTTGTACAGCAAGTAAGAAGTCTGGACTGGCCTGGGTTGGGAGGGAGGCAGGAAGAAGGCGGCATTGCCCAAGCTCCACATGCCTAAAGTTTTAACTGACTGAAGGAGAAGAAACTGAAGAAATTCTTTCTTCACTGTGTAATCACAGTTATCTAAATTAGAAAATGTGCCGTCAGCAAAGTGTACAACCCCTGTAAGACTTGTCAGTGACCTCAAAGCTTCCCTAAACTGGAACACTAAAAGTGGGAAACAAAGTTAGACCACTTCTAATACTGCTATACTGACCTATCTTTAGGTCACTGGCTGGGAAAGTCCAATTACCAGAATGACAAGTACTTTGAATTCCCATCTCTCATTAATTTTTAAAACTTTTCCTGATAATATCAGTGTTAACTACTATAAACATTACCGCTGTGGCATCAAAATTCTGTTTATAAACACTTCTCTTTCAATAGTGCACACATAGTAATCAAACAATTAAAAAATACTTTCTCTTCTAATACAATACCCTTTTATTATAAACCAATGCAGCATACCAACCCTTTCACAAATGTGTCAAAAAGAAGGTAAAGATTTTTGTTCCCATAGGTCCTCCCAGGGAGGTGTTCCAGACCCTCACTCTCCACACTGGCAAGGTGAACAATTCACCTCTTTTCACTTTGTTTCATAAAAGACAGGCCCATCAAGTTACTTCATTCTATTAGGAGCCCCACGGGGTAAATTTTCCCAGTTTCTGTTCCTGTTAGTGAACACGTGTGTAAGAACTGCACTCAGTCTTCCAGATAAGGTCTTACAAGTATCTTATATATGACACCGGTAATTCCTTATCTTTACAGGCAATGCCAGAGGATGCATCTTAGGAGTGTGTTTGCCTTTTTTATAGATGCATGAGACGGGTGGTTTGTAATAATCCTGTGAATAAAGACCCATTTTGACACCCTCCCTCAGCAATTATTACTACTGGTTATCCATGACACTCTGCACTACCGCATTTCATCCCATTTCAGTTTTTCCAGTCTTCATAATCACTAGACTTTTCCTGTTTGACATTCCGAGCCTACTCAATCATGGCAGTGATCTGCCACCTTCATGTTACTGGTAGAGTTCCACGTTAGTGGTTGGTGTCATTATAGACAGCATTAGAAAATGAATCCATAAGGAATTCTGTCTTTCACTCCAGTTTCTTGCCTTTTCTGCCGTATTTCACATTCTTCCGGAAAACTGATGTAAAGCAGTTACTTATAACTTCACGAACAACAGTGTGTCTTGCATCTGCAGAAGTAATTTATATGGGGTAGTGCAAAAGGTGCATATTTTTGTCAGACTGCCACAGACCCCTGGTGAATGATATGGGTCAACAGGAAAGATTAAGTACCTTTAGCTGCTTATAAAGGGTGCAAGTCAAATACAAATGCTTTCATATTAGAAACAAACCCAAATCAAACAAATAACTGCTGGAAAGTATGCAACCATTTGCTAAATAAATCCATATCCATCCAGCTATACTGGTAACATGCAGGCAAATTTTAGGCAGCAATTAAAATTCTTTCCACCAAAATACTTAGTTTAAATATTCATTATTGCCTTAAAAGTTTTATATTTCATCCTACAATGATATACCAACATACATATAAAAAATAGCACAAGGAGAGGACTCCTATCAGATTTTTAATATCCTCCTACTAACCTTAGGTGGTTTAAAAGGATAGTCCGGTGAAAAGGTAATGTCAAGGAAGAAAACTCCACCTTCATATACAGACCCTGGAGGCCCCAGTATAGTTGACCTCCATTCATAAATGTTGTCTCCTTTGGGTCCAGCACTAAAATAGAAAACAAAAATATAACATAATAACCACGTACAATCAAGAATATACTGCATCAGTTATACTCTTCTAGTAGTACTGCTGGTTTTGCAATAACACTATAAGGTAAAATTGTGTATCATCACATTCATTAAATTAGTCCTGGATAAAACATGTAACTGGTGTCCTAAGCTCTGTCAGTAAAGTGATATATTCAGTCAGGAAGAAGTATTAAACTCACATTATAAATTATTCAAATAAGCACAGAAAAATTCCTGACTCTCTTATCTCAAATATTTTAGTGGGCAGATGTAAAGTATTTTCAGTGCAAGGATACAGAGACTTTGCTGAGATGTCTTGTCACTGTCTTGCTTCACAAGCCATCCTATTTTCACCTACCTCCTCATCCACCTACCTCATCAGTCAGTAGCAGTGTAATTACACACATTATTATACAGCACAGACTGTACTAAAGACTGAGCATGGTACAAATGACCTTGCAGCTGCACTTCCTAAGTTACTAACCTAAGGTCTCCAGTCACTAGTACAGAAGGCTGCTTTATCTGCAATTGTCACCCTCTCTTAAAAATATTATAAACAAAAAGCAGGTTTCGGATTACCAAAAACACAGTACTGAAACAATATTTAAAGTGTACAAAACATAATCCTGTACGTGAAACAAGAAAAAGCTCTCACCTACACGGTCAAGTCCTGACAAAATCAAATTAAAAACTAATAAAAGTTCTTGGGCATAACTCTTCCAAAAGCCAACACAGCCTCCTTTCATACAACATAATGCTTGTCCACAGAAATACATATTTTACTCAGGGTGGCCTCTTAAGGAATATGAAGACTTCTTTTCGGTTCACATCCTGCAGATACCAGTCACTGATACAGGACTTGAATTTTAATTAGGATCAATTGGGATGGTGACTTCTAGATACCAGATTAATATTTTTCAGAGGAAAGCAGTGCTGGTAGATATTTCAAAGAAGTAACGTGGTATTGTCTTAAGGCATTTCTTGTGAAACGATTCTTGTTATGTTTGCAATAAAGATTTCCACAGTATGCAGGGGTTTGTGAAATAGCCCTGCGTGTAGAACAGATGAAAGCTCTTGGCTATGCTCCATGCCTCACAATGTACCCAAGGCATACAATTATTATACGACATCATGTCATGTTCCCTGCTCAACTATTCATTTTGTTCACTGAAAGTTAATAAAACCCTCTTTCACCTGAAATTCCTTGGGCTCCCTTCATTAAAACTTCTGACTGCATGATTCCCTTGCATACGACTGCGTGACTTGGTACTGCACAGTGTACTTCATTAGTCATGGTACCTACATCAATTTTCTATAATAGCTGTTAATGCTTCTTGGCTTTCTAAACTATGTGCTTTCTTAACAAAAATGGGTTACAGAGACTATAACATTACGGAATGTTCATTTTCTATCAGCCATAGTAACAAAACCAGCAATTGTTTTAAAGATAAAATCTGGCTTTCTAAGTGTCACAATAGCAGAAGTGTTGCCATCCATATTTCACAGTGTCTATAATACATCAGGTTGCTAGCTGCCAAACAAATTTAATTTACCCAGTTCTCAGTTTGCATTAACCTTTGAATAATAAAGCACAGCTGAGACTGCTGTAAGAAACAAACCAGAGAATGAATAATTAAAAACACCTCCACTGCCTTTAGAAAGACCAATCCCGAGTCAACAGGGAAGGTTTAATTGTGACTGAACTAGGCATTAAGGGGCTAATTGAACTCTTTATAAGCCCAAACGAATGCGGTCCTACACGAGTGCTATGGTATACAAGGTTCACAGAAAGTAAAGCCCTTAAAAAAAAAAAATTAAAAAAAAATCAGGCAATTAGTTCAAATAGAAAAGGCAAGGAGCAGGGGCGGTCTAAATCTTGCATGAAAAAAAAGCCCCTAATATGTGAAAGAAATCCTTTCCCATTTCCTGCAGAAAACCATTCTACTACTTGGAGAAGCAATGACTCAGTTGATGCCAGCAGGTTAAAATGGAAGTGATATAAATGTCGATCCCAGAGAAATGGTCGGAAGCAGCAAGTAACAAAAGCAAGCCCTGCCTTTTTTAAGCCTTATTTAGCCGGGAGGGGATGGTTGGGCCGTCTTTGGGTTTGAGCGAGGCTCACTTTTTTGATCAGAACTCTCTCTGATAGTGGTATTTTCATAACGTATATTATTTTTATTTGTTTTGCCTATTTATTTAATTGCATTAACATTTGAAATGAGCAGTCATTAATTAGAATAGTTGGAAAATGCTCCATCTGCCAGTTGAACTGTTTCGGCACGTCCAGCTACAAGCCCAGCCTGATCGCATTCTGAGGATGCTGATTAACATTAATTGAAGGTTTTCTTTGCAAATGAGAGATGACGCTTTATTAAGTATTATTATTAATTTGAAGAATAGCTTGAATTGTATGGAGTGTGGGAAGACTGCTGTTAATCTGCGTTGCCTGTTAGAGTGCTTGCTGGCAGCAAGGCTGTTCAGCTGATGTAAAATACTGATCCATGTGCACAGGCAACAGCTGGTATTAAGGGCAACAGCCTGCACGAGCATAACATTTTTTCACTTGCGTATTAATAATACAAAAAAGTTTGACAGGTGTATTATCTTTGTTTTCCTTCTTTCCTAATTGTTAAGCCTTTTATTTATCCACAGTATTGGCAACCAGAACGACGACTCATCAGGCTTCACCAGAGAAAATTCCCATATGTGCAAGACCTCAGCCAGAGCCTTATTCTATAAGGTTTATAATGCAAGAGGATTTAATTGCCTTTCTCTCTACATGGATATCTGCCCAGCACACTGAAGCCCAAATGTTTTACATTCAGTATGATTTATATTCCAGCTCTATTAATGTTACTGGCAACCAAACCACAGATCTCAAAGCAAGCAAACCAAACATCTCAGTGCCTGAAGTTCTGTTATCTTTGGAAGGACAGATTGAGATGTGCACCCGCTCGGCAAAGAGCAGACTAAATCTGTCTTGAACTCAACTGACCCAGGGCCAGCGCATACGCATGCTGCCTGCTACCAACCTACCGCTACGTCAGGCAGCTGCGGGGCAGAAATAGCGCTGGCTGTGGCAGCTCCAGGAAGAAGTGGTGAACTACAGGGATAAGGTGGTTAGAGAAGGACAGGTCGGCTCTCGGACCAGCAGCACAGCCTGCCAGGATGAGCCCTGATGCAGAAACCTGGCGGCTCTACAGGACGAGGCAAAGGAGTCCACTGAGAAGCATGTGGTGTGACTCTGGAGCTGGTACTCCCCACGTTGCCAGCGTTACCTCCCGGGTGGAATTTCTAACATAGGACCGAGGAGATGCAGCTGAGTGTAAAGGCCTGGAGACCTGCAGTTATCAATGGCTTGTCAAGAGCTAGCTCTCTGCTGTCATTATGCCTCCACAGCTGATGACACACTCCACAGAATACTGTATTTTACCCGCTGGGGAGGCTTTGCTCGCTGGAAGAGCTGGGGTGGGTGGACATGGAGCCAGCTTTCTCCCTCTTCCAAAATGACATCAGCACGGGGGTATGAAATTCAGAACAAAGGAGTCAGAACATGGAAAATGGTCTCGCTTTTATTTCACTCTCCTTTGCCTCTCCTCATATATTTTAGTTCTGCCACTGCTTCCCACGTACATACTTGCAGGTGAAACGTATGCACATCAGTTACAGTTAGCAGCAAAATACTTTAAATGCTACTATAACTGAATTCATTTTGCTTTAAATATGTTTAATGCACTGTGTATTTTGTATTGCCTCAACATGTTTTAGGCAGGCAGCCACTTGAAAGTAGTGCTGCTAATAACTGCTGGTCCAGTACAATGCATTATAAACACCAAACTTTCCCTGGATTTAGAATATCCTAAAATCTTAAATTTAAAATAATGTATTAGGACAGTTGTATGAAAACAACAGCATCTATGAGATATACCAGATGAAAACCTATCTGGAGAAGTTATGAATGGGCAGTTGATTTTTAGTTTTATCAGAGCTCTGATTTGAATACAAATTTACTTAATTTCCAGAGAATATCTCAAAAAAGTGAAAATACAGAAGGTAAAAAAAAAAAAAAAAGGTATCTCCCATGTTTACCAAATAATCATATGGAATAAATTAGTCAAAATAATGTCATTATTTTCTAATTTAACTTGTATTTCTTGATGAGGGGTCACATGCTTCCCCAGCATCTATAACTGGAGGTGGCATAACCTCTTAGTGTGTTTCTGGTGGAAAATTAGGACTAGTTCAATGCCTTCCCTTCCATTATTGGTCTCTGAATCTTGCTGGTATCCACTTTTAAAGTGTAACTACTCTTTAACACAAGGGAAAGCCAAAATGGTTGCTGGATAATCTCAATCTGGGAAGAAGTACGTCAGCAGGAGCTATGCTGATGGTAACATAATGAGGTGACTCAGAGCCCAGCACCGTTCAACGAAATGCAAAAATAGTGCCGTTGAGGAGCACTGGCATCACCCCATGAGCACCCCTAGTTCTCAGCCCTGCTTTCCCACTGCTGCGTGTCTTTGGAACAGATACAGACAGTGCCAGCAGCACCAGTGATCTGTTGAATTTCTTCTGCTCTTCTCCCAGTTCTCTCTCCTCTCCATTCCGGAAGCCCACCTGATCCACCACCTTTCCAGCCTTCACACTTTCTCTTTCCGTGTTACTGACAATTTTTCTTCATCGAACTTGTACTTTTAATTTTCTGCTTGAGGGTTGTTTCTCTCCCACCCCTCTCTGTTTGTTGATAATTCATTGCTCCTTCATCATGGTGGATCCTTCCTCCCCTCAGGTACATGCGGATCCCCCTCCCTCTAACATCCCCTTTCTTTTTCTCTCATCAACAGCCATCACCACATCCTGCTATTTTTCATCTTTCTCCAGAAAGGAGGAGGGAGTGGAAAATGGTGCAGGGGGATTTTATTACACGACAGCAGTTACTTGTTTTGTTTCTTTCCTTCCCTGTTGCCCTTCTGAGACGTAGGAAATGAAGAGGAAGCAGAAGCGGGTGCTGCAGCAACAGCGGCATAGGGAGGGGAAAGGGAGTCACAGCTGCCTACCCAGATGCTACAGTGATATCAGTAGGTACTTTTATAAATGTACGTAATAAACAGTTGCCACAGCAGCCAAAGGAATACATTTCTACAAAACAAAAACAAAGAGAGAGGAGCGAGCACTGAGACTGCCTGTGGCAATGGGCACAGTTGTACGGTTAATAACACCTCTGCTATGAATAAAATTAGCAGGCTAGTCTCCAAGCAGTAAAATCAAAGAACAATTAAAGAAATGAACCCCTTCAGAATTAAGAGAGAAGAGCTTAGTTTGGCTAGAATATTGATGACTCATACTCTCATCAAGAAATTTCCCCAAATTTGTACCTTTGGAATGCGTAACCTTTTCTTTTTTTACTTTTTTTCCCTGGGAATTGCTGAAAACTCCTAAAATCTTCTTTCTTTCTTTTTTTTTTTTTTTAAATTATATTTATCCTCATCTCAAGTCCTTCATCTAGATAGTGCAAAAACTGCCATTATCAAAATACTGGAAGGTGTTCATGGTTCTTACTTGTCATTATCTAGACCAAACCTAGAAATTTTTCAGCATTAAATTTGAGGCCCAAGATATCTGAATTACTCTAAGAAAATTAACAATATTATAAAGTTTTAAAGAATTGTTCATTTTACTTTAACTATACACTATATGCAGTGAAAAAGCTTGGCTTTCTGTAATTTAACACTTAAATTTGGGTCTATGCTAGATCCAGTATTTTTGGTCAGCCTTCAACATTACTGGGAATTTACTTCTTATGTATGTTGGAATATGAACATAATTAGGTTAGGTTAGCATGATTTTTGGGTAAATATCTTTCATTAGACTTAATTCTTCATAATAGAAACCAAGGGTGGAGTGGGCCACTTGTCACTCAGAAAGGATTTGGCAGTAAGAGAAACTTCAGACAAATCCCTTACTTCGTTTAGTTGCCATTACAGTGACAGAATTCAGGTGAAAAATTTGGATCAGACTTTCTTCCAGTTTTTCCAGTTTTCTGATTGAGACCATCTTTCCATAAGAAACTTAGAAAAACAGAGGTACTTCTAGGCAAGCAGTCAGAGAAGGAGGATATTAAGACATTTTTCTAACCCATGTTACAATTCTTTCAAAGTGGTTACATCATGCTTTTCTCATGTGCTTTTTATTGAAGCCAGTTACCATTTTCATCTACACTTTGGAACCACTTTGTCTGTGGTCAACGTGAATTGAAGGGTATCTAGGAAAACGGATCCCGGTGAGCTGTCAAAGGAGCACTAACACAAGATATTGCTTCTTATGCTTATCGAGACCGATTGAATTCAGTACGGTATGGCATTTTTTCACCGTGAATCTTCTCTAGTGTTAGCAAGGTGTTTCTAGAGGTCCATCTATCACTCAAAGCGATATGTGGTTGAGCTTTGGGGTTTCCTGCTATTTTCTTGCAGCAAACCCATAGCACACCAGGTCAGCGTGCTGAAGTCCGTAAGAGCCAAGTCCTTTTGTTAATCATAACTTTCTCTGCCCTCCTGTCACCGAAGCCATTAAAAATTATTGGCTGATGCTGCTGAACCTGTGTAGTGTTTAAAATGAGTTAGTTTTGATCACAGTACAAGTAACAAATAGATTTAGACCAAAGTGAATATCACTTAGTTGATTTTATTACTCATTTCTAAGTAATACCACTAAAAAAAATATTATAAGTATCTTAGCACTTTAGCAGACTGGTATTACTCAAAGAGTACTTTGATGCTTTTATTCTCTAAAGTCCTGTCTTCAGTGTGTTCCTGAGATAGAAACCACCATGAAGAGAACTGCTTCTTAATGCACAAAAACAGTTATTTATATTATAGTATCTACAGCAATTCATTCATTGCAAACACCATTACACAGTGTATGATCACAGCACGCTGAGTATTCACAATGAGATTTTAAAAATGGCAATTTTGTTAAGTATTCTCCACTTTGTTCAGCTGAACAAAATTACATAAAACCCTTCACAGAAGGCTTTCCTTGTTCAGCGCTGGAAACAATCATTTGCCTCCTATTACACTTTTATGGGCTCAGTTCCCTTTTGCCACATCTTTTGTTTATTTTTCTTTTAAAGTAATACCACTAACTGCAGTTCTAGCTCTTTTATTCCACCAGAAATGGACAGTATAGTTTAAATAAGATAAAATATTTATCAGCCTGATTTTGCCTATGTGGTATATTATCCAGCACGATTTGTATCCATGTTTTAGCAAAAGATGAAAACACAAGCAAATAGGAGTGAAAAACACAACAAAAAATGACTAGACTGTCCTGGGACCTTCTAATATTACCTCCAACCTTGCAACTTGCCAAGTGATATTATTTCCATGTTACTCCTAATTTGCTTTTCCTTGAGTTTTCTTTTCATTCCCAGGCTTACCATTTATTTTTGAAAACGTAACTACTTTTTTATTTCACAATATTTCCCCTTACCCACAACATTTACCATGCTAACTTTTCTAAGTTAAAAACATGACACACAAGAGTGGGGTGACACCATCAGGCACTATATTTTTTAAATTCTAAATCTAATTTAAAAGGATGAGGTGACTGAGTGTGGACAGATAGCACAGAAATCCCATAGCAGCTGGAAGATTTAAGAGGTGTAGTAGGGAAGAAAGCATTCTTTAGAACCGCATTGACGACTGTTTCTGTGGGAAACCTTAGAGGCAACACAGGAGAGAAAGGTAGACAGGGTTAAAGCAGACCAGCTCAAACAGACTAGAAAGACTTGTCACGAATGGGTGTAAGATACTGAAAGCTTTGGATTGGAAATTCATTTGATATGTTGATTTGATCACTTATAAAAATATGATTCCAAACTCCTGCTCTTCATCAGAAATTATGAAAAATGAAAAAAAAAAAAAAAATGCACAATGCATTAGCGGTGAATGGATCAGCTAACCTTGAACTACATCTCCTTCACTTTCTGGTGATGGACTGATGATTTAATCTAAGAATTTTTTAAATTTTATCCAAAAAAATCTCTACAGTACCTTATTTTAAGAAATATTATTGTAAAGATATTCTGCAGTAGTCAGCCATTTCAATAATTGAGAATGATTTATACAGGATTATTTCTAATACATGTACATACATTTTCTGATTATTACGAATACCATAAGCAAGGCAGTATTTTTCAATGACTGTGTATTCTCTGTTCCTCAGAAAGCTGGTTCTGTATAACTGCTAGTCATTGTATCTTTCTCTTACTTAGAAATGATTTATCAAACTGCCTGTAAAGAGGTTTGATTTGTTCAAGACTGTCATCTTTAATAATCCCATCTACAGACAGTTGTCTAAATAGCAACTCTGAAATTTTGAAACAAGAATAATTTTGTAGCTTTTTTTTTTTCCCCTGAAGTGGCCCAATTCTGAGATTTCCTTTTGTGATGTTTTAGAGACTTCAGTTTCTTTATACTTCTATGTAAGCTGCTTGCAAAACACTCCCAAAATACTAACAAAAGAACGCAATGACAAGAAGAATTAAAGTTGTTAGTATTTACAGAGAGAGATATATCTCAGACATACAATACAGCTGTGTAACCAACAAGTCTCCTCTTCTGTCCATCCTGTAAACAGAGGAACAGCCTTGGATACAGACTTGCCTCGTTCCAGTGAGAGATTCACACATGCTTACACGTGAAATGCTTGCTTACACAAGGAAACAACTCTATATTATGGCATAGATTAACTAACATGATGTTAAACACATTATAAAACAAGTCATTTCCTCCCGAGTAAACAAGCCTATAAAGCCAACAGGCACAGAAAAAGGAAATTTGATTCTGAAATCCATATACTTCAAAAGCAGATTCCTTTTATTTAGTCAATTTAGTTAAAGGGCTGTCTTATTTCTCCAGATCTCTGGTAAACAGAAGAAAACACACTTGGAAACTGCTGGCAAACGGACACTTTTCACAACATTTGTTCTTGATTTGAAACTATTCTCTTACTTCCAATATGGAGACCAGCCACAGGTCCAAGGTGAAAGAAACCTTAAAATGTCTCAACTTTTGATTGAGACTGATTGGCCCCACTGCAGGCCACGTTCTGACTTATCAGAAGAAAACACCATTTATAGGCAATTTTCTTTGCAGCGGCTGTGAGGACTGAGCAATTTACACCACTTGATTGACTGGTTGAAATAAACAGGGATCTGGCAGATTCTTGGGGAGTGTTTTTGTGAGACTGGAACCTGGTCATGTGGCTGCTTCTATTTCAGTAGAATATTGTTAAGACTTTTTAACGTACTCCTCTGGGGTGGGGGACTTATCTGGATCCATGACAGGGTAAACAGAAAATAAAATGTACAGAAATTTCTCATTTTTCTATTGGGATAATTTTCCCCTTTGGAGAGAGTCTCTGGGGCTGACATTAGGAAGGGGCTTATGTAGGACCGAGCTTTCTGTAATGAGGTTGCTGGAAATCCTCTCAAAGTCAGACCTGGAGTTACCTTGCTGCAACAGTTCCAGAAACTGGTCATGCCACAGACTTCACTACAAGAACAGGGCCGTTTCAATGTGTTTTTCAGTAAAGGTGAGCTTATTTGGGACAACTGGGGCTACATTCTTTTCAGTACACAGACCTCCACTGTGCTCCCAGGATCAGGACTTCTGATCCTATAAATGTCTTAGTTCCATCTCTTGCTTTATTCAAAAGCATTAGGATGGAAAGATGGAAAGTGGTCCTGGGAAGGATGACAGCAAAATCGGTTCAAGAAAAGAAGAATGCTCGCTTGTCATTTGAAAGCCATAATGAAAGCATATGGCTGGAAGGGGAAGTCCTCAGCCTGCATTCTCAGGATGGGAAGGCAAACAACTGGTGTGCAGGTACCTGCTCGTGAAAGCAGTCTTCGCCTCAGGGCTGGAGTTGGGGAACTCAGATCTCCACAAAATCCCTTGCAAGGTTTCAAGCAACACTTCAACTGCTGTAGGCCTCACACATGATCTACTCTAGAAATGATGCCTTGTCTAATGAAGAATCAATATTTTCAATTAGTAAGGGAGAACCAGCGTTCTAAGCAGTAAGCTGTAATCAACGACTCTCATAGAATTAAACCTCACATACATATGACCTGTTTTTTTAAAAACCACATCGTATGTTCCCCACATCAAGATATAATACCAACAACAGTTGAAATTCCATTATAATTTCCTTGGCAAACAACAACTTGGAATCCTTACTCACACAGATGTTTTTTTTGCATGATAAAAATTACATTTGTGTTATTTTCTGTCCCATTTTCAGTTCCAGCTCATCTTCCTGGTTCAGCTGCCAGTGATACCTTCTCTCATCATTACAAGTTTATTCACTTGTAATATGACTGGTTGTGTGCGTTAAATGATACATGACCAGTCTTTGAGTCAGAGCTACCACCACGAGGAGAACCACAGAACACTACACTGAATTCATGCTGAAATTCACAATGCAAAAATAACATGTAGCTTAACCTATAAACACTAGAGTTACATTACTTATCTTTATCATGCATTACTGCTTATCTTTACTATCCAAATCGCACTTGTTTAAGTCTTCTGTATTCAAAGCAAACAGCTGGAGTAAATGGCTATGAGCTACAGAAATGTTCATCTGGTGGTCTCTGGTTCAGTGCTAGCCTACATGGCTTCTGTCCAAATTGTTCATACTTGGAGGCTTTTTGGTGGTCTGCATCTAAGAAATCGGTTTTTTACAAATCCTTTTCTTAGCGGACAAATGTCTCAAGTCGTAAGAATATCATTGCAGCCTCGCTGGCAACTCTGACTGGATGGAGGAGGAAAGACTGTGGCTACATGTGCTAGCTCTTGGTTGAGGCCCTGAGAATGCTGTGGGAACACATGCCAGACAGCTGCCTGTCTTCACCCGTTATTCACAGGTTAATTAGGAATGTATCTGTACTAATCACTGTAATGATTGGTTAGGTATGTTTCACAAACACCATATTTGGTGTAATAGTTTTAGCAGAAAAATGTCCTGATTTTTTTTATATCGCAGAGGGAAGGCATGGTGGAGATGTTTCAAGCCACATTGCTGTTTAAGTAACTTGGATATGATCAAAATCAGCAATGGCTCACTTGTGCTGCTTGTGATAATTTAACAGAAATCTAGCCACCTGAGAAAGATTTAAATATACCACTTCAGGTATTAAGAGGAAAAAGCGTTCCTCTGTCAGATCATATTGAATCACAACAGTGTGCATATGTATTCTTGTCACAGTTTCTGCACTTTTACTGGTTTTGATGCCTTCAAAATAATCTTTTTTAAAATTAATGTACTTGCCAATTGTATATTCTGGAAGAGAGAGCAGCTGTTTCCTCACAACTGTACGCGTAGCCTTTTGAAGAAAATTTTGTTTATTAATAGTAATCTGTTTTTCATAGCTTTGCAATTTCTTAGATAATAGGGTAAAACACAATTTTCCTTTCATGTTCGCTGCATACTGAAGAGACAGATGCAATTCCAAGAGACTACTTATGCTGAGGGCAAAACTTAGTACTGCTTAATGTGACTTAATGACTAAAAAATGTATATCATTTATAGATGACATCTAGTATTCAGCTAAGATATTATTATGGTCAATGAGTACTCTTCCCTGCTGGTTAGTAAAAGGATTTGGAATTAAATCTGTTTTTATTTTACTTGTTCAAGTAGACACACTGAAAGCAACCGAGCTAACCACATGAGTAACGCAAATGGGATTTAGTCTTTGCTCCTAATCTTTTTCCAGACAGAAGCTCACATGCCACAATACATATATTAACTTGAAACACAGAACTGGGAGAAAGGGAAAAAAACGCCAGGACTGAAGAAAGGCTATTTTACAGCTACATAGACATGTAAACACCTCCAGGAACTTTGCTTAATAAGGCCAGCTACTTTCAGCTATCACTCCATGGCCCATGACAATCTTTGCATGAAAGCATTGCTTTCTCCCCCAGGCAACACTATCAAGTTAGTGCAGTTCCCTCGAAATACATAAATGCTGTATTTAAAGCATATGGAGGACTGGAGCTGTGCTCTGGAGAGCATCCCCCTCACCCAGCCGAAGGCACTCAGGCACGCCAACAAACATCCCTACGAAATGTGGCAAATATGACAGGCAAAATGTCAGAATACAGAAATTTCCTGTAGATTTTAACCCGTGTCACGAGACACTCTTGTGTAATAGAGATACCACAGGGTCCGCAACTGATCGTGAATTACCTCAAGACATGATGTACACAATGAAGTAGTCAGCTCAGCAGTGTTTAGTACATGAACACTATTTCCCTTATGGGATACATTACTTAGCTTTTCCTAAAGATACCAAAGCAATTTACATGTTTCTTTACCCAACTAGGTGCATTCAACCCCAAAGCAAAGAAGCTGTCAGTGACAGTCAGCTTTCCTGGGAAGCGAAGGCTCAATCCAGTGCACTCAAAGTTGATCCAGTGTTCAGTGATGCCAGTGATAAAACTCCCACTGACTTCAATACGTCAAAATGCACAAAAAAGAGCACTTACGAGCCACTTGCAAGCAAATAAAATGTGCATGCAGTCATGCTTGCAATTTTAAAATCTATTTTTACTGAGTCTTGTTAAAAAAAATAGAAAATCTTGCATGTGCATTTGTACATTCGAATTTATGTTTACCTACTTTAAACTGATTTCAGTTTATCATGTTAGGAAACAGATTCTAAAACTGTATCCTCAGATCATCAAAAAACCCCCACCCCAAACCTCCCAAATCAAAAAGCAGTGGATGGTGCTGCAGGCCCTGCAACCACCAACCTTTGATCAAGGTTTTTCCGTTACAGCAATATTGTAGAATCACACAAAAATAAGAACCAAACTTGTTGGTTGACTTCCATTCCTATCACTTTTCTGACATTCAGAACTGAAATGTCAGTTCCTGCGTGAAATAAGAGACCACAGTAATTTGGGTAGTTTATTAACTTGTTTGACAAATCTAGATTTATTACATTTTTGGCCTATGTTCCTTCATAAGCTAATATTCTCTATTTAAAGAGTATTTCTATTTTCATTTGTATTCTAATACTTATTTTCAAGTAATTGCATCACTAATAATGATTACTGTTGAGTTCAGGACTCAAATCTTATTACAATTAAAAAAAATTGGAACACTTTTATGTGAGTGTTTTCACTGCAGAGGTAAAGGGTTAAACTCAGTAGCACTAGACAAAAGAAAATGAATTAGTAAATTGAAAGAAAGATAATCAGTCTGGCTTCAAGGTTAACTTTCTGTTATTTATGGTAGGGGTTTTTTGGGGTTAGTTTTTTTTTAAAAAAAAAAACCCTTCTAACAGTATGCCAATCCAGTGCTCTGGCTTGCTGCACTACCACAGCAGAAACTACACAAATAGAAACAATGCCTAAAAATCACATGCCCTTTCAGAAACACTCCCCTGCTCCCCAGTCACTCCCTCCTAAAAAATCCAGAGCAAAGAAATATCCTGTGTGTTGAAAATCAGGAAACCAAGGTCCTGGCAAACTGACAGGTAAAATAAATTTATCTTCCTCAAAAACATGATTGTGTGAATAAGAGGAGTTCACAAATGTGAGTGGCCAGCTGCCTCCTTGGATGTAACTGCAAATACTGCATCTAAATACAGAATCATAATATTTACAAATAGCAATTACACATGGGGTGTCTTCCAAAAATCTATCTGCCATCGTCCAGAGTTTTTTTGTGGTAAACAAACCAGCATAAACAGTGGGAAGTAAGAGTGGTTTAAAACTAATTTTATTTTTTGCAAATGAAGCGGTATTAGCAACATCAACAGTTACTACTCTTATATTGACATTGCTGTCTTATTTTATTCCTCTTACTTTAACTTCATAAAACTGGTAAATATATTTTAGTTCACAAATTGAGGAAAGGCTGCAAAAAGCAACTTTTTCTTACTTTGCAAGCTTTGGAGAATTTATCTAAAGTATTTGTAACACTCAGAAACCCATACATCTTATTGTATAAATAATTTTATGTCTGAACTTTCAAGTATTTCCAAAAAATGACAGGAGAGATTTAGTGCAAGTTAGATGGCACTGACACAAATACCATTTCAAATTATGGTTATTAATTTAGGCAAATTAGGATTTCCCAACAATGTTAATTAAAAGTTTTGTATTGAAATATCTCTTGTCCAAAAATGCAGGTACTTTTTTCATCCCTTTTCATCTCTGTTTCCCTATAATAGCCACAAGTATTTTTCATTTGTGGGCTATAAAACATTACAGTTATTCATTACATATGGCATTGGCATACTTGTTATAGCTACCTAGTGTACATTTCAATACCAAAATACATTTCTCAGTTTAATACACTACTAATGAATCAAATAAAATTCAAGTGGTTTGGGGCTTCAGCTGACACTTTAACTTATTACTCCCGTAATCACATCAGGAGCAGAAGTGGCCTTGTAACTCTTACTCCATGTTCAGGCGGTTGTAGTGAAACTCACCATAATATTCTTGCTCTGTGGTTTATAATTACTTCCAAGTTTCAAAAAATGTATTTATATGCCCATTGATATTATTTTTTCAGGGGGGTTTCTGTTATGCTAGCCACCACAGACGCCCAAAAAATAAACATCCAGAAAACGCATATCCAAATAAACATCCAAAAATTAATTTTTTAGCATGTTAAACAAAAGACTTTGCTTTATTAAAATACTTCCAGACCTCCTTATCAGAGGCTGATCCAAACTCCTGACCGGGGTGTGGGGGTGGGCAGCCCTTCCCTTGCCAAATAGATTTTCAAGCCCTTTGACAACCCACGCTTGAGACGTTCTGCGTTCATTCAATAACATTACTTATACAGGCACACAGAAGAAAAAAGGGAAAGGTGCAGAAGAAAAAAGGGAAAGGTGCAGAACAATGTCCAGTCCTTCGCTGTGGGCTTCCCACCACCGCCGAGGAGAAGATCTAGACTCTGGGTGTTAGGGAATAGTTTTATAAAGTTAGTTCTCTGCAGTCACATGTAGCACAGCTTGCAGTCATTGCTCTACAATATCCAAAACTTAATAACATGTTGCTGCAAATACTTTCTACCAGGTGACGCCAACGAAAACATTCACAGTACTATAAAGAGGAGTCATTAATTATCTTCAGGTCTCACAATATGTTAGGACCTAGTACCAAAAATACATATGGACGTGAAGAACAATGTTTTGTGCACATAAAGCTACTTAAGGACCCGCTTCTCGGGACCCACGCTTCTAAGCTGCAGCTTGCTGGTTTTGACAGCAAAGTGAAAAGTTGCATTCCAGGAATTGAAATACATTATTTTATAGCATTATTTTTCAGCCAGTACACTACCAGGAGGCACTAATAAGCAAGGCCTATTTAGTTCTGTTGAGCAATGAATAAACTCAATTATCCAAGGATGGAATATTTCAGAACAAGTCCTCCAATTTAGTGTGGATTTTCAGGGAGTGTTGTTGGTTTTTGTAGGTACAGAGCATGAGATCAGTACCCACAGCAGACACAGAATACAAGGCTTGTTATCAGCTCAGAGGAATGTTACAATCAGGTTTTCATCTGTAAAGTAGAAGTTGAAAACAAGGATGTCCTGCGTTGAACATCTGCTGCACCACACAACAGTGGAAAACAGGTTCTAGAGCTTGAGGTGAAGGGACCTAACCTCCTCACCACAACACTTTGGTGTGTTGGTGGTTGCCTGTCATAACTGACTCTTTTAACTACAGAAATAAGTTCAGCCTCGTTGCAATATATCCTGCAGGGAAAGGAAAATGAGAAAACAGACTGTGGTACCTCTAATGAGTAGAATACTTCAGCCCACCATTCAGTCAGATTCACTGATTATAAGGAATCTATATACTCTAAGCTGGGTGAGCAAAATCTCTGTCAGTGAGTAGAATAAACACTATTTAGAGTGGAACCATTTGTAATATGCTTTAATTGGCAATTTTCCCTTAATGAATAATACAACATCTTTCATATGAGGATTCTGCAGCTCTGTGATTTTTTGTCCATTTTAAGAGATATGAAAACTGATGCACAGAATAAAATCTCTTAATAACAGAGCTTAGAATAATACATCCATTATCACAGGGATCACACTTGTCTTCTATAACCACATGAATGCAACCAGAACAAGAAAGTAACGTAAAACACATACTTAAAAATCAACATCTTTTCTTCAGAACAGATGGCAATATAAAATATGAATTAAGAGTAACTTCACATATATTAAGGAAAAAAACTTTTTTGAATAGTTGAAGATACCTGACTGTTTAGAAGCTGTGTTGCCACTTACAACGTTTCTTCTGCATGAAGGTATGGCCAGGAGGTTCAGTCAACAAAGAAGAAATTGCATGTTTTTTGTAGCCTACACAGAGGCTTGCAGACTAGATAGACTGACAATGCCAAAGCATCACCCAGGCTGTCTTTCAAAGGGACAGCAAAAGGAGTTCTGCACAAATTTAATCTGCTCCAGGGAAAAGGTAACCTGAAATGAAGAAGACCAGTTGACTGGGTGCATCCAGGAGCTGGAACATACTCTCACAGAAAACCGCCGGGTGTTGATACGGTAAATTTTGTTGGTAGGTATACTATACCATTTCAAGTAACTGGAAAGTCTCAACTGAAGAAAGTTTTAATTCTTTATGTTTTAAAAAGGTTTTTCATATGCTCTGTTCTTCTCACTTAAATTGGGCAGTATCTATTCCTCAAGGGTCCGTACTGGGACCAATACTATTCAGTATCTTCATCAATGACATAGAGGGATTGAGTGCAGCCTTGGCAAGACTGCAGATGGCCCCAAGCTGAGTGGTGCAGTTGGTATGCTTGAGGGAAGGGATGCCATCCAGAGGGACCTTGACAGGCTTGAGGAGTGGGCCCATGTAAGCCTCATGAAGTTCAACAAGGCTGAATACAAGGTCCTGCATATGGGTTGGGGCAATCTCCAATAGTATTACAGACTAGGGTATGAATGGATTGAGAGCAGCCCTGTGGAGAAGGACTTGGGGATATTGGTGGATGCAAAATTGCACATCACCCAGCAATGTGCGCTCACAGCCCAGAAGGCCAACCATATCCTGAGTTTCATCAAAAGAAGCATGGCCAGCAGGTTGAGGGAGGTGAGTCTTCCCCTCAGCTCTGGTCTTGTGAGACCCCACCTGGGGTCATGCATCCAGCTCTGGGGTCCTCAGTACAAGAAAGACATGGAGTTGCTGGAGCAAGTCCAGAGGAGGGCGACAAAAATGACCAGAGGGCTGGAGCACCTCTCCTGTGAAGAAAAGCTGAGAGAGTTGGGCTTGTTCAGCCTGGAGAAAAGAAAGCTCTGGGGAGCCTTTCAATACTTAAAGGAGGCTTATAAGAAAGATGGAGAGAGATTTTTTACCAGGGCATGTAATGACAGGACAAGGGACAATGGTTTTAAACTGAAAGAAGATAAATGTAGATTGGATATAAGAAAGAATTCTTTTTATGAGGGTGGTGAGCCACTGGAATAAGTCGCCCAGAGAAGCTGTGGATGCCCCCTCCCTGGAAGTATTCAAGGTCAGGTTGGATGGGGCTGTGAGTAACCTGATCTGGTGAAAGATGGCCCTGTCCATTTCCCCTAGTCCAAGGGTTGGAGTAGATGATCTTTAAAGGTCCCTTCCAATCCAATCATTTTGCTCTATATTAAAAAATAAAGTGGACAATCATAACACATTATACTCTATGAGGACATACACATTTCTAAGATTTCATTTTCACTAGAATAAACACCTACTTTTCTTTATCTTTCCCAGTGCGTTCTTATCAGAATATATACTCTTCCAATAATTTACCAGTACCAACTAGCTGCTTGTAGCAAAATGAAAAAAAATGGCTTCTAATACATGCATATGTAAAACACCTCTCATAAATTAATGGACCAAACATTGTCATGATATAATTCACTTACTTCAGTGGACTTGTACTAGCTTAAGGATTAAACTTGGCTCAGTAAGATCATTAGGAGAATAAAGGACTACAGAAATAACTTTTTGCAATCATGAAAGTGGATTGTGTAAGACCACAATGGAGTAAAAATGTAAATAGCAGGATAAAGATAATTACACAAAACTCTGTATGGGTACCCAGACCAATAGTGTCAGAATGTGATCTGATATAAAGAAACACACATACACTACCACAAAACCAAGAATAAAATAATTTCTCACAGGTTCAATACAAAAGACATTTTCCCCTTAGCAAAAACCTTACAAAAGGCTTCCTCTCATCAGAGAAGGCCACAGAATGGAAGGGAATGAAAAGTGGCAGGTAAAACCCCTGCATCTCCAAACATCATTCAACATTAGAGAACGAAAATGTTTCATTACAAGATGAGAAAAAAGACATAGCTGATCAAAGTCAGTCAACTCGCTTATTCATATCTCAGCAAACACCTCGGGTCTGCACTTTGTCAATCTGCAGAAAGCAAAAGATTTTTCTGACCTCATAAATTGGCAAGAAATGGATTGTGTACTGATCTATTCAGCTCAGCAGATACTTGGCAACATTTATCCCGGCTCTCACAGAACCAAATACAACTACCATGAGGGTGATTGCTATGGAATTTCTCAAAGTCAAGAAGAAAAAGCCTAATTTAAGCAACTGGTATGTCACAGTGGTGTCACGTTAACTCTGGTCTAATTGCCTGACATAGCTGGAGATGATGACCACTGAACACTACTATCATCGCTATTCTGCAGCTCTGCACACAGCAGAGCTAAAGTATAGTGAGGCAGGACTTCTAAAAAATTGTCGGCAATGTCATATTAAAAACTTATGAGGATATGACACCTTGTTTATAGCCTGGAGGTTTCAGTCAGCTTCCCAAATAATTTGCTATCCAGAGATCACCACTAAAAAGTTGCAATATAGCGCTGTATTGGCACAGAAGCATCTAAAGAGAATGACATGTCTAAACATACAGGAGCAGCTGAATTTGTCCTGGTAATATATATTCACATTCACATTCATCAAGAATAACTTGGTATGTGAACAGGGAATAAGGTGTTTATTCACTAGCCTAAATAAGATTTTGCTGTATCATATTCATTCACTCTTAGCTAAGTATGCGTGCTGGCAAGATCCACATATGGATTATATACTCGGACTAGACTGCAGACAGAATTTACTATTTTTTAAATGATGTTAACTTTCTTAAAAAGAGGTATCTTGAAGAAAACGCTTTTAAAATTTTCATTCTGTAGTTTAAAAAAGCCTCTCTCCCATTTGAAGTGGGCATTTGAGAAATACAACCATATTGTCTCTGTTCTATGTCAGACCATCATGCACTTCCACTGATAGTGAGGCAAACGTGTCAGACCTGTGGCTATGGAGGGAGAGGTTCTTCCATGTATTGTTTCTAAAATCAGTACAACTATTTTGTGTTTTATATATGCATTACCTCTTCAGAACACATGTAACCTCAGACTCCTTTTCAGATAAGTTGGTTTTGTGTATCCTGATGGTTTTCTTTAAATAAACATCAGCACAGCCAGTTTGCTCCACTACATTAATGCAGACTCTAGAGTGAGCAGGACTGGCCACCGAGCAGATGCTGTGACAGCTCCCCTTTTAAGCAAAAAATAAAAGGCTGTAAAAGAAGATGCACCTGTTTTTATTTAAGATTTCACATTACCTTTTCAATGGTTTCTGCTTGCTGACAAGCAAATACATGACCTAGGCATCAGGAGCTAGAATTACCTATTTGCTGAAAGTGTGTATTTGCTGACTTAATGCGTTTAGCATTTGTCACATACACAGAGGAGTTGACAAATACAATCTTCTTGTCCGTACTTAATAATTTTGTGGAGCAAGAAATGACTCAGTTCATTCTTCTTCCTTATTTTACTTGTTCCTAACTATGGTAGTGTGCCAAAAAACAGCTCATACCCATTTCCCTTCTCTAACATACAAAGTCAAAGTAAATTTCCAGCTGGCAAATGAAATGCATTGTTGATTAGGAATGCAATATATTTGAAACATTTGACCTTTAAAGCACAAAAACCTTGCATCTGAAATATAGTAAGTTTGTCACATATCAGCAAAGCCATATCAAATCAGGAAATGCAGTTGTTAGACCTGATTAATGCTGACTTTGCAGTTTCATGATTTTTGTATGTATGTGTCATAGTCCTAACTCTGTGAAAGGAATGCTGCCAAGTACTTGACTTCCCAAGTATGTTCTACATTTAAACCACTATCGTCCTGTGGAATTATGTTATATATATTCCAATTACATTGTGTTTAACTAAGATCTCTGATTTTGCCTTCAAACCGACAAAGTGTATCAAAGCAAACATCTGAGAACTTGACATTGAAATACACTCTTTTACCAGTTTCATGCTATTGATAATTGCTGTGTCAAAAGTCATCAAACTCTGAACTTACTTCATGCTATTTGAAACTCATCCCCTGAAAAACAAGTTCTAGCAAGAGCTTGACATTTTTCTCCTGTGCTGCTGCAAACTGATTTGTGTGCTCAGACATTGTCTATCAGGTGTCTAATAATAGAAGCACAAAAAAACCCCACCAAAAAAACCCCACCGAATATGAGAAAACTTTAATTATGTCCCATTTGATCACTTAAATTCAACTAATTTCCTCATTCCATGTAAGTGTGGACTCAAATTCTCTCCACATGGAGGAAGGCTTATTGAGACCTTACGCTTCAGAGATCCCTGCACCAGTTAGCTCTTCTCAAGACTTTCTGTCTGCATCTATGGGCAGAATAATGGCATGAAAAAGGGGGAAGAGTTCTGGTATGCACAAGTTCTCCAGCTCTTCCTCTTACGTTACAGGCTGCAATATGAAACATAGACTATGGTGATAAAAAAATAGCAGCAAAAATTCTCGTACAAGACCTATTATGCCAACGTTAGGTTGAATATTATTCCTGTTGAATACCAGCAAGCTGGCAGTACATGCTTCTGGTAAACTGTATGATGTTTGGAACATCTTCTGATTTTCAGATTTTCCTTTTAGAGATTAAAAACATCCACCATGTGTTGCAGTCCTGCTTTCAACAAGACTGGAAAGAACTTTGTACTGATTTCAACAAAAATTAAACTCTTTGCAAACACAGTTTTGTACTTTGTTTAGTTGAATGCACATACATGCTTGCCAGCAGAGGGGGTATAGCTCAACCGTTTCTCTTCCTAAAAGGGGCTGTCACAACTGTGGACAAGATGAAGAAGAAGAGGCAAACAGGAAGGCTGTGCAAATTCACATGCCTTTAAAAAGAGAAGCTGCAAGGGGAGGAGGGCTTCTGGAATGCAAAAGAAAAAAAATGTTGGAAAAGTAATGTTAATTTCAAGCTTCTAGCAGTTTAATATAAGCCAACCAGAAGACAGAAGAAATCACAAGTACCTTCAATTGATTTCAGACTAAAACCTCTTCTGCTAAGTATTTTCTCTCCACAGTGTACATATCCTACTTATTTTGAATACAGAAATTTTGCATGTTAAAAATTCCAGGAATAAACCCAAGCATCATGTAATTCAATGAGTTTCTGCATTACAGCAAAATAAGATGTTGATGTATTCTCCTTGAGAAACGATGGATAAAAAACTTAATACCATTATGTGAGTCCAATCTAGTTGAACTGGAACAGTTGTGTGACACTTTGCTATGTCCCCATTGGTAACAGCAAATTCTGGTGAGGAAAATTCCCTCCCAGAAAATGGAGCATGCCTCAAGGACAGACAGAAGATGCATTTTTATGTTACAGAATTCCTGGCTGCCATCAACCAACAGCAACTAGCAAAAGGAAATTATTCTGATTTCCAAAAATGTGCTTCAAGAATGTTGACAAATATACAAGCTGTCATTAACAAGCAAGTTCAGGCTCAAACTACCAAACTGATCCCTCATTTAAGAGGCCCGGGGTTTTGAGTAACTATATTAGACATTTTTATGTGAAGACCTCACAAATACCTTTGAGGCCAAGGTGTGGTTGCCCAGCACTTCCCAAATTAGACTATTAGGTCATGATTCAAGACAGCTCTTTAATGACTGCTTAATTACTAACCCAAATGCATATGTGTTATTCTGACCTTCAAAGTCAGACTCCGGAAATGGCAGCACCCAACGCTGGAAACCTTTTTTGAGTTGGCTCCAGCCCAGTAAGCGAAGCGTGCCTTGCAGAGTGTGTCCACAAGGATGCCTGGTCGGTTTTGAATTCTGCAGAAGCTTTGTAACACTTCAGAGAAATACCTGTGTATTCTCAGACTCCAACTGCAGCCTAGTTTGAGATTAAAAAAAACCAAACCTGCTACAATGTTTTAAAAAGTCAAAACGCTTTGTTACAGACCACACAACTCACGTTTAAAAGACTTAATACCCTGATGCTATATGTCAAGCTCTTCCTATACTGTAAAAGTGAAATAAATTCTAGCGTTGATTCTTACAGCCTATGGCTTCAAATGGAGTTAAAGGGGTGTAATTCAGGACAGCATTCGCTCACTTGTGGCCACTCAGTTTGTACGACTAAAACCAGTATTAGATGGGCAACCATGCACATCTGTTCTAATCACATAAACGTAGGGGGGTTTACATACATCGATTTCATGTACGTAATATAGACACCTATCAGTTAAAGAAATAACTCTAAGTGTACCTGTGCTACCTAGTTCCCTGTATCTCCGTTAATGATGTTCAGGGTAATCCCAAGAGTCGGTTCTTCTCACAGGCCACGCACGCGCGGGGCGATTGTCAACCACAGTGATCCAAACACACTGAGAAATAATTTTGTCCATAGGAGGGAGTCTTTGCCCAGTGTACACTGCACAGCCATTACCCAACTAAAGGCTTACAGAACTCAAGTCTACTTTATCCTCAGAGAAACCAGAGGAAGAAAGAACGAAAGAGAGAAAGAAAGAAAGAAACAAGAGACAAAGATGCAGTGAAGAACAGAATTATTTGTTTTCTCACACTAGGCTGAACAGACACAAGTCCTGCCTGAGTGACTCTCCTAATCTCCCCAGTTGCTTCATTTTCCCTTTAATCTTTTGTAATTGCAATACTCTCAGACAGTCCTTCTTGCCTCTAGTAAACTGCACTTTGCAGCTGAAGATGAAAAACAAAGGCAGAGGCCCTACTTCGCCCAGCTAAAGGTCACACAATTTTCTGGACCTAAAATGTATATCCATATTAAATTCTTTTCAAGTGCCAGGAGGCTAATTATATAATTAATGGAAGGCCTGACATTAAATGAGTTAATTTTGTTCTCCTCACTGTGGGTAACATCTAAATTTGAAATTTCCTCTCAAATCGTTAATTAATTTTTCTAATACAGACCGTAATTCTCCCAAGTGAGGGATACTGAAGAGAAGCATGTTTGGAGCACAGGAGCGTCGCTGCCTAACAAACTCCCGGGGTCAATGCTGAAGGGAAGAACATCTATCTACTCTGGAACTAAAGCAATGGGGAGAACTATGGCCAGTTTGCTGCAAAAGGTTTACATGATAGTTTCTGGAAAAAGCTGGGGGTAATCTGTTCAAGGGATGTGTTCTGGCCTTAGAGTCCTCGGCTGTATTCATACCAGTCTGATGGAAATCTGAGAGATCTGGGTTCAGATCCTGACTGTCACAGGCTCCTGGGTCATCAAACGGGGCAGAAGAGTATATTAATTTCACTATGTCTCATTTCCAGTTGTAATGTGAAGATATAAAGCTCCTTTATGAGGGGGGGATGAGAGGGGGAACAATCACTTATGAAGATATTTAAGAATTAGTAACTGAAATCCTTTCTTAACACCAAGTTAATACAGTTCCAGAAAAAAAAAATGCTCTTAATTCATTAAGACAAGCAAAAGAAATCAATATAGATATTTTCCAGCAAAACAACCTGGTTTATGGAAAAAATATTATCAGTTAAAAAAAAAAAAGGAACTAATGGCAAATTTTACCCAGTTCTGCTCACTTCAGATTACCCACAAGTTCAAGGATTTGAAAAAAACAAATCTGTAATCTTGATTTAGTCTTTGTCTCACATACAGGCTGCAGTTTCATGAGTAACTTCACCTTATTTACTGCTACTGAGAGCAGCAGTCCTGCCCTCCCCATTGTCCGTGATCGTGTGCTTCAGCTCCCTTGTTTGTGCTGGCATCAGTGCTCGGGCAGCTGTGCAGCTGGACTGAAAATTAATCTGACCACAATAAAAAAAGGTGCTTTTTTCATCTGAAGCAGCTCCCTGAACTGACAAGTCCTGTCCTGACACAGAGTGGGGCAGCAATGAATGGCCAAAGGATAAAGCAGAGGGAGGGACAACCGCTTTCAGTGACCCCAGGGATTTAAATAGGTTTAAAATCATCACGAAACCACTTCCTCAGCCTTATCGCCACTGGCAGAGGATCCTTTTATATCCTGTCTTTGGTGGGGAAGAGCATCTTCGCACAGACAGAAGGCTAACAAGCTACTATCTGTGCGTACGTAGGAAATGCAAAGCTATTCAAGACAATTTGGCCTGGCATAAACCAGAGGTGAGCGACACTGAATTTAACACGGGACAGACTCCGGCCATGGACAGTCACCACCGCAGCATCATCGCATGTGCTGGGCTTACGTCCCTTCTGGTAATACGCATTTTTGCTTAGCAGAAAATATATGATAACTCAGTATTTTTAGTCCCCAAATAATACAGGGAAAAGATTTCTTGAAGTCAAATTAATGCAGTAAAGGGGATCAGAAGACTGATTTAGTTAGAAAAAATATCCATACAATGTAATTTGTCCAGGGAAATATGGAAACATTCTAAGAGTAACAGTATAAATATTCCTACAAGGGATCCGCAGTATTACAATTAGGGTATTCCTCGGATTTTTCACTTCTCTGTGTCTTTGACAGAGTACTGACTTTAATACAAATACTAACATCATCAGGATCACCCCACAGTTTATTTTAAAAAGACCTACTTTTCCAAAAATTCAGTTTTGATAATAAATGTTTGGTCCTAGATGAAAGTTTCATTTCTCAGACTCTCTTAAAAAAAGGTCTCTAGAGACATTAGCTGCATATTCTTTGCAGATTTACAAAATATTTTGCAACAGAATTGTTGTAGAAAGTAGAGTACTATTTCATTGAAAGTCAAAACATAATTCATAATATCCTCAATTTTAATTTTTAATGTCAATATCACATTGATACTTGAGTCTTGTGTTGATCACATTTCTAATATTCTTTTATGAGCAGCTTAAAAAGAACAGAGTCAGAACAATGTCTTCATGTGATTTAAAAACACCAACAACTGAAATTAATCTTCTGTGTAGTCATGCTTAAATCAATTAAATAGATCCAGATCTTAGGAAAGTTCTCTAATTATACTTCAATTATTACCCAAGCTTTAAAAAAATACAGAAAGAGAAAGAAAAACGCTGAAATTTATCTGGTGCCTCATCTTCCTTGTTGAATATGCAATGTTAAAAGACATCATATGTTAAAAGACACCAATAATGAGTTCTTCATTTATGCCAAGTGAGCCGATCATTTTCTTATGATGAAAGTATTTCTCTGAGCAGTAACACTTACTTAAATAGAAATATTCACAATCTTATTCTCCAGCTAATTAAAAGCACTCGGTCTGATTAAACATGAATCTGAACAATGTTTTCCATCCCTATCCCTCCTTATTCCATTACAAATCAGTGCTCTTCAGTGAGATGAGGCTCTTGTTTTAAGTACTGTCCATACACTAATTTTATTTTTATTATTTTAAGAGTTGTTAAAAATACTAGCTCAAGCGACACCTGAAGGCATGAAGTCTTTGCATGAAGGCCTAGCCGATGTTTGCTGGCTTATTGTTTCTAATACTTTAATGATGGCCGCTTCCACAAAATGAAATAGATAACATTTTGTGCTGTTGCTGATCGGTCGCATGGGCCATTCGATAATTGGAAGGAAATTAGCTGACTCCCTCCACAACACATGTGCTCCTCTTAGGCATCACACAGCAACTCATCCTATGGCTCAGGGACTCTGGGCACATTACAGAAACTGTGATGGACAGACAGCAAACCCTCCATACATCACACTTCCCTTGCAGCTCCCGTGACCCCTAAATTGATGGTTTTCCAGTGGCGATAGCTCTGTGTCAGCCATCTCTGCTGCCGGCCAACTAAGGATGGGTGTTGGTTTTCATCTGGTGCTTGTGACTTTCATAGAATCATAGAATGGTTTGGGTTGGAAGGGACCTCAAAGATCATCTAGTCCCAACCCCCCTGCCATGGGCAGGGACACCCTCCACCAGACCAGGCTGCCCAAAGCCCCATCCAACCTGGTCTTAAACACTTCCAGGGATGGGGCATCCACAACCTCTCTGGGCAACCTGTGCCAGTACCTCACCACCTTCACAGTAAAGAATTCCTTTCTAACATCCAATCTAAATCTACTCTCTTTTAGTTTAAAACCATTACCCCTTGTCCTATCACTACAGTCTCTGTAAACAGCCCCTCCCCATCTTTCCTGTAGCCCCTTCAGGTACTGGAAGGCCGCAATTTGGTCTCCCCGGAGCCTTCTCTTCTCCAGGCTGAACAACCCCAACTCTCTCAGCCTGTCCTCATAGGAGAGGTGCTCCAGCCCTCTGATCAACTTCGTGGCCCTCCTCTGGACTTGCTCGTACAGCTCCACGTCCTGCTTGTACTGGGGCCCCCAGAGCTGGATGCAGCACTCCCGCAGTACTTCTCCCCGAGACAAGAGGGGGTCAGACGGCGGCAGGAGGTTGGTCTCCCCACCCCGGCAGCCCCAGGCTAGCGGCCGGTGCCCAGGCAGCCAGCTCAGCTTCGCCTCCTCCTCTCTTTGCATCTCTAAGTGCTGTGCTCGGCAGCAGCCAGGAGGTTTGAGGAGCCTCTTCTCAGGCAATTATTTCTACACATCAGGCTGGTAATCTGGCAGACCACAAGCAACTTTCCTATAATTAATAGTAACTGGAAGTCTAGACTATGCTTTAAAACATAAAAAAACTAAAGGATATTAAAAAAAAAGACACACATCCCCCTGCAACCTCTCTGCATCGTGCTTATTAGAATAGGGGTGAGGTGAACACAGTTGAATTAACATACTACCTACACTTTTCCCATTTTTACTACACGAACTCACCTGGTTAACTTTCTTAGCTGTAAAACAACCACACAAGCCCTGCCACAAAGCCTGGTGTTGCTGTATAAACTATGGATAAACGGAGCTTTTAAAACAGTTTTGTTTCAACTAATACTGTTTGTAAACACATCTGAGAGTCGTAATTAATTCTCCTAATGTAAAAATAAAAGTGTTTTTAAAAATATAATTTTAATTTTTTTTGCATGTTACCACTGTAAATACTTGAATGGGTTACTAAAGAAAGCCAGAAAAAGACATTGGTGCACCTTTTATTACTTATTATACCATTTGCCGTTAAATTTATAGCACGATGAAACCCCTTTTTGTTAAAAACCAAGGAATTAGGCACGCAGGATATTTTCAAAGGAAGTCCTAGTCCATGTGAACAAAACACCACACCGCTAATTTAGCTCTCTGCAAAAAGAGATGTCTAAAGATTGTGGCCTGCTAAGGAAATCTTTTTTTAATTTTGCCTGTGGAGCTCCCATTCACATTATGCAGCCTGAGAGATGATTGAGACACACATCCAAGAAATATGATAATTATTACTTTTCATAAAAGAAAGCATAGCTGTAAGATTACCTTCTAAAATGCCTCCAGCTATCCGAATTTGCAGTAACACCTTTACAAGGGTAGAAGGTAACATTTCGCAGCACCAGAGGCTGCGAGGAAGAGACAGGAATTTAAAGGAAAATAGCAGCTCCTGTTTTTTGAATTTGCAGCCTAAAAAGTTTGAGGTAATTGTACAACTAACAGACCATGTTTAATCTTTGAAAGAACATTTGACAGATCAAACACAGAAGCTGTAAATTACCAGTAATGACAGTAATCTTTTCATTTAACTATCAGTATATCAAACCACAAACTCACTGAACACAATAATAACTTGAAGATAGGAATCTAAGGAGACTCAGCCTGTGTATTTGGTTCTCAGGTACACTGTTAAGCTGGAAGAGACAAATATGTTTGGTTTTCTCAGCAATAATAGAGACTAAAAAAAAAAAAAAAANAAAAAAGTTTATGCGAGAACTAAAACACCAGAGTGCTAAAAAAATTACATTTCCCAAAATCTGCAGGTACAGGGTCAGGCACAAAAGAGCATTCTGAGCTGGAACACCCACGTGAGGGTTAGTTCAGCGCAGCTCCCGAAACAGAGGGGAGCAGCCCAAAGGCTCATCTCACTTCTGCTCCAGTGCACTCTGCCTGGCTGATGGCAACGCTGGGGAGAGAACGGGACCGTGTGAAATATCGAGGTGAGTAGCTCTGGGACCCCTGGCTATGATCTGTACCGCAGGGAGCATTCAAAACATTACTGGCATTCAAAACGCCGGATGTGAGCTCGGCATTTTTAAGAAAGTTTGCTGGCATCATTCGTAAGCCTGGGGGTCTGGCCCGGTTCATACCTGAGAAGTCTTCCCGAACCATGAATTTACTCATGTGTGCGTTATTTTGGTACCAAGACACTTCTACTTGGAAAAGGTTTAGTGAGCACATAATTATAGGGCTTTATTGGTTATGTGTAGCAGTAAAGTTACTTCCTTTGCTAAAGCAAAAAAATACACAAACATCAGGAACCTCTGTATCAGTGTAAGTGAACTGCATGATGGCAACTGTTTTAAATACATGTATGGATTTAATTAAAGTGGTAAAATTTTATAATGTAAATAATGCAAAAACAATCAATGATAAACAGCCATAATTTACATTGTAACAAAAATAATAAAAACAGGCGGTAAAACCATGTGCTATTTCAATTACAACTGCTTCTGTTTTTCCTGACGGTGAAGCACTTCATACAAATACTGCACTTTCAGCGCTCAGTGTTAAAATCTACAACGGAGAATCAAGATCATCAGCAATCTGACTTTATTCTTCCCTACTTTTTTCTCTCCCATTAAGTCTTTTTCTGAAAGCAGTATTGTCTAAAATTGATTCACATCAATCAGAGCCCACTGTTTGCAATCTATATATCACATCCTTTTAAAGGCACTTTAACTTTGTTTACATCTTTAACACCACACATCTACAAAGTCTACAAGTTTATCAAATGAACACGATACTCATTTCTAATGGATGGACTAGCATCTTTCTTGCCTGTTTTTCTTCCTACGATACACCTAGTGCCATGCACAGCTTGTGGCCAGTTTATTACTGAGTGGGGATGTTTTCTGCAGCAGCAGCAGATTAGGATGTTTGGCATTAAATGTGCGAAGAGATTCAGGTCCGGCAATACTGAGGGGCATTACTTCTTATCCTAAATGCCTGGCATCCAGACCGAGCCACGCAGGACCGGGTTAGGTGCCTGAGGTCCCTGCCCGTGGGAGAATCAGATGCCTCGGAAAGGAATTCAGAGCAGACAGTAAGGCTGAGCTGGGAGCTGTTGAAACTAGCCAAGAGAAACACTAAGGGAAGGGTGTGCCTCGAATTCCTCTCCTTTTGCAGCTTAGGTATCTTTTTTATGGCCTGCAAGGCAGTGCCTATGTCAGATAGGGTTTCAAAGCCCAAATCCACCCTAACCCGCTGAGGTGCCTCGCTTCCTCCTTTTCCTTTCACAACCAAACCACAAGAGGTGCCTACTCTTTAAATACTGTTGTAGAATCAGAATACAGAGGACGCGGGGACCCCTGGTTTAACACTTTCCTTAGCCTGACACAGTCCAAACCTAAACTTCTCACTTTCCAGGGGAATGGTCCCACCCCATCACGCTGGGGAAAAAACCAGAGGTGGGAGAGAGGAAGGGTCACCAGCCTTTCTGCCTAAATTGTGCCAGTAGTGCAATAAAGGCAATTTACTTAGTTAAAGCAAAAGGTAGTTCACGGTAGTCTGTTGCTTTTTGGACAAAAGTCCAAAGTCTATTGCTTTTTAGATTATATAGCCCATTACTCTCATACTCGTTCCCTTGGTATGTGAGTCTCTTGGGATTCTTCTCACTTCTATTTAAATTCCAGGGACACACTGCTTAGCAGTGACATTCAATTAGTTCTCCACTTAATAAATAACTGTATATAATTGAGTATCTTTGTAAGTATTAAACAGAGAATATATTCATTGTTAAAATTTAAAATCTTTAGTTATAAGCTTGGAGCCAGTGAATGGCATTGTTCATATTCACATAAAATCAAGGGATTACAACACGGAATGCTTATGTTTAGAAATGGATCATTTGCAATTTCACAAAATAGATAATTTACAAAGTTTAAAATAAAATGCGTGATTGCATTGTTCTAAGCATTGAGGGACTGAACAAAAGGCTTCCGCTTTCTTATCAGCATCAATTATGGCATGAGTATGAATAATATGAATTGTGATTGAATCATTACTAACCATTTTTGCATAAATTTCCACTTTCACTTCAGCAACATAACATTTTATAAAAGATAAAAATATAATTCTTCTAAAAGCCATAAAGAAAAACCACAGAGCTTGATCTGTGACAATTCTTAAGAAGAAGATAGAGATGATCTCTCTGTCCCTAACAGTTATTGCCAATACCACTCCTGGATCGTATTTCATGGCCATGATCCCCACGCAGAAGGTCTTCACCTCAGTTTTGATGAAGCCAGAATTGGGACAAAGTTTTTCTTCTGCAGTCTCTTAAGGTAGTCCTTCTTACGCTTTCAAGATGGTCAGAATCTGGGGACTGTGTCTACCACACTAACTGGGTGCCAGTTTCTGGGGGAAAAGTGGGATTTGTTTGCTCTTTTGAGAAGCCCTGGTAGGGGCAGAAAGAGAAGCTGGCTTGCTTTCTGCATGTGTTAGAGGGATATACGTTACACGAAAAACTGAATAGCATCTGGTGGGAGGACAGAAATTGTGGTGTTACACGTGTGTGAGATGTAACCAGGCTGGGCATTGCAGACTATTATGTAGGCAACAGGGGAAGAGCAATCAATCCTGTGTTAATTATGGAGCCAGCAGCTAATATTTCTTTTGTCTGGAAGGTGACTTGAAACGGTGAAAGCAAAAGATGATTACCATATAAACACTATACATTTCCGTAGCTTTCAAATGTAAGCCTTAATTTGGACCAGGAAAAAAAGATGAGATTAAAAGAAACTTGCACTTAAACTATATGATGATCAATCATCCAGAAAAAAATGTTTGATTATATGTATTGTGTTACTTAAGTGCTCTTTGAAGGCAGATGAGATGAAACGTATGTTTAAATATGTCAAACATGTTCAAGGAAAATTTTAAACAGCTATTGTACATCGAGATGTCTTAAGGGATGGGCTCATGGGCCCTCATTTCAAAGTGGCATACACACAGAGGCTGGACGCCAGGTCGCATAAATCACTCCACACATGCGCATATGGGGATCGGGGACTGCAGCACAGCCATTTTGCTACATTTTCAAGCAAAAGTGTGTTTCTTTGCAAAAGTTATTTAACACACTGAAAGAACCCACAGAATGCAGCAGGAAGCAATGTAGTACAGTGTTTGATAATGATTTCTCTCCATGTTTGTGCAGTTATCTCTCTAAGGATCATCTTTTGTGAGGTTTTTTTCCAGAGCGTCTGGATTGGTAAAAAGGCTTTCAGTTTTACTGTTCTCTGATGTTTAGAATTTCTGTCATGTATCAAAGGGACTACTGATGCATATAAATCATTAAACAAAACTTAATGAAGGACAATGCAGATGTTTAACTGTAAACACCTGCTATAAATCTTTCAAGGAACCCTGGCAAGTAGGGGGCACAGAGATTTATCAGGGTCTTACTTGTGGAGGCATCTTCATTTGAATAAAGTGAAGCATAAAGATTTTTGAGACAAAAAAATCGTGTTATTATTACAAGGAGGAGTTTTTTCTATCACATAAAAAATGAGTGACAAGTGTAAGCCAGGTTTCCTGCTTTACTCAAATGAAAACAAAAAGTTGCATGGTTACTTAATCACCTTCCAAAAGAAATTTTATATGAAAGCTCCAAATTTCTGTATGGCACACAAAAGGATAAATCAGCCTAAGTGAACATTCAGACTTTTGGTACTCCCTGTAAAAAGTTAACTGTGTTAAGATGAAAATGTTTTGTGGAGCCCTGCTCAGTAGCAATGCCCGAGAAAAGAAACAAACAGTGTCTAAGAAACTTGCAGAGGACGAGGAAGAAGCTGATTACGGAGAGATGTTTTACAGTCCCATTTTACAACCCAGCAAGGACACTAAAAGGAATGCCTGATGATCAGAATAACTGCATAAACAAACACACTGATAATCAGTCAAGTTTACAGATAAATTAGTATGGCTTTCCTAGGGAATTCAGTTGTTTCAAAAGCTCAGATTACAGCAGATGGCTGTAGGATGTTCTCCTTTACAGACCCCGTGCTACCAAATGTGCAGTTAAAATGTAACCTACTTATTCTACATCCTTCATTTAGGTGCAGGGAGTTGGATGGATTCGGTATGAACACCCAGAGGCAGTAACATAGGGTCTTATTTTCCAGAGTGCCGCTCCGGGGCATCTGGGCTCTACGGTATCACTCAAAATGAAACAAGCACTTCCTAAGCTTCCTCGTGTCTAGCTGTTCTGTGTGACATTTGACTTCTGAGCATTGCTTCCCCTTGTCTTACCATGCTCGTGTGGTTTTATGCAGACTTGCTCATTTGCAGCCTTCTTGCAGAACATCATTTGTAGGCTGGGATGAATGGCTGCTATGTGAATTGGGAAACTTTTTATGGAGGACACCCTTTGTGATACTGCTTCTCCCTACCTTCTGCGTACACTTCCAGAACTACAGACAACCGTGTAATTTTGCATTCAGAAGCCTACGTGCAGAGCCTTTTCCAACTGCAAGAAGGATTCACTCCTTCCTGGAACTGGCAACAGGATTCATCTTCTTAAAAACACATTTTTCAAAACAATTATTTAAGAAGTGCAATGGCACTGTATGCAGCCTCATAAAACCACAGCCATTGCAGATATTGCCGGGGCCGTTACCATCCCTCGGCATGAAGGCGCTGGCAATCGGCTTCATCCCAGAGCGTATCAGGACCAACCCCATCGGAAGTACGGGCACAAACACTTAACTACACAAAGACTCCTCCGCTCTCAGCTGCTCATGAAGATCTCTCTCTCCCTCCCCACAGTGCCAGGAATAGCCATCGTCCTCAGAGGAGCATTCTTTCTTTTGTAAAGGTAGAGCAAAAACCCACGCGGTACGTATGTAATACTTTTTTAGAACAGCCTTTACTAATCTTAAAACCAACTGCACTGAACTTCCTCATCACCATTTTCTTTTATGGTCACCACGCCATTCCAAGATGCAATTTGGGTTTTTTTAATATCCATTTTTCCCCATAACTTTTTTACTGTAATGCTCAATAAATACTTAAGTGCCAGCATGAAGTGGATTATTGTTAACATGTTGCAGGAAAATTGCACAGTGCTAAAGCTTGCAATAAAAATAAGCAGAACGCCCACTGTTAATACACTGTAGTTAAGTGTATTAGCTGTTTTCAAAAGCATTAACTCCCACACAAATAGCAACGCTATTTTGTCCAATATATTATTATCAGACAGTGAAAATCAGTTGGGGACTATCTAAAGTCTCTATGCCCATATGTATTAAAACAAAATTGTTTCACAAAATTAGGAAATTGTGTGGGGACAGCAGTTAAGATTTTACTAGGTGTAAACAAATAATAATAATAAAAAATGATGAAATTACATACTAGTTGTACGAACGACTCTTCCCTGTTCCCCACCTGATATTCAAAATCATTGAAAAAAAAAATCTTTTTTTCCTCCACCTCTCACTTTTTCGTGTATTTTCTGTCTCATTAGCTGGTGAGATTTCATAAATTTTGAGCTCTTGTACTTTTCCCTTCACTGAAGTGGGAAAACTAATAGTGGATAAAAATGATACATAAGAAGCAGCAATTGTTAATGATCCTAATGTGGCAGTGGAAGCGTTTCAAGAATTTACTGTTTATCCTTTTGTTTCTACTTCCTGTTCGTGTGTCTAGCAGTGGCATCATGAAAATAATAATAATAATTTGCACCCAGATTCTCAAAGTGGTTTGCAAATATTAATTAATTGCAAAGCTAATTAAGCCTCTGAGACAGATTTTATGCTCCTATAGTGCTCTGGAGACCTACGTGCATCTCTTCTTAAAGCACATTTCTTCTCCTTACGGGGCTATTCAAAACCCTGAGAAGTTAAGGAAAAAAAAAAAAAAAAGAAAATTAAGGGGTAGGAGAGAGGGAGGGAGGGAATGGGGGAGAGAGGGAAAAGAGAGAGAGAGAGAGTGTAAACCCTGCTTATTTTACTGGGTTTTGTACTGGGCTCTAACTACCTGATGCAGGAAAATGCCACGTTTTCGTAGTATTTTCTGTTAGCAGTAGTATTAAAGATGACGATATTTTGTCCTGAGGTACTGTTATGTGACAAAAAGTAAAAATACAACTACAATGGTAAATCCTGTCAAATTGTGTCTTAATTTTACACGTTCTCAGATGATGACCAGCATTCAGCATCCAGCAAGCTCTGCTTCACTCGTGGCGGTGGTTCGGGGTTTGGACTGAGCTGCAGGGGTGCACTGTCACACAATCGGGGATGCTGTCACGTAGCTGCCATATCCCCTTTCTGGTGTCAAACTGTCACAAGCTCAAATAACAAGTTTTCAACAACTACAACAGAAAAACTCTTTGAAATGCATCTTCTAGGGAAGCTACTGAGGATTTTCCTTTCTTTTTGGGAAACATACTATCCTGTAAAGCCAGGATGTGTGTCCCTTGGAATAACTATTACAAGAAACACTTTCTTTTCCACCTCTTTTTGTTATAGTGCTCTTCTTTTCAGAAAATCCTTCATCACTGAGGCATAAAATTATAGAAAATACTGCTGGTTACTTTTTTCCTCACTTCACCATAGACAGGTAATTCTGCCCTGCAAGGTGTATTCTTCTGACTTAAAAATTAGAAAATAAGTGTTTCAGTCCTAAAAAAGCTGCCATTTAAGTCTCATCCTGTTACAATAAGAGCAAGAGGAACAGACCAATTAGAGCCAACAAAACAATTAGCTTCAAATCCCTGATCGCCAACAAAATATATGTTCATCCTAATGGAAATACACGATTCCATAACACAGGTGGTTTACCAAAGGGAAAAAAACTACACAGTCCTCCAGACATCTTACCAAAATGAAATATTCCTCCTGTAAACAGCACACAGGCTGATGAAAAGCAACACAAGAACTAGAGCTCAAGTGATGTTTAGGACACTGAGAGTCCTAAAGCTCAGAGGACAAGTTTAAGACAATTCCTTTAAAACTGAAATAATTAAAAGTGTTTGAAATTACCTATCCTGACTAGCAGAATGTGAAAATTTGAATACTCAGTGAAAACCTAAATCTTATTTTTTTTAATTCTTCTCATGGGCTTTTTTCCTCTTTCTTCACCTAATAGACTTAAAATGGACTGAGTGGCGGTAAAAAGGATTTACAAATAATCTATTAAATACATTCCACCAAAAGCACACTCTATAATGCATACCTGACTTTTAAAATGAAAGCAACTTCTCTGATATTTTGGTGGAATTTATTAATTTGGTTTACTCCTTTTGTTCCTGAGAAGAGCAGTTGAACAGATGACAGTGGTTCTGTTCCTCCTAGCGTTTCCATATTTTGGAATACAAAACTATGGATAATCTTTGAGAGGTGAAATTCATATGAGATGAAATACCTGAATGCACTGAAGGATTTAATAAAATGATAAAAAGATAAAATAACTTGCAGCTTTTTCAACCAACCATTCCATAAATCTTTAAACCCCTTTTTTTATTAAAAACCAACCTACAGGCTTATAAATCAGAACATAATTCTTTAAGAAACTGAAAGCCTGAGATTTGAAGCTGTATGAGAGTCTTTCAGGAAGGGAGTTGTAATATGCTGGCAATGATCTCTGGAGCAGCAGATGGCAGGAGTAACTCTGTCTCTTACCTTTATTCACCATATGCCATTTGATTGATTAAACTGTATTTATGTAGAAAAAAATAATATAAACCAACACACATAACTATAGCTCTTCAGTGCACATCATCCCACTAATTTTTTTGAGTTCTGGTAATCCATCTGCACACTTCATGCATTTTTGTGCAGGTTTCCTCTCCCTGTGTGAACTTGCTTTATGTTTCTGCACCCCTGCAAAATAACACACACTCCAAACTGTTAAAGCTGTGATCTTTCTATCTGGCTGAGTAAACACAGCTGATTCTGGAAGAGGAGGGAAGACCTGAGAAAGGATCTAGGCACTTCAGAAGGTCTTGGTAATTCAACAGGTGGCAACTTACTTTCTTGGCAAGAATCTGTAGTGCCAGACAGTGCGGGATGAATAGTACCGCATCTTTCATTTGAGAATGAGTTTCTTCTAGTTCGACTGATTTGATCACCGCAGGGACCAGCCAGGGGAGCACCAGATCAGCTCTCCATGCACCTTACGCATCCTTACACAGTCGCTTTTCCCTTTCTCTTCCAAATGCCCAACATGTTCATTCCTCTTCCCCTTCTCCTCCGAATACGAGCCTTCACCCCTCCCGTTTCCTCCAGCAGCGCTCCCGCTCACCTCCACGGCTAACGTGGCAGCACAGCGGGCTCGGAGCCGCCTGCCTTGCTGCAAGGCATGGAGGTGCTCCACACCTCCCGCCCCAGCCACCCATGGTACCATGGCGGTCAGTACATCTGTTGGGAATGAAGAGAGAAGTAGATGTCTGTCACTGCTTTGGGCCAAAACCGTTGGTGATGAGCTCTAACTTGCCTTAATCAACACACAGTTGTTTATTTCACTGAACTCTGCCGAGCCCGGCAGGTCCAGCACATCCCTGTGGCTGCTGCTTTCGAGCTGGGTCCTGGCACGTGGGCTAGGCATGCTGTCCCCTCTGGAGTTCTCCCCGGGTAGGTCTTTTCTTTGTAAAAATAGCAATAGTCTGTAAGAAAACTGTGAATGGCCTGTAGATCTGAGGTGTGGTTTAACTTGCTTCACTCTGACCTGATTTTCTCATTTCCTTGAGTGAGGTGAGGATCATTCCCACCTTGCTGATGAAGGCTCCACTGATGCCAGTTACAACCCGGAGACAACTGGGCCAGACTGAAGTGGCTTGGTAGTTAAGAGTGAATATGGTAGTTAAGAGTCAATATGGGAAGATTAAGAAAAACCACGGAGAGGACTAACGCAGTGGGAAGGCAACGGGCTGTAAGAAGTGTGGGAGAAAGACATCAGATATCCACTCAGCTGATTCTATTTAAACCAGGCAAAACCTCACTCTCAAACAAGCGAGCCAGGACTTGTCTGCAAAACTGACAGAATTAGCAAACTGGGAACGACTGGTTCCAGTGATTGCACCGACCGAGAGCTCCTCAGTTTGACTTCAGCAGGGATTTACCGTCTGCATCAGTTGACAATTGTAGCCCATTGTCAAAAACTGCTTCTAATAGCTTCAGGCCATTATTCTTTGTCTTGATATCTTCCCAGACTGGGAATAACTCCTTCCTTCATCTACACAGTTACTCTGAAAGTATTTATAGAAGATAATTGGGTCCCTTCCTTCCATCCTACTGAGTTTTCTCTAGGCTGTAGGACTGTCTTATCATTTGTTATATTATCCTATCCTTCAATCACATTGTTATTTAAAAAAAAAATAAAAATGCAGCTTCAGATATAAAGGCAATCAGAACCACGTAATACTTCTGATGTTGCAGGATCCAATAATGTGAAATACACATTTATAAACTGTGGAAAATGAAGTCTAAAAAGAGCAAGTGAAATAAAATAGCTCTCCACATTCAAAAGATTCTCTGGATGGGGTCTGTGAGTATTAATTATACAGGTTGAAATTTCTGTTAGTTAAAGCCAATAAAATACACAAAGGAAAAAATAACAAAGATTTTTAATAACATTCAGCAATCAACTCAGTGAGGCTTTTGATAGTTATTAAATCAGTTGCGGGCTTTTTATAAAATATTCCAAATCACTTAAACACACAGTTGAAATGGTGAATCAGAATGTCTTGCCAAAATGTCTTCAAGGATATAGATAATTTGCACGACACACACATCTTGTTTTTTTAATTCCAATATGTTATTAATTCTCCTTCTTGCATGACTATAAGTAATAAACCAGATTCTTATTTTAGCTAGGTCTGGATTAAATGTGGAGTATTCTTATTGAAAATTACAATTATAAAAGATGGTCTAAAGTATCCTGATTAAAGGAAAAAAAAAAAGTATTATCATTCTGAATTTTTTTTTAGGGATTTGGACTCAAATGAAACTTTGACACCATATGTAAGGCTAATACAAATTTGAAAGTGGTGTACTAATCTGAAGCAGGTATTTAAAAACCGGATTAAGATTTCCCTGGTACACAGAAACAAACACAAGCTAGCAAAGCTAATTAAACTGTCCCTATAAAAAGTTCCTCATTTCTATTTGACGCTGCCAATTTTCAGGCTATTAATGGACTATTTTCAACACTCCCAAAGATGGTTTCATGTTGCCAAGGTTTCTGCGCCCCCCCCTCCTTTCCAAGAAATGAAATTAAACTCCTTTATATGCTGACTGTCTAGCAGTTTATTTGGTGATAGATTATTATTAACTATCTTCAAAAGAAGAAAACACTGTTTTATTTGCACACATCTGGAAATGATATGCCTGGGTCTAGACAAGTGAAATAGGAGTTAGACAGAATATGTTAGTGAACTTAGTTCTGTATTTCCAAAAGAATAATAAAGTAAAACTGGAGAAAAGTGATGTAGTTCAGTACAGTAAAAAAAATTTAAAAATGCTACTCAAATATTTTTTTTCAAGCCTTTGAAAATTGAAATAGGGATTCTTGCCATCTATAGTGATTCAGTAAAATAAAACAATTCATATCAGATTAAGCATTAAACTGAGACAAAACCCCCACTCCAGTTAAGTGAAGGAATAAATAATGACAAACCTGTTTTGTTATAAAAACATATGGAAAAAACCCTCATTATCTTTTATTTATAGATCTAACAAATACAACATTCTGCATTCAGATTTGTTTCCCTGCCTTCCACATTATGAGGCATGAGATTATTTCAGTAAGATTCACCCCAGACAAATCACAGACAAATTCCCAATCCACTTAAACTATTAACTACATGGATTACATGAGTTATGTGAAAAAAAACCCCAACAAACAAAACTGAGCCCTCCTGAACATAAAGATAACATTTTTTTAAAAAGCCCCAGACAGTTCTATCAAGTGGGAGAACAATTTGTCTAAGAGTAGATCAGTTTGGGACATAAAGGTCTTTATCCCATTTAATGACAAAAATATTAGAGTAAGGTGTTATTATAAGGTATTGTTCTCCTTATTAAAAATGATCAACAGCCTGTTTTTATACCTCTTACAGAACTACAATGATCATACCACTATCTCACTAAGAACTTGCTCTTAGCTATCACAGTTTGGAATTTTTAATTATCTATTAGTTTTTAATGACCTGTGCAACATTTAATTGATTCCACCATTTTATATACATATATTACATGGCTTTAGCATACCACATACTATAAATCTATGTATTTGTATGATTTATTTTTAATTTAAGAATAATTGTACTAGATCCAATGCAATTATAATATAAATTGTTAATTTGATAACAATTAAATTTATATAACATCCCAAGTGCAATGAAGTCAGGTAAATACAACTTATTTCCTCCCATCTGAACCATGGCTCCAGTGATATCTTAAATTGTGCAGAGACTCTTTTCCCACCAACTCCAAGTAGGTCACCTGCATAAAGCCCATTTCGTAGGATTTGCCAAGGCAACAAGGATTTTATCATAATATTTATAATTAAACTGATTATCTTTAGAAATCTCCCCAAATCCTTCCAGCTAGTTTCATGAGACTGTCACTACAGTATCCTTCCTGCAATGAAAATAAATCACTATCTTTTCTTATCATCTCCATTTTTCCTGGAGAACAGATGATACTCAACCAAAACTTGTTATTTATGCAAATCCTCTGAGAACAATGAACCCCCTGTGATTTAGAGTATAACAGAAAAAGTATTATTTGTGTGTCCTCAACTCCGTTACAACCACCAGGCAAGTACAGAGATTATTCCTGAGGAGTCTGTATCACACCAGAGACTGGCTGTGAAGGCCGAACGTGGAGCTCTAGCTTATGTTAGGTTGCTGAGCAGATGTCTGCAGTCCCTGAATGGGGCCAGGACATAGGCATGGGGAGGAAGGGGAAGGTAAACCCAATGAGGAGAGATATTACTCTGAAAGAAAATTGCTTGGAACTTCTCAAACTCAACTGTAACACGGACCTTCTCTAACCCGACACATCTCAGCGGGGAAAGCCTGCATCTTGTATCAGTGGGAACCAGCCTGTGTCCTCATCTACTGAGATGTGTAACACCCACGTGGATATTACTGCAGCTTTTGGAAAATACACAATGTCTTAGGGAAGCATATATGTATTTTTAATCATCTTTCAATGCATGTCAGTAGGGATCAAAGCCAGCTGCTCATGAGTGGCGATGTCCATTGGAACATTGCAAGCATTTCATCATGAACAGTCTGGGGGCCTGTTTTCAATTTGGTTAAATTTTCTGGAGTTCATTCAACATGACAATAATTTTAACAGAGTTCTGTAACATTACATATACCACAGTACAAAACTGGAAATAAGATCTCAAAGTCAGCCCCTAAAAGTGATATACTGTGAGAGAGTATCAGGAGTGGGAGGCAGAATTAGTTGCTTACTATTTTCTAACTATGGGGCATTACATTCATGAATATGAATTATTATATTCTGTTTGGATCATATGAGGCTCAAACATACCTGGATTCAGCAATCAGCAAACAAAACCGCTGAGCTAAAGAAAAAATGGTAGCAGTTTATTTCTCTGTGACATAGAAATTTCAACAGTAAGGGTCCCAAAATATTTTGAAATGGTCCAGGAATAAATAAACAAACAAAAGAAAACTACATGGCCAAAAAGAAACAGATTTTTTAAATTTTTTACTCATCTTCAGCTAAGTTCTGGGGAATTTCAAGCATGCAACAAACAGTTGAGGCCCATTGCTCAAGTTTGGCTGAAGACTGCTCTTTGCCATCAACCACTAGATCTACATCTCTTCCTTTTATCATTTCTTGTATGAATAAATGAGCTTTTCAGGAATGAAATTATTTTTGCCTAAACCAAAATTGTACTCGATATTTAAATTATACAGTGGCACTTTCTTGAATGAATCAGCTTTAGTTTCTTTCTTCAGTTAGGTTACCATAACCGCCCCACACTTGTTGCATGAAGAAGATGTTTTTCTTGTAGTACCATAGATATCAGACTAAATGAAATATTCAGCTGCCTGATAATAATCTGTCCCTAAAGGATTCAATTATTTATTTGTACCTGCTATGATATCCTGCACCTCTTCTAAATACTTTAAGGTCACTTAAAAAAAAGCAGTAATTTAAAATTCTTGTGCTCCTTCTCATTTGTGGCACAAGCTTATAATTCTTTTAAAGGTAGCTATTTAAATTTCCTTTGTGGTTTTTTCAGTGGTATTATAAAAATAAAAAGCAGCTGACTTCTGTATTGCTGTAATTATGTTTTTCTTCATTTCTTGTAATGCCAAGTTACCAAATCAGTTGTGGTTAGTCTGAACTATTGACACTGCTTACTTCTGATGAGTCTACTAGAATTTATTATGAAATGTTTGTAATTTTTCTTTTTTTTTCATTCTTACTTTATATACTTGAAAAGGTAACAATCATAATTAAATTGATCATGGTATTTCCAGTACATATGTATAGAACTGGATTTTCAAGTAAACTGATATTATATATTTTAGTTTTCCTATTTTTCCAAGACATTAAGAAACAGTGATATTCAAGTACAGCATCTGTATCAACTGGGGAATCTCAACATTATTTCAGAAAAGACTATAATTTTCAGTAATAAAAGGTATCTCTTTATTAAGTATGCTAATTTTACATCCACTCATAAAGTAAGCATGAAGAGAAGCACCTTAGTTTCCTTAATGACCATAAATTGTAAAAAATGTTTTGTAATCTGAAAAATGAAACATGCCATTGAAGGTAAATTTTCTTAATGAAACATTAGGTTACACGAACCCCTGTTTTTGCAAGTATAGGGTTTATTAACTCATGGTATCGAGGCCTGAATGATAAAGGTATTGTAAAGTGAAGATCTGCGTTTAGACAGGTGCTAACTCTTTAAGAATCTCACTTGTATATTGCTAAGCATATTTTAACAACTAAATTATAATTTGTAAAGTAATGTCAAGTATTGATTTGAATATTACCAAATTTGGCACTTGGAGATATTAACACAGTCATTATAATATTGTGCAACCTCATGTTTGCTTTAAAAATTCATGGAAACCCTACATTAGCATCAGTTTGTTTTTCCCTGTATGGGGACAAAATGATCCAGCACTTATAAAGCTTTTCTTAGTGCATCATTCGGTATCAAAGCGTGCACGATCCTTGGGTAGGTCCTTGACAACATCTCTACCAGACATGGTCAAAGAACTCAAAACATAAGTAACAAAGCTGAATATTTAACCCATGTGATATTATGCTAAACATATTCTGAGTATTTCCCCAAATGGCAGTTATGCTCTTGAAAATATTAAATCAGCATAAAGATTGAAATATGTCAAAATTACTGACAGCTAAAAGTGAAGCCATATTAACTTGTATTTTGTTTGCACTGAATTGGGCAATAATTTTGAAGACTGGATTTTATTAAGCATCTTGGGAAATGGTCTTTAGTTTTCTCTGTAATGATATGAAATAACAAACATAGTAAATAAATACATTTAAGAATTTTTTTTTTTTTCTGTAATATCTGACTGGGACAACTGAAATATGTCTGGAGTAAGAAACCAGAGGAGTGACTGTCCAAAGAACAAAATACAGAGTTTTAGGTACATGTTTCTCGTTGCGTTTAGCACTTAGGGGTAAACACCTTTGATTAAACAGACGAGAAATGCAGAGCTCATTATCAATTTATTCTCTTGTCAAATTGTTTATTTCAGACATTCTCTACGTATTCCCTGCTTTCTCCTGTAATAATATTATCTTTACTCTCCTGATACTCAGAAACTTTTTTACATAGCCATCCTCATGAGTAAGCTTAAACAGTTATACTAAAGATTTTCTTGCAAAATGGAGCTTTATTAAATGAAATTGCTTCAAAATACCATTTTGCCAAAAACTTAAACTCTGTTTTGTGAGATTTAGCTAGTTTACTTCCTACTGATGAAGCCAATAGCTTCCTAAAGCTTTTAATAGTAGTTGCAATTGAGGCAGAGCCTGCAGAACTGTTTTCAGGCTATGAAATCAATAGGGCTCTTCGATCTGGATTTTTAAAGATATTCAGGCATTGATGGCCAAGATAATTTCAGTAACAAAGTTCTGTTTTCAAAAATGGCACATGCAGAAAGGAAAAAGATGCAAAAAATGACACAAGCCTAACCTCACTGAATGGAATGGTACAAACCTTCACCACTAAAATACTGTATAAAAAGTTAGGAAGGATAAAAAAAAGCGGGACTAAATACTTTTGAAACATGATGGCTTACTTCAGAGAAGGTATTACAGTATCTGAACAAAACAGTTCGGACTATATGGCTTAGGAAATTGTCTATCCACAGCAAGGAACAAACCAAACAGCTACACAGAAGAAAACTGCATGCGTGGACATTGAAGAAAATAATTGTGTTTAAGATCCCTTGGTTTAGTGCCCATTCCTCCCTGTCCCCTTGATATGTTGTTTTTTTTTTTTGTTTTTTTTTTTTTCCCCCAATACTTCTCAATAAATGCTGTTATGGAAGTAGTAATCACTATTTGGTGACGTATTTTACTTGCATACTATAGGCAAGCACACTAAGCTACAGAGATTGCCGTTGTCTTTATAGTCATTGGGTACCCAGAAGCTTAGTTCCCCTCAGCTTCCAAATCTGTGCTACTGAGAATGATTTTTTTCTCAAGCATCCTACTAAGTAGACTTGACTGACATCTTCGCAATTCTAACTCTAAATATTTAGACGACACATATCCTTTTGCTAACACTGACTTATCAAAGGGTACTCAAATAGGTTTAGTACCTCATCTGTCCAGTAACTAGGGCTAAACACGCTGATCTCACCAAATCCATGAGAGCTGCATATTGTTTTTCATACAGCAATGACAAGAGGTCCAAATCAAAGGTCAGCATCCCTTTAGGTAATACAGCCATCGCTTTTAATGAAAACATGGCCCCAGTCCAAAAAGATATACAGTATTTTTCTAAACAAGGAATAGTGAATCATACTAATGTGAATAAATCTTAATGTAAACTAATTCAAAGAAGCCAGTGTACACATAGGCAAATAAAATTTCAAGGAAGAAAGAATTTCTTTCATCGATCAACTGATGCAGGTGGAGAGAAAAGGCATGCTTTTAGACATACATGCTCTTCTTTTGTCTACACACACTTACCACAGGGCAATTGTATTTTATTAAGTTAAATTACGAAACTGTAATTTATCAGGGATCTGCTCTGTCGAGCAGGGCACTGTAGGAAGTCAGCCTGTGGAGAAAGTGGGTGACCATGGGAGTTCAAAGCTCTCCTTTGGGACAGGGCTGCCATTCAGCTGGTCATGGCAGACCACGTTTCAGGCAAATGAAGTTGGGTTTTGATTACAGAAACTATATAAACCGTATTTTAAGCACTATTTTACACATGCCCATTAAATTGATAAAGGTAACACATTAAGAGGTTACAAGATTGCTTTCACAATCTTTACAAGGTCTTATCTTCTCCACATGACATCCGTAGAGGAAATACAATGATACACATATCAAAGGGACTCCTTTTTTTTCTGCCCATATTGTATTCCTCATAAGCAATAGTTACTCTGGTGCCTCTGAGGCTCTCATTATGGTAATTTCTTTCCATTGGCAAAGAAGTGACAGATCTTGGCAAACAGATCAAACATCAGACTCTTCATTTGCTACTTGAATTGAAACTATCACATCTGATATAATTCTGATTGCCTTTTCCCAATACACAAACAAAATTCAGGATCATAGGCATGGGCCTTTTTCTTTCCCGAATTTTAAAGAAACTGTTTTTTTTGTGGTTTCCCTTGACCACATTGGTGGAATTTGATTAGACAGAAACACTTACTATAAGTCATAGTTTTACAAGCCTACAAAGCTATGAAAGTATTTCTCAACCTGCTTAACGAAGCACCTGTTAACCCGCAAAAGAAGATAGCTGTTACAACACAATTGTGGTTAGAAAAATGACTAAGTAAAACCAAAAATACATTTTCTCAGCAGTTTTACTCTCTGAATGAGTTTGCAATGTATTGAGTTTTGCAGCAAAACTACAATCTTTTTACCGTGCTTTATTCATTGGTACTGCAGCATCAGCACAGGCATGAGAGACGGGGAGCGGTAACTATTATCACCTCTCATTTCAACAAGTAGGTGGCAACCATTCCCAAAATGTCTTTGAACTAGGAAACATGAAGGTGAGGAGAGTGCTTTTAAGTGTTATTATCTTCTCTGCTACATCCCACAGAAACACTTAAGGTGAAATGAGAATCTCCTTAGGAAGGGTGTAGTAAATCTAAGTATAGCCTTTTTGTTTATCAACTGACTGTGCTATTTCCTAAATAAGTAAAAGTTGGCCATTCTCAATTTTTAGAATACTGTTTTTTTTACATTTTCAACCACCGCTGCAAAACTTACATGCTCATAGAATGTCACAGCTTTTTCTGGTGGTGTTTTGACACGATTAATAAATGTTTCGTGGAAAGAGATTGCTCAGCTTTTTTGGTAATACATTTCAAAATATGGCACTTTTATTAAATTGACCATGAGTAATTCAGAGCAGACTGAACAATGCTAAACTACTTCCAATCGTGTCCATTCATTTTCTAAAGGTATCTTAAATTTAATTTGTAGTATTTTAATCAGTTTTTCTTCTCCTTGGACTCCCAGTCTAATTTGCTGACAGGTCAGTGATCTGCTTTTAAATGCTAACTAGAATGACAATACACATCTCCCCATCTCCTTTCCTGCCTTTTCAAACTTTAATTTATTAGGCTATCCTAAGATGTTTTTCTCTCTCTTTTGGCTGTCACTGAGACAGACTAGGAGTGTAAATCTGGCAAATGTTCAGGCTGCACAAATAAGCTTTTAAAGATGAAGTTCTGAAAATAACATAGGAACATTCAATTAATGAGAAACAACAACATAAAAATGGTAGATAAATGACACATTTATTTTTACACAAGAATTAACTTACAGATCTCTGTTTTTCAGAGATCAAGGAAGCATAATGCTTCACAGGCTTAAAAAAAGTAGATGTATAGAGATGAAGGGAAACCTGATTTGTCTGTTGTTATGCTTCTTGTGACTTTTTCCATGCATCTTTCAAGGCAAAACACTGGCCTCCCAGCTTGGCAGCTTATATGCTTTCTACATATGCAGCAGGATTAGATAGCCAGAATAAATGCCCTCAAAGATTTTATATACTACTGTGACAGTGAGGGGCTCACCAAGTTCCCGAATCTAAATTATTTTGACTCATTTTTTACTACGTGATTACATCTGCAGACTGACTTGGAAATCCACTGTGGCAGATGCTGTGCACACAGACAGGATAAATTGCTTCCTCTTCCAGGGAGTTTATGGTTGCAATCTGAAATTAATGGATGTCTTTCTGGTCCTTATGAAAAAAGTATCAGCACAAATGAAATAGGCATTAAAATTTCAACAGCCATGAAAATGAAAGCATTCCTCCATAATATTTACTGTCATTGCTATACTATTTAAATATTTTGTTCATTACTTGATTGGACTTCTAAGGCTTTACCTTTTCTCCTCAGGGTTAAGAAATACACACATTTTCTCCCTGTGGTTTGGGCACAAAGCATTATGTTCTGCTAGTCCATATGAATATTACATACCCACACGTGGTTTACTTTCCTTCACTTATATTTCCCTCTGCCCCTTGCGGCAGATAATCTTAAGTAAATTTGGACAGAAAGCTGGGAATGCATAATATCACTTTTGTTGAGTAGAGTAAGACTTCCTTAAAAACAAACCAAACCGCCCCCCTCCCCCCCAATATTTGTTCCTATTGCTGTACAGTGCAATTTGGACAAGGTCACCCTAGGATTGCTCTCTCTGCAAAGTGACAGCAACAGGAAGAAGGAAAATGTCAGTAAAGAAGCGGTCCAGTTTTCTGGTTTTTAGAGGACCTGCCTACCCTGGCAGGATGGATCTCTCTCTTTGCTTTCCTGCAGCAGCACCAATCAAAAGCAAATATATCACGCATATGCTTGTATATGAAAAATGTCAGTTTACATATCTAGCCATAAAAAGTTAGCCAAATACCTGTGAAAGCATCAACCGAACTCAGTGTACTTGAAGATGCTATAATATCTGCAGTTTACAGCATCCTATAATCCAGTTCCTAATCTATGAAATATTCAGCCTACTAATAAGATCTCAAGGCCACAGTTATCTATTAATTAATCCATTTTAATATCTTGATTTAAGAGATAAGGAAAAAAGACCAACATTGCTTGCTTGTGTCATGATACCAGAAGCTTAATTAAAGCTCTTTAAAAAAAAAAATATCCATTTGATGCCATAAAAGTGCCAGGTGTACAAGTCATTAACTTAGGAGAGAAAAAGACACATTTTACCAGCCATAAAAGCTAATTTTTTCTAATACCAGCACCAATAAACCTTTCAGTTTATCTGAAAATGCACAGTGCTTGTTAAAGGTAAGCACAATGAAAGTATTATCTAGGACAATTTTTCTTCTAATGAACAAAAATGTAAAATTAACTGCAAGAGAGCTCACAGTATTGACTGAATATAAACAACTGGAGACTGCGGCTACTGCATAAATACATACACTGTGGAATAGTCGGTTTAAATAAGCCACCACTTTATCAGCTCTTCTAGAGCAATCTTACATACTTAACAAGTATGGGGGAAAAAAAAAGTGGTATCCCAGCCCTTTTAGTAAAAGGCAACTTGGGATACCCAGTGAAGAATGATGGTAAGAACTCAAAGTCTGTTAGTATAGGTAGTAAGTCTAAAGCAATTACTACCTTCTACGGAAACACTCTATTGATTTGGCCACTTAAGTTTGATAAATGGGTGTCATATAGTAGAAACCATAAGAAGGAAGAAGCTCATAATCCTGGCACTGAATCTTAATTTATTGCAAGAATGTCAAAGTCAATATTTTAAAAAAATACTGGTATTTGTGTTAATGCAGGCTGCTTGCAAATGACACCCTCCTCCCCTCAGCACGGCAAAATGTCACAAGCATTAATATTTCATTATAAACTGCTTCTTCCATCAGAGAAGTTGCAATATACACCACACAACTGTCTGCAATCCAGAACACAGAAATAATACTTGTTCTACTTATCAATAAAGATTATTTTAGAATTTTTCACACTGTCTGCTGGCGACAACAACATCCACATGCCATTAGTATTTTCACATCTTCAGCTTACTGTGATTTACTATATACAGTTTACATGCCCAAAGCACTGCACCACAGAGCTGACAGTGAAAATGCTCTGCGTGCAGTAGAAACTTTTTCCAAACTTTAACAAGCTATTGAAATACTATGCTTTATTATTGGTTTAAGTTGTTAATACCTGTAAGAACCATTTGAAAATGTATATACTCAAGTCACTGTTGGATACAGTTGCATGCTTTATGAATTGTTACAAATTCTGGGGAGAACTTCCAGGATGGCACTTTGCAAAAAACAGAGTAAATAATAAGTTCATAAACCTTTATGAGAAAACGAGAAAACTAGACCGTTTTTAGATCATCAGTAGACGAGCTTGGGATGGAAATGATGGGAAAGTGCACTGAAACAGAACACTTGAATGAATGAGCTAAAGGTAAAGTCCTACATCTGTGTAAACTTCTGGTTCAGCTGTTAATTTAACTACATCCCAAAACATCCACTAAAGGTTTTGCATTCACATAATGGCCATGAATGAGGAATAGCTCATGATTACACAGGTGTTTCTAGTACCCTTTTCCAGGAATCAGTACTAGAATCAACACCTTTCAATCATTTCCATCAACAATCTCAACATTTTCTGATAAAACCACAGAATGCCACAAATATTGGTGAAAACTGAAACGTGAAAAGGACATTGCAGTCACACAGGGCTTGTCCACAGGGTGCAGTGACAGTGAGAGAGGAACCCAAAGCTCACGAAAACCCAACGGGAATTGGTAGGTACTCCCCGCACATTGCAGTGTGCTGAGGACCGAACAGCTCAGATCTGACAGCGGCACGGTACGCTGGTGCTGACTCCAGCTTGGGGTTGTCTAATGCAGACACAGCTGAAGAGTATCTGGATCTCTGGTGTAGAAATGACTGCAGAGCAATTGGGCTTGTAACATAAACCAAGCCCTGACACAGTGTATTTTAAAACAAAAACCTTTAGGGACCCATCATGCAGGCCAGGTCTTTAAAATGTGGAAATGTAAAGCTGTGGTTCTAAAAAGTTACACTAGATAAGCAATGTCACACCAATATTCAGTGTTGTGCAGTGGCAAAAAAAGGACATACAATCAATAGAGAAATAACTTTACTTATATACATGGTGTTGGAATACTACAAAGCGTTCTGGTGCTCACATTTTCAAGAGAAAATCTGGACAGTGTAGGGAAAAGAAACATAGAGTTAACATCTGGAAAAAATGCCCTGTTGTGAAAGATGCAAACTGCTGAATACTGGACTCTAAAGAAAGCTTATTTAGCAAAACAAAGTGCAATACATATATGAAAGATGAAGCCAGATTAATTCAAATTGGAAATAAAAGATGAATTTTGAGTAGTGAAAGTGATAATTCACTGCCAAGGGAAGTGGCAGATTCTTTTGATGTTTTCCAATCACGAGAAGATTTCTTTCTGGGCGACCAAGTGGGAGATCAATCCTGTGGTAAAGGTAAATGTGGAAATGAGGGTCTGTGATAAACAGGACGTTCACCTGGCTCAGTCTCCTCTGTTGTTAGAATCTAAAAAAGTGAAAAGCAGGTAACAACAGCATAAGATTCTCCTGTATCCTTTCATTTAGTAGTTATAGTTTAAGGTATCGATCCCATTTTCCTCTAGAGAGAAATGGATCAATAGAACAGGCTCACAAAAAGAAAATGAAGTTTGGCTCTAAAATTGGTAACTACATCTTCTAAAAGTAACAAGCTGGCTTCTGCGTTTTAACTGAGAATGCATTCTACAAACAATTGTAAAGTCTGATAAAACAGGAAGAGACATGAAACTTAGGGCTGATATTTTTAGGTAACTTGAGGCAAACTCAGGGGACTTGGAGACCTATCATTGATGCAATGAAACTACTGTATCCAGAATTTACTTGCTAGATCAGGAAAAAGAACATGACTTCAAACTGGTCATTGAGCCAAGGAATTATTTCAGAGTGGTGCATAACATTGTGAAGGTTGCCTAAGAACTGGTAAACAAGTACTCAAAATGAGAGAAAGGAAGAATGGGCAGATAGAGCAATGAGATATTTTTTCCACTGATGACCAGAGGTCAGTAATTACACGGAAAATCTGTAAGCAATGTCACACAGGAGGTGAGAGAGGAAATGAAATAAGATTAAGAGTCCTATTTAGGCATGCTGTGTGAAAGGCCTATCTGCTTGCCACCTCAGATAAAGTTATTGAGGATATCACATTATAGAAAGGTCTTTTTAGAAAAATATTCTTCTGTTTTGTATCTAGTGACTAGCACTCCATACGCTTGTATTGAGTACACGATCATTAGAAATCTGGTCATGTTAATAAGTCTTGTAAACTCATCATCTGTTACATGTCTTTTCTGACCATCAATTTTACCACTGTTCTTCCACACAGATTAGCAGGAGAGACATCACTGCACACCACTCTTCAGATGCACAGTTCCAGTTTCTCCAGCCAGTGGGGTATGGGGACTGCCACTGCTCCATGACACCATGGGCCAGCCAGAGGAGTAGGTGGAACTCAAAGCTGTGCCCAAACAACACTTCCATTTCTTCCCACGAGGACATAAAGCTCAGTATTGAGCTGCTGGAACAGCCATTATAAATAAATAAATAAATAAATAAATAAATAAATAAATAAATATTTTCACAGTGAGATGACCAGTGCATGTACCTCATCCTAAAGATATGCACGCTGATTTGTGTATCAGAAATGTTGTTCTCCTAAAAGCACTTTATCTGTAACTGAAGGCAGCAGGTTAACATGCCAAAATTTAGATACGATTTTTTTATTGAAAGGGAGATGGATTTCCATACTCATTTCAGGAACTTAAAAAATAAATTCCACATTTTAAACCAGAAAACCCCCACAACATGTTTATGAAATTTCTGTGGATTGTTTTCTCAGTAGCATAACACTGAGGATGTTCTTCCATTAAAGTGCTTTAGTAAAGGAAAAAAATGAGACTGACTTCAACAGATTTTGGGCCAAGTCTTTTGCCTAGATAGTACATTCACATTTTCAAGTGGTTTTCCTAACAGGCTGATCTAAAGCTCACTGAAGTTCATCAGATCCTTTCCTATTGAGTACAATGAAGTTTGAATTCAGCCTATGGAGTAATCACTCCACAGGCTCAAATGCATGTCTGAGAGGAGAGGCTGAAGTTTCACTTTCAAACTTCAGAAAGAGTCAACTTCCGTCTGTAAGAGTCCATGGAGGAACTGAGAAGGAATTTCCCTAACTAGCCATCAACATCAGGACCCCATCGGGATAACCAGATTTAAGAATATACAACCCTGACACACACCACAACCACCTGGCGTAAAATACATGACATTGACATTTACAAGTTGATTCATAATATTCCTCTAACTATTTTTCTTTTTCAGCTATGAAAAATGGAAGGTCAATGAAGACAGATTATATCTTTTATTAGATGAACATGTGTCATGGAGAAAAAAGACAAGTTTCCAGTCACTAAGCCCCTTTTTCAGTTCTGAATTAGAAGCAGCCATCTTCAAAATGAAATACAAATTAGGGACAAGTGTTCTGACTAGACATATTGATCAGTCAGAGCCCCCCAAAATGAAAGGGATACAATATCTGGGGAGTAGATGGGGCATTAGCAGGAAGAGGGCTGATAAGGTGCTAATCTCTATAAGAAGGAAAGAGACAGGTAAATTATCAGGGACGTGTTTCATTCTTCACTGTTTGAAGCTTCTCTATTTGGATGAATGGCCAAGACCTTGAGTAAGAGACATTAAGACTGCTTTTTAGTAACATATGCCTTCCTGATGTCTATACATGCACAAAGAATGACTTCAAGGATTAATAATTTGTAACAGCTTGGAGATCCATACAAGTAATGAACACAAGCAACAAATCTGAACTTGAATTTGCTACAGCTGCAGTGCTCCATATATTGCTAAGCAATATACTCTTAATTTCATTTTAGCTGTTCCCCCCCTCCCCCCCTCAGTCTTAGAAAAGGAACATATTAAGAATCTTTGAATGTTGAGAAACTGTGTCTCACTTTGCTGGATAACCTCTCTGGGGCACAATGTTACTGGAGAAATGCCTCTCTGTTTCAGGCTGAGAAGTCAATATTTGTACCTTAAAGGACACTCACCATTGAGCTCCCGTACCCAGGCATTAAAAGAACACTCATTTCATAAAGAAATGTATCACTATAGAGGAATAGGAAAGCTGAGCCTTTTTTAGTAAGAATCAATATTAGGATAAGATAGGCCCTTCTTTAATGTTCTTACTCCCAGCAGGAGTATTAGACAATGTAAGAACAACTACCTATATCCTCAAAGTTATGGACCTAAATCCTAAATTATCCTAACCCTAATCCTAAATTATCCTCAACAGTTTAGGATTAGATTATTCCTTTTTATTATCTTTCTCAATTTTGTTGGGTATTTTTGTTCTAAAACATTCTTAATCAGAACACAAGGCATTGTTTAATTGTCATTTAGATTATTTTGATGATAACACGACCTTTTCTATTGAACATACTCTAGTACTTGGTGTAACTGATGCACTCCATGATATTTAAAGGACAGCTTTTAAAAGTTTATTGGATGATTTCCTAAGTCAGACGTTTTGCCTAGTATTTGTCTCTTTCTGGAGAACAAAGTAGATCATATCCTCACAGGAATTCCTTTACTTCCGTTCCATAATACGTCAGCAGTAGCTTTTAAAAATTATTTTTACATGAGTGCAGCTTCTCTTTTTTTAAACATATGATTTTCACTGTCAAATGGGAAAAGTGACTGAAATAGCACAGACTTACTCTCATAGCTGCTGTGCTATTTTTTCATGCTTGGAAGTATTGTAATGTTCAAGGGAGCAATTAAAATTGTTTCGCTGTGTAGTAATAAAGAATATGATTCTCAAGTCAAGTGCCAGCCAAGAAGGTTTTATAAACTAAGGGAACATTGATTTTCTGGATGTTATAACACTCTATGTAGATCTTTACTCTGAAAATTATTAACTTCATTATAGTTTAAGATTTTTAACAAAAAACTGAGAAAATAATTTACAGTATTCATAGTATTGCACCAATGAAATGGACCACTTAGAAGGCAAAACTTTTGAGCAATAAGATTAAAAATTGTTTTATAACTGACAAACATTTTCTTTCAGGAATGTTTTAACTTTATATCACATACCATAAAATATATTTGGTTTCAGTGGCTTCACCAAGCTCTTCAGCACTGCATTTTTCTACTTAGAGACACAAATTTAATCCTATTTCTCCTTCTATTATATATTAATATTTACAAAAATACTGTACCCATGAGAGTTATATTTCTAGGATTCAATTTCAGTACTTGAAACAGCACTGAATCAGAAGCTTTTATAGAAAAAATACGTGAAAGCATTTCAATGAAATGTAACTACTTCAGGATTTCCCTTCAGTCCCTTCATGACACACTTAACAATATTTCCCACACTTTCAAAGAGATCTAGTCTCTTAAGGAAAATACAGACAAAAACCGTAAAAATAAAGAATTTTGACAGGTATCAAAGTTAAAGCAAAGTGCAGTAACATTAACACATGACAAATCATACCTCTTTACTACGCACAAACCCTTTTTGCAAGAAAAACAGTAAGAGGTCAGTATATCTTGTAACACCATCCCTTCCTCCCTGCCTTTTAATTATTCCCAAGCTCTCCATTTTATATAGTTCCTGAGCCACACGCTCTCCCGCTTGGCTTTATACACCCACCTGAAACCAGGTATTCCAGAGAACTACTCTGGGCAGAGCAGGCAGGACTGCAGAAGACCTTTATTCCAAACCGTGCAACTTGCACACATTAAACCCAAAAGTTTTTCTAACTGTGCAATTTCAATGGGATGAAAAACGGCAGTGGACACAGATAATGGGAGCTAAGGATAGGATACATCAAAAGCTCCAGTGCCATCAGCAGGTGTAATGTGTCTAGTGGTGGCGGTGGTGTGATCTAGTTGCATCACATTTCTTCAGCAAGGCTCTTTCTGTCTCCTATTTTACATATATGTTGCAACCATCTGCAAGTTATAGTCTTACACATATAACTAGGAATGGCTTTTTCTACTACATGCGTTCTTTCAGTTGTCATTTTATATATATTATGTATGTATATTTATTATGGACGTACTAAGTACATTGCTAGAGTAAGTCAGACTCGACATAAGATCTAGACAAGCTACCCTGGATTCACAGAGCCAAATAACTCACACGTTAACATTTTGCACTGAAGAGATGAAGCAGCCCTGTTCAGAGTTATCTTCTTCAAACAAATGTTCCACCATTCTAGCTTTTCAAATGTTAAACAAGTAATTCTGCTCTATATAACTGTGCCTCAGAACGAGCAGATTGGGCACAGAGCATGCTGACACTGGGACCATGGATCATTTTACTTACGGTAGATATCCCTTCAGCAAGGTGCTCAGAACATACGCTTGTAGATAAATGAAAGGCAACATCCTGAAGAGATTAATTTCTGTTTAAAAATGTTAAAAGTAAAGATGAGGGTATCAACAGAAGGGTCTAAAGACACTACAGTATAGCCACACTAAGTGCACAGCTATGTCACCCTGACAGTCAGCACACTGCCTTGTAGTTTGGCAGAGAGCTCAGAATTCCTGAACCCTGGCCCAGGGGATCAGAAGTTGAACATCTGAACATCTGGCTGATGGTGGGAGAGAAGATAGTTTAAGTTTCCATTCTCTTCAAGCTGGCTAATATGTCAAGCTGCATTTTCAGCACAGTAATTGATCTCTTGATTAAAACAAAGTGTTCCAGATTTCAAGGGAAAAAAAAAAAGCAAACCCCCATATATAAAAAAGAGAAGATTTTTTAGAATTTTGGCATTCTCAAAACATACAAATCTTTTATGTCTAACCAAGTTCAATGTGAAGATTAAAATGAACCTTCCTGTGAAGTTGATCATATTTTTTTTTATTTAAACCTTTGAGGTAAATTTAATAGGTACCCTTTGCTTCAAAACATTCAAGAATAGCAAGTAGTATTTTTGCATACTAAAGTAGCTTTGTTTAGTTTTTGTAAATGGCATAGAGAAAACTCAAGCTGAATGTACATTAGGGCAATTTCACACCATCTTTATATCAATTTTACAGTGGGTCCTTCATCTTTTCCTTTACATATGCTTGTGTGTGTACACAGAAAGTGTTACTCTGTGATTTGAGTAATGACTGCAAGACAGAGATGTCAAAATAGTCACTGCTTAAACCAAAATAATATCTAATTTTCCTTCAAACTAAACAAACAACAGCAGCATGAAATAAAGTATCCAGTGCTGTAGATGATGGCTAGAATGGGATGGGAAAAAACAAGCACTTAAAAATCTTTAAAGATATCTTAAGAAGAAAAAATAAAATCGGGCTGGCATGCAAATAAAATTTGAGTGCTAGACTAATCACTAGGAACACAGCTGGAAGAGTAAGAACAAGGATCTGGGTCTCTGCCATTTTTCATAAAATAATGCTTTCCAAGCTTTTTTAACCAAGGATCCCATGCTTTTTGAGAGGTGCCTTACTGTTATGCAGAGGGCACCCAAAGCAATACAAGGTCCTCTGACTTCTCTAGGGTAACGCAACCGACCAGTTCAAAAAACGGAAAATCTCTTCTTGCCTACTCCAGTGCTTTCAGGTTGTGTCCTGCTCCACCCCACCTTTCAACACACATTTCAGTTTCCTTAAACTCATCTGTCAGGGCAGCGAGAATGAACTCTTTTGACTATGCTGCTACAGAAAGTGAGCTTCATAGCCACAAACACACTTGAGCAATTAAAGACAGTGCAAGTAACACGGAAAAGAGAAAACAACAAAATAAATCTTAAATAATGGGCTAGATCAGGTTCTGCTGCTGGAATTTTGAGCCTTGTTGGACTCTTTCCTCAGTGACTGTTTCAGAGTAAATGGAGCTCTACCAAAGTCTGCATTAATTTCCCAGGCTTACCGAAGTCAGGGAAACGCAGCAATAAGAAGAAAATTATATCCTTTTTGAGACTGCAGTATTCCAATGGCATAGCAAATGCACAGGGATCAGCTCTGCGCTTCTCAGGCATACTAAGGCTGGCAAAAGGAGAGGTTCAAACCCGGGATCAAAAGAATGACTTGATCTGAGATGTGACAAAATGCAGAGAAAGGTGCACCTGCTGAAAGAATTTGTTTTGTTTTGTGTGTGCTGCTTTGTTTTTGTTCTTGTTTTTGTTTTTTAAGAACCTGCAGCTCTCATTTGAAGAGAGGTTTTCTTAATAAAAGTATTTTTATTAGGTATAACTGTGATAAGAGGGCTTTCCACTTTCTAGATGAAACTAAGATCTCTGGATTTGATTTATTCGACTCCTTTATTCTAACCTTCAAATGACTCCTGCCGTCTTTTTTGCAGTCTGAATACAAGAAATGGAAAGCTTCACAAATAAGAATAAACTGTTGTTAGATGAAACTGGAAATTTGGAACTCAAATTCCTCAGACTGTAAATGGCAAGAAATCTCAGCCTCCCTTATCCTTAGAGACTCATTTGTGTAGCTACAAATCATAGGAAAAATCTTTTAAGATGAAGTATAAAAAATGATAACAGAAAATAATTGCTTAACACATGCATAAAAGTATGACCTGAGCAGTAAAGCTGTGATTACATTTACTACCTGAATAAATGCTTGGCTTTGAGGAAAAGAGATTCTCTCAAAAGACATATCTATAATTACAACTCCTTTGAAATAGATGTTGTACAAGTCCTTCAAAAACATTACACACAACTAAACAATTTATGCAGCTAATATACAGTAGAGCCTGAAAGCCCCCTGGTACATGTTGCATCAAAACACCAAGTTTGTCTCTTCATGAATTCCTTTTAAAATCCTGTACCTCTCTGGGAATGATCCTCTCTTCACTCCATTCTTTTTATGTGCGTAAATACTACTAGAGAGAGGAAAATGTGGGTGGATACCTTTGGAGTATGTGAACACTATCCATAACTTTAGTAAAACTTGTGTAATAAACGACTGTAGCTACGTGAAAAAATTTGCATTGCTTTGTGCTGCCTGTGCAAATACGTCTTGGTAACAGATCCTTTACTATGAACTGTTACACTTTTGTTATTTTTAGTTAACTCTGAGCAGGATGCCCTCGGGAGCCACAAACTCCAGTTATAACTGCAGCTACAGTTTTGAATCTATCTCCTCATGTGTACAATGCCTTACACTGACCATAAAACAGAAGTTATATACAGAGACCTCTCATATGCTTCAACAGAGCAGGGTGACCTCCGCATGGTAATTAATATAATCCCATCTTTATTGTAGGCTCTGCTAGGGTGCTTCTTCGTTTAGTACTGTCCGGCTGACTGGAAGATGCACAGCCCCACGTAATCCTTCTCCACCTTTGGGCAGTCCGCCATCTTCTCTGAGCTTTCCTGCTGAGTACCTACCTAGTCCTTCAACAGACATCTACACAGTCATTCATTCGTGGCAAATGTGGCAAGAATTTGTTTCTAAGTTATATAATGATCTAAAAATGTGTCTTACTGGTTGCTTCAAGTCAGCTGATACTTCGCAAAATAAATTGGGTGGGATATGGGAATCTGGAAGAAAAGAGCAGTAATGCCTAAGAAATGCAGAGACAAGTTGCAATACTTAAAATTTGTAAGTACTTTTGGGGATTTCCAGTCTCCTCTTCCACTATGCAACTTTTTCATGAAGTTGTAGGTATTTTCTTAGTTCTTAAAAAATGACCACATTAAATATGTGCATTTCTATTTTACACATATGTAAAAATCTCTGGTATGTGGGTCACTAGCAGTGTTTTATGGTACTCAGCCTATTGCAAATGCTGACTGAGAGGAGAGCTGGTGCTTTCCGAAAAGACACTGTGGTCTAATGCAGCCGAGCTCTTCTCATACTTAGGCAGGATCTGCTGCTTTTCCTGCACTTGGACAAAATTTCCTACATACTTCTTTCAGCCTGGCATGTACTTGTAAAGAAACCACTCCCATTAATGAAAAGTTGATAAAATGCAGAAGTAAAGCATATACTATGTGTTAAATACAAAACCATTTGAAATAAAATATTCCCAAATCTGACACCAATCCGACGGTCATTCCAAACTCCTTACAGCAACTACATACACCCTCCGCTCTCTTTTCCACCCTTCATGTGGACCATCCAGAGTTTTTCCACCAGCAGGTTCCTATCCGAACCACATATCTCCTTCTCTACAGATTTGGGAAAACCTGCCTTGGTGACACCCTCAGAGGCAGCATTCCTCGTCTCCTGCAGCCCCTATTCCTGTAGTCTCCTTATCTATGCTGGCATAATTGCTTGATACAGCTATATGATGAACTGATGCAGCTACAAAACAATAAGCAATAATAACGGCAATGACAACATTAAAGGCAAACTTAGTAGACAGAGGCTGGAGCTGCTGTTGAAGAAGGACCTGCCTAAGTATGGTTGTAGCGGGAGAACTTCTGCAAAAGTTCCTTGTGCACCAGCCAACACAGATAAATCACACGCTCCAGGTGTACACAAGTATTTGCCAGACAGCAGCAAATGAAAGTACCCAATGTATTGGCTTGTAAAATAGGCGATTCTGAGTATAACCTCCTTACTAGCTCCTACTACATTGATTTATTATCCACATTTGCCTACCACAGGATCCTAGCATTTTCTTCCATAGGGCACAGTTGGAGACTAAGGAAAATGCCCACGAAGCAAGACCTAACATGACTATTTCATTCTAATTTCATTCCAAGCTGGAGGGTTGTAATTTGATTGATTTTGGGTTGAAGTCAAAATCAGAAGGATCTCTGACCTCTGAAATGTTATGTGGGCTTTTTTTGCTAAATTAGGACTCTATAATCTCTTTCAGCTGGATATACGTACGTTGTGCAACATATATGTTTTACAACTGATATGTTACGTAAAACACATGCAGTATAAAATATGGATAAGTATTTCAGTAAAACTTATGTAACAACCACAAAGCACCAGAAAAATCCTGTAAAATACCCATAAGGGCTTGGTTCAAATAACAGAAAACAAGATATTAGGGGGTTGAGGCTTGGAACTATCAGAAAATCCCTTAAAACTGCATGAATTTCAGGGAATTAAAAGATAGTTCCAGGCTACACTTTGAATTTGGGAACATCTATCACTATGAAACAGGTCATTAACAGTATTTAAAACTAATCTTCATGTGAACACGCTGATGTTTTTAGTCGCACAACATTATAAAACCAAAACCAACCAAGGGCAAATTTGATGTTTTAATTTATGAAACGGCAACTGGAAATCCCGCTTTGCTTATGCACCTGACCTTGCTATGCGGTGTCTCTTTGCAAAACTGCTGAATACTAATTTTTAAGCACGTCGTCCTTCAAGTGCTGTTTTAAGCACCCCCTACCACACGAACAGCTGAAGCAAACTGCCGACAAGCTGCAGTTCATGTAACACACGCAATGTGGTTAACAAACAGCCTTCTGTAAAACCACAAAGGCCAAGTAAGTCTCTGATTAAGTCAAGTGAAATCAGCATTGTTAGTTCAGGATGACATTTATATCTAACTTCTTAAGTTTTAGGCATCTCTATCCATTTAAACACAGATGTCTTGAAAAATTTCTTACCCTCTCCACGAAAACATTAGACAAAACTAATTGTGACCTTGGAGAAAATTTGTACAGTACTCAGGCTCTGGAGTCCTGTTGTTAACCAGGACTACTTTCTGCAGAATTTGCACCTTTTTTACCATGAAGACATAAACCATATTTTTAAAAATATTTTAAAAATAATATAGAATCATTCGTAATATCTGATACCTTAATGCTAATAAATACAGATGCACTGAATTTTATAATTTAAATGTTACTTTAATACTTTACTAATTCAGTGTGTAACATGATGTATCTATAGATAGAAAGTGCTACTATCAAATGCACTAGAATAATTAATTTTCCATTTTCATGGCTTTGTTTTATATATTTGATTGAGCTTCTACATTGTAAATTACATTCTTAAGGGACAACGTCTTACATTTCGTCAGATTAATGCTCTGGCAATTTAATATGCTCACTAAGAGTAGTAGTTTTCATAACAACCAACTAGGTCTCTGAATCCTCTTTTGGGTGTTAAAAAGACATTAGTTCTATTCCTAAGATCTTTGCTATTACTCTCTCCAGACGTAGCCTTGCTCATAATATTAGCTATCAGGAGAGTAACATAATGTGCTAAATGGCTAATAAAATCTTTTATATGTTTTGTATTTATTATTTGAGAATTTCTACTTTCTCTCTTTATCAACACAATGCTGTGACAAAGACTTAGACAGCGTTTCTATGAATCATCATAAGTTTGTGATGAAACATTAACTGAGATCTGCGTTCAGGCTATAATCTGACGCCACAGAACCTTCTTCTTGAGCTCCCTGCATGGAAAGGAGAATGAAGAAATAGAAATTCCTCTGCGATTATAAAGTTTCTGGCATCTGATAGAGGAGAGAGGGAGAGCACAAGAACTGTGTACCCCCTAAAGTCAATTCACGAACACAAAATCAAAGGTAGGCAGCCCTGAAATGCCCAAGCTGTTTCCTGCTCCAGTCCAGGAGTGATTATTTATACAAATCCAAGCAGCACCCCGTGGATACAACAGGAGTACACCTCCCTGTGATATGCCACAGCACAGTAGTTCCCCAGACATCTTCACAGGAAAAGGAAAGCGCAGATTCAAGTCTACTCAGGCCATGATGGAAACTGTGAGAGGCTTTCCTGCATCAGGACGCATTTTTCCCTCTTAAGCCATGGAAATAACACCAGTTCTCCTGCTTTTATACATACACTCCTTCATTTTTTGCTTTTTCTTACAATTTAATTAGGGCAATTTTGAAAATATTTTAATTTTTTAAAGAGAAAAAAATAAAAGAAATCAACAGAAAACTGAAAGAATCTAGGAAATCTTTCATTTCAAGTCTGTCCCTCTCTGCCTTCCCAGACTCTCTTCTCCCACTCATATTTAGGCTCAGGTGTGAAATTACAGACTCCCAATGAGATTTCCCACTGTATTAACTTTAGCACCAAACATTTTTGAGTGGTTGCATTCTCTGCATGTCAGAGTAGAGAACAAGAACTTTAAGCTTCACCCAAAGCCTCATGGCCCTAGAGTTCAAGTTTAGAACCTCATTTTTCATTTAAATGACCAAATACATTTTTGGCCCTCATTTACAAGGAAGCTGCATCTCATGCATTTACATTTACACAAATCTATAAAAAGTCCAAGACGACAGCTTTCTGGATGTTAATTCCAAAGCTCCATGCTCTAGGGAATCCCACTAGAGCACAAGCAGGGGGCCGTACATGTGCCAGGAGATTAAGTACAAAAACCCCCACTACCTAAAACCGGAGATACATTTCAACTACTAAGTTAGTACTTAGAGGGTTTCCTTTGCATATGTATCTGCTTAAGGAAATCTGCTTTTTCCAAGGAAAGCAGACTATTGCTCTATCAGAATCAAAGACGTCCCTTGCCACTGTCCCTGCCTTCGACATCGAGAGTCTCGCAGCAGCTCTTGCATGATTAACAAAGCCATGAAGCAACGGCTGGTCTTAAGACTGCCTTAATTAACCCTGATTCCCCTCACTGCTTCTTTTACCTTTGTGATCCAAAGATCTGAGAAAGCACTTCCAATCCCCTTCCACACCTTCAGAAGTCTCTTTAAAAGGTGGCAGCTGGCAGTGTCACTCTCCTCAAATTAATCTAGGTAGCTTCACGGGGATATTCGTCACTCGGTCTTGTGATGTCAATGGTCTCATTATTGCAGGACTGAAATTCCCACCACAAAGCGCAGTTTTCGGAGGACCCACTATCAACCTCTGAAGCATCTCTCTGTCACAAAGATGCAAAGCTACCCAAGACAGAATCATCTTCCCCCTCCCCAGACTCTGCAATAGTTGCTCAAATAGGAAAAAGCTCACAGACCTCTTCCCCCTCTCCTTATCAAAGCAGAAGAGATACAGGAGGATACATTTTTTGCTCCTTGCACATAGTTGAATGGAGAAAAAGCATCAGCTGGATCTGCACAACTCAAACCCACTGCTGACAGCCAGGACATTGCTGTTTTTCTCAACATGAGACAACCACAACCTGGCAGATTAATATTCAGACAATACTTAACCAGTGAAGCTGCAGACCAAGGGGCACTTATTAACTACTTATCCTCTGCATCAATAAATACCAGAGGTTATACATCCCCACAACAGACAGATTTTTTTTTCCATGAAAAGATTCATGTTACTCGTTTAGTCACACATTTCTTCAACTTGTTAAATTCTATGAGGCACTTACACAGATGCATACAAATATGCCATTTATATATCAACAAAGGCCTAAAGCAATTACAGTGTGTTTTTCAATGTTATAGCACATACTGTATTATGCAAGTGAGGAACAATATATCAATCTCACTGTTCTCCTAGATGAATATAAATGCAGTATCTGTATAATCCAACCATTCATATCTCAGACAAATATTGTAATTACTTACTTTGTCAATTTTGCTCTGCAATATCTTACAGCAGAATGGTATCACATACAACGAATGGTATTGCAAGGGCATTTATAAACACCAGCCTTGCAATGTGTACATATAGGATGGTTTGGGGAACCATTCTTAACATAAACTGCAGGACATGTATGGGAAGATCACCTGCCAGATTATCCTGGGGGAAAGGAGCTGGAGTACTGCAGATCATTAGATATGACATACTCATCACCATAATGGCTATGAAGAAAATGACGGAAGACGATGTGTCACAGGAGATGCTACAGAAAGAACTCAGTAATACAGTATCATATCTAGGCAAAAGTAAACAAAAAAGAGCCACCCAGTGTTCAAAGAATCCTCATTAAGTTAAAAAATCAAGTGCTTGAAAGTTCGGGAATGTCAGATTTATGGTTGTCTGTGCACTTGTTTTTTCTACTCATTGTGCAGTCGTCTTCTGTACTACATAAAGATAACCCACCCGTCTTGCCACTTTACTTACACAAACACACCGAAGAATTATCTCAAGTACTTCTTTGTTCACATTTTCAGTGTATGGTTATCGGTTCCACTGAATTTATTCTGCATTTACTACTAATTGACATGAATGTCTCATGTTCACCAATTTAATGATAATCTAAGGACTTTTAGAGATAAGGACAGGAAAGAAACAAAAGTAAAAAATACATGCACAATCTCAGTAGCATTTCTCACTTGCTATTTTCTTTTCTCTCTCAAGTGGATTGGAACTGAAGTATAGTAAGGATTTACTAAAGACACTCACTGTTCTGCTAAGATGAATCATTTCACCTCACTCTCAAACCTAATTAGCAATATGTTAGTGGGTGGAGAGAACAGATAACAGGCATCTAATCTGCCAAATGCTGCATCCACAGAGGCCCATTTATCTAACCTGCGTGGTGTTTGGTGAAAATCTGGACAGATTGCTACGCCCTTAGAGAAGACCGCCTTTGTATCAGACATGACCTTGCAATTTCTGAAACACGAGGTTTAAGTTTCAAGTACTGAATATTTGGGTAGAAAATACTGAGCTCAGAGGTAATATGAAAAATTGATTCACAGCGATGCATATTATATTAAAAAAATATCATTGGTCATTTAGAAGCTATTACTATCATTACCTCATAAAGGTGATTAATCTTTTGCAAAAATAATGGGTTTATAGTTTGGGACCCATTTTATTTCATATTTTAGTTAATGACCTTGCAATGAAAATAAAGGTGTACTAATGCAGTTTGTTGAGGATACAAAGTCAGAAGGCAGAGTCTTACTAGAGGAGGATGATTTGACTGTCCTGTGGGGGGAAATGCGTGATCCCGAAGACCTCAGAAACAGAACTGGGTTGAACATAATAGTCCAAAGGGCACATGGGACTAATAGCAGGAATTCCTGATATATACTGGGAGCTCATTAGTTGGAAATAGCAGCCTATTTTAGTCAGTCACAGGATGACTATGAGCCACTTAATTGAATCTGACCATGAAAAGGGCAAGGCAAGGTATTTTCGTAAAGAAGGAGGAGTATTCATACCATTGTATAGCCTGTACTGAGACCTTATCTGAAATATTTTGTATAATTCCCGTTATACATGTTTAAAAAAAAAAGATTAATTCAAATTTGAACAGGCTCTGAACAGGACTATTGCAGAGATCAGACATAAACCTATCTTATGGGAGGAGACTGAAGGGACTTGAGTTTTTTATCCTGAAAAATGAAGCCCAGGAAGAAAGATGATTGCTTGCAGCAAATGCACTGGGGGGCAAAAGATGTGCTAAATCGATGAGAGAATGCTGGTGTTAGAACAAATGAGTAGAAACTGGTCATGAATAAATTAAGGATGGAAACCGGAGGAAGGTTTGTAATCATCATTACAAGAGTGTGGTCCTACAACAACCTTCTAAAAGGAGAGACCGGGGAAGGAAAATCTAATAGGTGGAAAGGCTGTACAATGTTGCATGTCATGGCAGAGGACTGGATTTGGTGACCTCTAAACTCCCTTAAAATCCAGTGTTTCTACTGGCTTAGCTGAAAGCCCTCATGCCTCTAAAGAGCTGTTTGCAGAGAGAAGCACCACAGCCACCACAGCCCATACAGTGATTAAATATATTTTAAACAGCCCTTTTCATTCTGAACTATATTTATATTTCAAAATAGTACTTTGTAAAACCTTAATGAGGCATAACTGCTCAGTCATACTTTTAGTACCCACAGCAGCATTACGGTCATGCAGTTCAAGATCAGACTCAGTGTCACAAGCTATCTACATCGAAAGCGTACAAGTTGGAAGTGCTCTGCGTCTAGTGAGCATGTTTGGCTTTTAAATCTGGTATGTTGTTTGAAGCAGCCAGCCCATTTCAGGAAAAATTAAGACCATAAAAGAGAAGTCATCTGGACCTGTAAAAGGGAGGATGCTGATAGCTAGGACAACAATAATTTTTTTTCTAAATAAAGCCCCCAAACAAACCAAAAGTGAAAGAAAAAAGAAACTCTCCCAAGCATGATATATGATAAAAACATAATTCCATAGTAAATCATTATCATCAATCTCCTCTTGCTTAACCAATTACAGCAGGTATCCTTACAGGCTCTCATAATCCAAGCTAAGCAATCTATATATAACTAAAATTTGATGAATGCCAATTTCCACTACTATTCCTTTTTGTCTCACTAACATAGCTTTCTGTGATTTTCTATGTTTCTGCTATATAGAAGTTCTTCCAGATAAATTATGATATCTCAGGATAGAATTAGTTTCACACAACTGTTAAATGGAGTCATTTGCTCAAATGTGAGTCATAATATGGGAGGGAGAAAGAAGCTTCATGACCTCCTGTAATATTAAGATTTCTAAATAAGCATTTCCATAATGCTGACTGAACCTTCTAAGAATTTAAAGATGTGATCAGTTAATATTACAATGTTTAAAAGGCCTCAGTTAGTCAATGTTCAAATCCAGAGACCATTAGAGAACTGCCTCCTCATGTAGAAGAAAATTCATGACAGCCTAAGTAATTTCTCAAGACACATGGCTCTACTAAAGAGTTGTTTGAACTGTTGTGCTGTCTGTACAACACTTATATAAACATGACGAGAGAAGATAAGCACTCAATAATTTAGTTCAACAATGATATAATTCCTTCTAAAATAGCTTGTTGGAAACACTGATTTTAACTCTATGGAAAGAGCTTGTCATTCCATTATTAAGGCCTGCCAGAATAAAGTAAATAACGACAAAAAAGCTAGAGTTCCTAATTAATCCAAATGTAAATTTTCAGCAAAATTATTTTCTACTGAAAGAGTAATTCCTCTTTGTTAGAAGAAGATACAGCATTTTTCATACAGAACAAAACACTTCGATTCCTGTTCTCAGCGTAAAGTAAAGCTACTCAGTCAAAGCCAGACGCAAAGTTGTGTCACACAGCTTCAGAACATGCTTCCAAGGCACTTTTGGAGCTTTACCTAAAACAGAACCGTGTATACACAGCCTGTGGCTCTCTTATTGGGAAGGTTAATGTTTCCATTCATCAGAACACAGTAAAACATTTTTAAATACTAAATTACTAAAGAAATATTAAAAATACAGCCAAATAATATATAATTTCTTGATCGACCAAGCCTTCAAGGACTATCTGAACTAAGGGCATGTGTCTCTTAAAATAAGAGAAAAATTATATCAACTAATTTTTGTATCCGATCCAGTGCCCAACACAAATATTTTATATATATTAAAAAAATCTGTATATGTGGTGCAACTTCACAACACACATAGAGATGTGTAGATGGCTGTGATTCTGACGAACCAGGTTTACTTTTACATAATGAAATCAAATTATTACATTGGAAAAAATAGGATTAACTTTGCTTGATTTGCTCAACTAAGGAAACTACGGGATCATGTCAAATACATGCCTGTCTGTATAGAATTAAACTGTGAGCTGACAGTAGCAGAGGTTCACCCTGAACTCGAAATTACTTTGCAATTGCAAGGGTTGAGTGCTACCCCTATAATCATTACAGTTTAGCCAAGCTGCCTCAGCAACTTACTAATAAAGGCATAAAATACATTCACTTGTCAGTGATTGTTGAAAATACTAATGGCATTCTGCTTCTTATTCTTCTTCTTCTTCTTCTTCTTAGTATAATAATAATAATAATAATAATAATAATAATAATAATAATAATTTACTCTGCCTCTTTAGGCAAGTTGAATTTTATGAAACTGAGTTATCACAATGTTATTTTACAGTTTATAATTCACATTAAAGGATCCCTTTCTATTTAAAGACTACCAAAACCCCAAGTTATTTTGTGAACAGTGGATATAAAGAAAACTTGCCCCTTCCTCATATGTCTTATATCCTCCAAAACCGTTGCCACAATAATCTAATGTCCTGTAAGCTGTCCTCCACAACTGCCCTCTGCTTCAATGCAATGCTTTCAGCATCTCTCCACTCCTCCTCAACCCACCTAGCTTACACTTTTCAGTTTTTTTTCATTTTCTTCCAAATAATTTTGAGCAGGAGTATCTGCGTGTGCACAGATTGGCTAGATATTGAATGTGGGCCAAATTAACTTGAATTTCTCAAGTTTATGCTGCAGACCTTCCCCAAGCAGAAGAGCGGGGGGAGAAGTGGTGAGAAAAGCTTATCAGCAGCTCTTCTGAACTGTTGCTTTTCATGAAGCCCGTAAAACAGACTAATGAACATACGGAGAGGCAGCAAAACAGTGTACGTCTCATTTAATGAGAAAAATAGACTATATAGTTTAAAATTGTCCATGCCAACTCAAAGAGGCAGAATAATTTCTAAGAATGGTATGCTGTCTTTATTTGCTGTTTGTGGTCAAAATTACTTAACCCTGACAACTTAATTTACATTTATTTCTTATCTGTGCTCATTTTTTTCTTTTCATGCCTGAGTTTTTTTTCCCCTGTTTTAATTTTAAGGCACAGCAGGGTTCCTGCTCTGTTCCTAATAGCCCTCACTGACAAAAGAACACATGCCCATAATATAATAGTGAAAAAATTATAAGCAGAAAGCAACCAAACCAAAGCAAACCAGCACCCAAACACACACATACGTATCAGCTGGGGAATTCTCACTGACTTCAGCTGCTGTTAGCTTTTTCTTTGGCAGCTTTCTGTTCCCCTGAAAAGCTCCAACCTCATTTAAAACCTGGCTGAGTATGTTCAGCACTAATTCCACTTTCTGTTGGTTTTAAGTGGCTAATAACGGAATGTTTCCATACAGATGTCTGGCATCTCTGCAGCAGCTGGAGCACGACTTTCGATTCACTTGAGGAACTGGTCCCTGAAGAGTCAAGTTCAAGACCCTAAGACAGTGGTGCCCCAAACAAATTAAGAGAGGCAAAGGGATACTCCCCCATTATACCACAGCCAAACAAGGTCCTTAAAAGAGCTTCTAGGTCAGCTGCAGTCCAGAAGAGATGATTTTTCTATAAAGATTCTCCACTACTGCTCTAGAAACTTTAAGCCCCGCTATTGTGTTTATGCGGTACAAAATAGCTACAGTAGATCAAAATAGTCTAGTTTCTATATTCTGCCATTAGATTACTATACATCTGCACTACATAAAGAGCTGGAAAGTTTATATTGCAGTATTACAGACTGACGAACAAAACACAAATATATGTTTCCATATGAAACGCATCTATTCCAGTAACAAATTTTATGGTGTATCATCTACATCAGCCATTTCTCAGTCAGCCATTATAAAAGCACCAATTTAGATCAGCTTCAAACACCTGCACTTGAAATTCCATTTCAGCAGCAAGCTGATAAGAGGAAAGGAATGTTTTGTGTTAATAAACAATGTAATGACACCAATACAATGTATGGCTATTGTCCTTTCAAGTTGCTTTGAGAACATCTACATAAATTAAATGCTCCTTTTTTCATTATCAAATCTCTGAGGTTATGATATGCTGTATTTTATTAGTTCAGCAGTCTCATTCAAACAGTAGCTATCTAACACGATCCTTGCAATTAGTACCTTATGTACATTCTTGAACCAAATTCCTCCTCTGGGATTTAAAGAAAACCCAGGGTCTCATTTGAATCTCTCTTGTAATTCAGCTACATGCTACACTTCTACAGCTATGCAAATTAGCTTCAAGGAAAACTGTGATGTACAGCAAAGGAAGAGATCTGAAAATTAAAATCCTGCAGGAGAGAAAATATTTAAAATTTCCTTTACATTTTTTCTTTTGTTCAGCTAATCCCTAAAGGCATTAGGGCAGCATGTTCCATCTTGGAAGTCCCTGTAGAATCATGTACTATTGAGCATAACTACAAATGTGATGCTTTGAGCAGCCAGATAATGGTTTTTAATTGGCTCATCATTGCAGCTTCAGCCCAAAAGCACAAAAATGAATTTAGAACCAATATTAACAGGTGATAATTAAATTATGGGGTCTGCATGCTTAATATATTGGAATAAGGCAGATGAGGCAACTAAGACCATTAACTTTAATAATGGAAATCAGTGTCTACCTTAAGTAGTATTTTATAGCACATTAGCAATGGTTGATTAGTGTTAAATCATAAAGTAAATTTTGTTTTCTTACTAAAGCTTTTTTCACTTATTCTACTCTATACTCATGTATTTAGCGTGCACACTAAACTAAGGATGCCCATTTAAACCATTGGGCAAATGAGCAAAACCCACAAACCAATCAGCTAATAAATTCACTGTGATGACTTCAGTACTATATTTGTTACTTGAGGAAGTTATTTATTACCCCTTAATGTTAAAGCATATGTAGATTGAACAATAGGAAACTGTTTTGAATCAAATAGTTTGAAAGTGCTGTTTTCTTTTTTTTCGTGTTTTGTTTTTCATGTCTTTAAACATGAGGAAAGAGGGAGGCTTTGAGCTTCCCTGTCTTCTTTAGACAGGCACTCCATTATATGTCTTTTTCTCCACCTCCACCGTCTTCTCCATTCAATTTACCTTACCTATTGCAGCAATATCTCCTCAATCTTGCAAAACTCTGTATCATCACCTATTCTGAGTCTCTCCTGACTACTGTCTTCAAAGTAAAGCTTTCATCTTGCTTGCCTTCGTGCTGCTTCCTACACTCTTTTGTCTTTTCTGCAGTCTATCCTGTCAACTCGTTTTTTCCCTTTATGCCAGAGTGCCAGGGTTCCTTTTTCTACTTCTATGTCTGCCTCTTCGGCTTGAGCTCAGTCATCGGGTTCCCCTATTTCCACTCCTACTTACAGAGTGCGAGCTATCAAGTGCCTTAGGAAACTTAGTTTATTTCTGGGAGACTTCTCCATTTGTGAAGTCTCTCATTTCTGCTTCTCTCTTCCTCCGAGCTTAGTTTTGATCAGCACTTGTACCTTCCATGCTATTGAGGATTTTCCACGTTCAGCCTCCATCTGAAATAACCTTCTTCAAAACCTAGCCATTCATTCCCCGCTACTTTATCTTCCTGTCTTTTAACTTTTTGTAGCATCTTTCATCTGGATGAAATTCCCTTCCTCCCTATAAAAAACAACATAAAAACGGACCATGAATCTATAGAGTGAAGCAGCCATAACGTTAACTACAAAGCTACCCATTCCCACTAGTGGATCCAGGAACATACATAAATTTAGCCATGGAGGAGAAATATGGAGGTGTAACCACTTGTTTAGGTAGCTATGTATTAATTCAGAAGCCTAGGTACCTAACTCTTTGAATGAAAGCACCTATTAAACTTGAAGGATTGAAATAATCTGCGGACCATGAACCACAAGGTTATCACTGGCCCTCAGGGAATATATTCCATAACTCTCTTCAAAGGTGCATGGTTTATTAATATATACTCTTAATATCCTAAGTACCGAAGTCAGACTTTATGTAAAATGCAGAAGCCGGAGGTAAGGAGGTGGAAATGGTACTTCAGAATATGAAAATCAAAATCTTGAAGCAATTACCTCGAAGTCAAATGTGATCCACACAAGTTTCTTATGACATCATTGCCACCCTATGGCTGTTAATGTCAGATTCCAATGGAGTGCCATTAGCAATTGAACAAAGATTGAGCAAAGATTAAACAACTGAACTAAAGAAACAACGATTCTTCAAAAAATAGTAACTAATTTTAAACTGGAAGTCAAATTTTATATCCAAACAACATGAAATTCTTGCAACACCTGTAATTTTCATCAAAGTAAAACAAATGCTTAATATGCTTGATGCAGCTGTGGTGAAGGCTAAAGATAGAACATGTCTTGAATGGAAATGAAGTTTTTCAGTTAAATAACAAAAGTTAGATACACATATGTGACTGTAACACACCCTCGTGGCTATAAATTGTTACGCTCACTCCAATGAATTGTATGGCTAAGCATTCACCGTGTGTGAGCCCAGCAATATTGCCTTATTTTAATGCAGATCATCCCAAGGGAGTGCTTGTAATACCTCTGTTTTGCACCACTGTTTATCATATTTATAACACATATTTTGCACACAATCTATTTTAGATCTGTTAGAGACGTTTACTTTTTTATTGATAATATTTCTTATATATCTACATGTGAAGCCACTTGATTTTATTACCATGAGTTCAACTTTATAGGTCTTAAAGGGAGAATAAAATGATAATGAATATATTTCAATAACCTATGAAAATTATTAAATATATTCCCTACAAGTTATGGTACCACAGTTTTAACATCCAATAACTCAGAACCTACCATGAATTGAAAAGTATGTCTTACAATACCAGAAACCAGAATTTTCAGCTCTATTGATTAAGCTTTCAATGGCTCGCAAAAAATTGGGTCTTAGACCACTGAGTAAGGCCAAATAAGATGAAAGCATTTTAGATTTGTTTTTTTTGTTTGTTTTTTTTTTTTCCAAAATGCATATAATGCAGGGGAAAACAAATGTTTCTACTTTACAGGGTGATACTTCCACATAACACTGAGTCCAAATCAAAATGAATAGTGATGAGAATGAAGGTGAGGCAGTCAAATATGCATTGTAAATGAAATGTATCTCATTGTTCCACAGTCTGTCACAAAAATCCCAGTCAAACATACAATACATGCACAAAGCCTATCCCATGTGTTGAGTATCGAAAACCACTGCAGTACTCAACACTGAGATGGCATCTGCATCCAACATGCAGAGAAACATAGCAGAGAAAATTAATTCTAAAAACCAGTATTTATGTATCTTTCAAAACGAACCAGTAAAAGCTTGGAAACAGTGTTCATTAAAGAACCTCCAAATACTGCTAAAGAAATTCCTTTGAACTTCAGCAGCAGGATTGAAAGGTCTTTCAATGAAACTACTCTGTAGTCATTGTACCATTCATACGCAGGGTATCTTACATGCTACCATGGTCTTTTGTGACCTGGTAAGAAATAACAGCATTATGGGCCCAGTAATACTTATGTGAAGTGACAGCAACACAGAACTCACTGAATTCTTCTGCAGTTTTCATTGATTTTGACAGCAGTGTTCATCTATGCTACTGAGAGAAACGCATATCTAGTCGTTCCATGGTTTTTAAAATGCACTTTTATTCTCACTTTGTAGAAGTCTTAAACACACGATGTTCAACCCAGCATGGCCAACTCCAAGTACTCAAACAAAAATGATAAAAGAATAAAATGTATTCAGAATGCCATTTATTTAACTTCATTACTAACTTTTAGGAACATGTTCTTTTGGTTTTCTCCAAACCCGTAAGAATTAGACGTCTTATTCTTCTTAAACAAAGTCCTAAAGCACTGCACATGCACACACACACACAAGAAGTATGACAGTCCCAATGAAACCTAAAGATCTATTAACATTGTGTATACATGCATACATCTTCTCCAAAGGGAAAATGTATAATGAAGCTAAGCAGTAGCAGAGCTTAAAAAAAAAAAAAAAAGTTAAAAAAAAAAGGTTCAGGAGTTGTAGCAAACAAGATCAAATCAGTAACAAATCAAGTGCCAAATAATGTGGAGTTAAATGTCACTTCTGAAGTCCAGCAAATGTGCTTCCTCTCAAACGCTGCAGCAACAGAGTCTCAGGTTGTTCACAAATACATCTAACTGAATAAATACGTTCTTTGGACTTGCTGCTCAGAAAACATGTTTTTAATTCAGAGTCAGCTCTGGTGAAATATCACATTAAGAATTCCTGTTTCAGCTGTGCAGGGAGCTCACAAAAAGAGAAAGAGCCCAGGCAGACCTCTGTTTGCATGGAAGTACCTGGGAGCAGAGGCAAGATTTGGTCACTTGTGGAAACAGAACAGGGGACACTCCATTTGCCTTTACAGGGGAACAAGGAGTGCTACTAATCAGCTCCAAAAGCCCGTTATTTTTGATCTCTTTATTGCAGATTCCTCTTCACAGGATCTTCCATGCAACACTGCAAGGAATCCGGGGAGATCCCAAATCTCCTGCATGGCCCTGGGACAGCAAATGCTGGAGCAAACGAAACCTAGCAGGGAAGAGGGAGCAGCTACACGGAGATCAGAGTAGCAAAGAGAAGAAGAGCTAAAGGATATATTTAGATAAACAGTTCACAGATAAAGTATCATAGAAGGAATTGTGTCTCACTGGCTGTTGTTGAATCAATGGATCTTGCTGTACACAGCAAATGATTTCCTCTGTGCAGTTTTTTACTTCAGCGCTTCAAAATCTGAGACTTGTATTCCTCCTCTATTATTACCTAATATTACTATTATTGATTTATATAGCACTGCCAGATAGAGAATTTAACAGACGGAGCTGATTTCAATAAAAGCTTTTATTAAAATGACAGTATATAATTATAAAATAAAATTGAAGTTTTAATTTTACAAGCTTAAACAAATGAAAAAAGAATTCATAGTTATGAAAAAAGGAGATTGCAGTTAATACGCAAAACCTTTACAAATCATTACACTCATAAGTTTAGAAATGGAGAATCCCTGGCAGCAAAATGTGTGAAGACAGAATGTTTATTTATTAGTGTTATTTTTAAAAGGATGTTCCAAGTCAAACTCGACAGCTTGTTTACAGTGGGGTCCTGCCCAAGGGTGGCTTAAAAGATATTAAACAGGCATACAACCAGAATATCATGTTACTGTACAAGATACAAGTTTGCCTGTGGCTTGATTTTACCGTGACTGTTTTAGCAATTTCTTATTTATTTTTCAGGAAGCACTGATCTGTTTTATCCTCTCCTTCCTCCAAAAAGAAAAAGAAATGCAAGACAAAACTCTTCATGTGTATATATATGTGTGTGTGTATATATATACACACATATAAATACATGTACAAATATACATATAATCCTAGAATCAATAGAATATACACACACTTGTATTTCTATATGAATGAACTCATGGGATGATGCATAGAATCCATGCCACATGTTGCTACTGTTGGATTTCTTCACAGAACATTAGCTTTTTCATATCTGTAATAATTTTAAGGAAAACCAAAACTTTGAATAATCTTTCCCAATTTTCCAAATGGGTCTTAAAAGGATGGTGACTTCATGATAAAATACTAAGTGTTTGGTAGCCCTTCCCAGCACACGGGTTTGGAAGGAACATCTTTGAGAAGGGAGGAATTTCCAGCAGGCAGTACTCTTGGTAACACTATAGAGGTGAGAGTTATTTTGGAAATACTGCCGCTCTCTTGATTCTGAGGCTAACAACATCAAGTTGGAAACTGAGAGTGTGCTAATGGGAAGCTACCATGCCAAACCTGACAGAATGACTTTATTTGAGAAAAACTTGTCTTTAGGGAATATTTAAGTAATCATAGAAATATTTTCCCTATTTTACAAAAAAAGGGGTTTTCTTAAGAGCTCTAACACTGTTAAGATTCTCAATAGGAAAAAGAAAAATGAATTTGTAGAAGATATCTTTCTGACCCCAGGACCTCCAATCTAAATTGGCCTCAAATTTAAATTATTTTAGAGCTACAACTTCTGAGCAAGTATTTGTCTGAGCAGGGCTTACTAGAGACTGATTATTAAAATCCCACAATGTTACCCCAGCACTGTGAATGCTTCACCCAATGTCATGCCACATGCTGCTTGCTGAACCTCAGATAAGACATGGGCAAAATATTAAGGCCCAGTGGGCAAGTTCAATATTAGTGCTTTCTAAATTTTTGAGGCATGGTTATGCAAAATTAAGATTTACTTCATGTAGATGTTGTTACATGAATTGTAACACCTGCCAGGTAATTTTTGTGTGCACATACGGTACACGCAATATTCACTACAACATTCAAAATGGGGCTATCTACAGAAGAGAAAAAGTGGAAAGGAAATCTTGTATCAGAACTTCTAAACCACCACACCAGGGTCTCCTCTTTTATTATTGCCTATGTCTATGGAAATACTGGATGTGATGAACAACACCAATCTCTATAGGGCTTGAAAATAAAATACATATATGGAGGCATAGATGGTGCAGATTATATTGAAAGATAGGCAATAATGAATGCTTTGTATAGAAGGACTAAACAAACTTTTCAGACAAAATTTTGCCCTAAATTACTTTTTAATCACCATTGAAGCAAATGGGAATACCCAGGTATAACAGGCATAATCTAGCCCCTTATAGCTATGTTTGAGTTTTTCATTTGAAGCAGAATCTAATTTGCAATATTAAAATAGCATTATCAGTCATTTTTAAAACATAACAATAAATTTACCACCCCCCAACCCAATAATAATATTTACCAAAGAATTAAACAGTCTAAGTTTAAAAAATGGGGTTTGCATGCTAGATAAACTTGTCAAGATGGCAATTTCTACATTGACAATAACAAAGAGCTTTCCTGAATTACCACTTAATGCTGGTATTTGGACGGAGCATTCTTTTACACCACACTGGAAGTTTTCATTGAAAACATGGCCTGACATGCCACCATTTCAATGGTATGCTGGCACTCGTTCCCATGTTTTCCCTGCTTTTTCATTGCTGCCTCCAGTTTGCCAGTACAGGGAACTTATCTAGCTCAAAAATAACATTATTTTTTTTTTTCTTCTTCTGTAACTTGGCTCAGGTCCCTGATCTGGTTCACTGCATGGCTGCACAAATACTTCTACCAACACAACCAAGGAGCTACAAGGGCTGTATAAGCCTGAACTGCAGCCAAAACCAATTACATGTCAAACTACGGTCTACGTTTGAGCAGACAATTTTAATGTACTAGATGCAAAGGATGTTGAGAGGTCTGTAAATGTTATGATTACATAGCTAGCTGATAATACTGATTTATGTTGTCTGCTGTCAGAACAGTGTAAGGGGTTAATTCAAATGCATTATTTAAAGAGGGTGGGCACAACAGCTTCATATGGGCCCATCTGAGAAAGCAGACATCACTGAGTTTTGACGTTTTACAACTGTAAATGTTTCATATACATGAACTTTTCAAGTTTGGCTGAATTCTAATACAGACCATGGCAGAAGAACCCCAGTAGCAAGGACTTGTACAAAGATTTTGAGAATGACTAAAACACTCAGCCTTCAGAGGCAATGCTAGGAGGCCGACAGTGAACAGCAAAGCATTGGAGAAGAAAAGTAACAGCTCTCCTAATACTTTTCATTTTTTTTTCCCAATCACAGCTCCAAACTGCTCTCCTAAATCTTTTGTGATGCCACGGTAGAATAAATTAACTAAAAAAAAAAAANNNTTAACTAAAAAAAAAAAAAAAAAAAAGGCATGAAAGCACGCTCATGCCTTACTACCAAGTACTAGAGAATCCACACAAAGAAGAGAGTTGGTTAATGTTGCTACCTACTGTCCTGTCACTCACTTCTCTGACATCAAATCCTCATCTGGAAATAAAGAACACAAAGAGAATTACTTGCTCTTCTCTGTGTTTGTTCCCCACTAACTCTTCCGGTGTGCACCTACTGTTGGGTCTTAATTGCATTACAGAGGAGTTTCATGAAGGTTAACTTTAGTGTATGGAGACTAGTTTCCCCTTTCAATTAGTGGTTAAGGACCTCAAGAGAACAATTAAATTAGACACCGTCTCTCTGAAATTGCCTTTTGGATGTATCTCTCTTTTTGCTTATTCTAGAGAAAGATCAAAGGACAACCTACTCAAGGGAGACTACCCACTAGGACTACCTATCACACCATGTCACCACGTACTCTGTTATGGAGCAAGCGTAGTCAGAAGTCCCAACAGCTTAGCAGTCACAGTTAGCACTTAAAAATAATCTTAGGGCCCAAAATAACAGTATAGGATTCACAGGCTCCTTCCCCTTCAAATAGAGAACAGCCTCTTCTCTGCAGAGAGCGCAACGTACGGCTGCTCTCTGAAGCACAGGACGCTGAGCAAGTCCACGCAGGTGGCTGCGCAGTGAGCTAAGGGTGTGAAATTGCAGCACGCGCGCAACGTGAAGTGTCAGGAAATGTACAAATTCACAACCTCAGCTACCGTGCCTGCCCCCAAAGCCCTGCAGACCCACCGCGCCACGGAGCCAGTGCAAGGCGTACCGCCTCTCCAACACCGCCTACTCTGGCACGGTAATGCAGCTCTTCAGCACTATCTTCTCGGGTCACAGCTGATGGTTTTAGAGTCTAGATATTGTTAACTGCAATTGCTGTGTTGGCTGCGTATGACAGAAATGCATCCGAACATAGTTTTTTTCCTTTTATAAATTCTATTTGTAGTGTGCTTTTGAAAGATGGTATTTCCTTAATCTAAAATGATCACAGGTAGTACATCTCTGTTAGTTTCAAACGTGAGAGCCAAGATTCATGACACCATAGTTTAATGCTGCTCTTATCAGAAACCTGCAGAGATTAGAAACTGTAAGAAAAGCACTGATGGACGTTTTCAGGCTTTCTGGATTAGTTTGGAATTAAGCACTGGTGGCTTGCTTTCTTTGACAACTCTTTTATAATTGGGCACAGATGGATGCAAATACACTACAAACACAGTTAGATTTTCTTTAATCATTAATTGTCACTTAATTTGCCAGATGGCTTTGGTTTCTAATGTACACTTTATTTGCTGTTGTGTCATTTGCAGGATAAGTTTTACTTTTCTTGGTTAAAGTTTTATGTCTCCTGAAACCCTTATTTTATTATTGTCTTCTGGTCTCTTTCTAAAACCTAAAGAGGAAGAATTTGTGTATTTTTTCATTTTAATTTCTTGAAAGTACTTTAGTTTTCTCTCACAGAAACAGAAGACTTTTATACTAGCAATAAAGTTTTAATATTGAAAGTTAAAATGTAATAAATATGTTACTTTCCTAAGCTCACATGTAAAATGTGACTCTAAGAGTAGCCTGATCTTTAAAGTGCATGTGCCTTTCCTAATCATACCTGTGTATTGTTCAAGAAAACAGGGCATTTTCATTTACAGACTTGCATTGCTTTTCCTAGGTATTCTTCTCTGCCCTGCCCCACGCTGTAATTGTTGAACTCACGCTTCTTTGTGGAAGTATTTGAATGGAAAAATTAAATAATATTCTGTTCAGAAAAAGGCGTTCCTTAAGCCTGTGCTTATTCCACAGTTAGGAGTGACTTGAGAAATCATTTGTGTTTCATGTCAATTAATTTTCTGAGGCTTTGTTCATTCTTCACATAAGCCAAGATGCTCCTTTATAAGCTTTTCATTAAAAGTCCTTTTCTTTAACCAGGATGACAAGATGCTGCTGTTCTTTCGGTTAAAAAGGGAAATGGCTGTTTAAGTAAGTAGAAAACTTTTTCTGACGTTGAGCTATGCGTATTGGAGTTTCTTAGCCTTTTATAGCACAAGATTTACTGTGAGCTGTATGTTGCCATACTTCCCTGCATGACAACGTCTGGTTCTGCAAGAAATGTGTTGGACACCAGAGAGGACAGCATGTGGAGTTAAGAGCTTCTCATCATAGGGAAAAGCAGCAGAATCTTTTTAAGAAATGTCAAGTCTCTGATGAGCACAAGGACTAAAGGAAATGCTAAATTTGAACCCGCACATTTTCCTGCAATGGGATTCTCCTCTGCGTTTATACAACCTTGGTTTGCTCTTAGCGTCTCTTCCTTCAATGAGGCGCTGATGAGATTATGTCTGAAAGTCTTTGTTATGCTTTCTGCTGATACGTTGGATGTAACATTATTCTGAACTGATGAATGAAGGCAGAAAGAAGAATGGAGAAAGTGTTAAACGGATATGAAATGGAATATTCAGAAAACAGCCCCAGGCAATCAGAACAGGGCAGGGATGAGTGAACAAAAGAACAAGGTTATCTACTCTCATATGTTAAAAATTCTCAGGGGGCTCTGTGTCAACCTTTAGAAAACCAAATCAGAACAACGCAGCAACAGAAACAAGAAAGGAAGAAAGGAAAATTTCCCCATTTCTTTCCTGTCTGCAAATGTTACTTTATCTTCCATTGCAGCAATGGATGCCTTTACAAGAACAAAAGGAAAAGAACGGGAGGTATAATTAGACTTTCCAACACTTAAACAGTTACAAAACTCTTTTTTTTTTTTTTTTTTTTTTTCTTAGAGAAAAATGATTCAAGTTTCTTAATACATGGTATTTAACTTAAATAATATAGGGAGCAGTGCAGCTACAGCACATGCTGAGAGCCAAGATTCTTTTCACACAAACCTGGCAGGCAAAGTCCTTCTGTAGAGCAGTCTGCCTGCTTAGGAATATAGGCAGCTCTCACAGTGAAGAAGAAATCTGAACAATATAAAAATATAGAGCGTTTCCACTGAGATTCCTAAAGCTTTTACTGGAAATTACCCTTTGATATGCACTCAAAAAACCCAAACTCTCTTATTTGATTAGTTAGAATTACAACTATGAATGCAAGTTTCTATTGATTTTCACACAATTCCTATTTTTTCCATCTTTTTTACAAAAAATAAAATCACAACAAGAAAACACCCCTCAATACAATCACTAACACTAAATTTCCAGTGACAATATTCAAATTAATGCTTCTTTAAAAGTTAAATTGTACATCAGAAGTTTCCAAATGCCATAAAGAAGAAAAAAAAACAAACAGAAAAGCACTTGTATGCAGAATCCAAATGGTACAGGCAGCTATATCAGATGAACTAGTCAAACCACGGCCCACAGAAAAGACACTAGATGCTGTTGACATCAAAGGAAGCTCCACATGCAAAACTGAGAAGAGGTTTTGGCATCGGACTCATGTTGATGGCAAACGTTTACGTCATTTTACTCACATCTGATACAGTTATGGCAGATACGGGTTTCAAGGTATATATAAATCAAGAATAATGAGCGCTGGGTGTGACACTTCAAAGAAGGGGATTAATAAGTATAAGAAATGCACAACTGAATTTAAGTAGTTTGGCCTTTCTTTTTAATGAAGAGAGAAAATTTAAGGCTCAGCAAACTAACAGAATTTTTATTTGACTAATGTTAGCTTTAAATAGAATGTGTTGTTAGCAATGGCATTTAAGAAAAGGGAAAAAACAGAGTTAGTGAGGCTTAAAACCAGCAAGGGAGTAGAATATGTTCCAGTAAGAAAGCGTATGAATCACAGAGAACTGCTTTCTGTTATAGCAACAAGATCAATTAGATCTGCAACAGCTGAAAACCATTAACTGCTGTTTGCTGCTGTTAGCGTAATGGGTTTTTTTCTGCTCAGTATTCTGGTGTCAGTTTATCACTTTACTACCCAAACAGTTCTGCCTGAAGCCCTGGTAATCTTAAATATAGAATTGTTAAGAACAAAAGAAAATCTCACAGCATACAAATTGAAGTATTAAATATTACTAACCTGTTTATAGATTAAACACAGCTTCAGCTGCCAAAATTGTTCAGTACAGCATCAGAGATGTCTTTGTTTTGTGTTTTCATTTTTTAGTTTGTGAAGGCAGAGATAGTCGCCTAACGTTAGTCATGTTAAATAATTTCTAGCTAGATATATAAGGGCAAAAAAACTGGGGCAAGAAAAGCTTCCCTAGAGCAACCAGGAACAGCACTTCTTTCTTCTCCCACTTTACGGAAAATAATCAAAATCAAGTTTGTGAGACTGCTATTCTTCTTATTGTCCCGCGGTTCCTGTGCTGTCCCCAAAGTTCTGTACCAAATGTGCTCGGTCCTTCTCTCTTTCAAATTAGCAACACATCACCTTCTCTAAAACTGCGGCATCTTTTTACATAGTTTATGTACAGCACAATTTATTAGTTTTGGATTTTCAGAAGAGAAAAATGCTATGTCTTTTTTATGTTTTCATTTAAATATTCATAACATAACATGCAAAGTGACAGACGGTCTTCTTCTAGATGAGGTTTGTTTTCTTTTGCTCATTAATGGCTCAACCTCAGGCAGCATTATTTCTGTAACTTGTCAACTTGGTTTTCTCAGTTCGGTGCTACTCCCTTTCTTCATCATCTTGGTGGCTGCTTTTACAGGCTTTCCAGTCGCTGGGTGGGAAATATCAGGAACACCACCGCTTTCCCTGGGCTAAATTAATGCCTCCCATATGAGGAGCCATGTAAGCAAATGTAGGGGTTTTTTTTGGTAGCGGGGGGTAGGGGAAATGAAATGCCAACACTGATTTATGTGCACAAGGTTCAATTGAGAGATAAGCCTGTCTGTTTCAAACAATGAGGTGTGGTGAAGAGATCCACAAGATAGTACTAAACCAACGAGAAATGTTTGCACAGGACATTCAGACGCTACGTTGACCTACCCAGGGTCCGCGTAGTACAACAGACTCCCACTTTGATTAAGAGGCAGCACAGCTGACACGAGCACGGTGCCACACTGAAGCTAACAGGCTGTGTCTTTTAGGACTCCTCGATTTAGGTACCTACACCGACTGCACTTTTGGAGTAAGTCACCAGCAGTTTGTACAGACCTCTGGTGCCCAATCTAGGTGTGCTTGGGTGATAGTCCCTGCAGAAGGGATAAGCTTAACATCGCTATCTCTGTTCTGGCACAATTACATTACGGCTCCTTCTGACCAGGAGGGCAATAAAAAGCTGATTATCATCTTCATCGAAATTCTCTTTGCCCCATTCTTGTGCCTCAGCCAGAGCTCTCTCTGTGGTTACGATGGGACTGACAAGTACAAACATCAAGACCTTAATGCATATGCATTTAAGAGAATATCCTGCAGCCTCTCCTCCGCTGCATCATCTGGCTGTTTGGCTTCATCCGACTATCTGAGTACCTATACCTCAGCAGAAATTGTATGAACTTACAGAAAATCATGTTGCCAAGAAACAGCTGTAAACACAAAGAGGAAATCAGCAGTGAAAGTTTCCACCGTATCCTTTTGTGCATGAATAGTGACAAATAATAAAAGAAGAACAATCACAATATTTCGCGATAATTTATAAAGCAGCTAACCCACATTACTTAAGTTGTCCTAACTTACATTCAAACTTACAATGCTATAGCTTCACACTCCAATGCCAGTTGGTATTTGCCTATGTCTTAAAAAGGAAAACAACTAGAGAAAGTCCTTGTGCAGCTGAGGCAACAGGGTGGAGAGGAGGCAAGGTGGAGATGGAGAATAATGCAACCATCTATCTAAGGACCAGTTAAATAGCAAATGTTGTTTTCACCTCCCATGTATTGTGCTGCTAATTAGCAGTGTGCATTTACAATAGCCAGCCAGGAGTGCGAACTCTGCCTCATTGTGTTTTTCTAGACAGACATGGACTTTTTACAAAAAAGGGGGAGCACTTTCAAAGCTTTCAAGACCTCTCTCTCAAAACTTGTCCTTAGTGCACAAGCCAGTCCCATGAGAAGGGACCCGTGCTTGCTCCAGTATCAGAAGCACTAGGTACAATAATGGAGACTGAGGCTTGAGCTCTCCGGCACCAAACACAGGAGCATTCTGCTACCTACAAGGTCCCCATTATCACAGTCTGCACGCCTGAAACTAGATGACTAAATAAATGTTTAATAACCCCCTGAAGTATCCTGACTTCAAACTGCAGCTCAGGAGCTTAATAAACATGCATCCCAGGGGCATTTGGAACTGCCCCAAATGGGTGATTTTCATCTTTTCTGTGGGGCACTGAACAAGGGCTTTTGTAGATTTTATATCTCAGAGTTTTAAAGTAACAGTACTTGTACCTACGAAAATATCATAGATAATGTCATAGATTCTTAGGTGTTTCAATGTCGTTATTTCAGAGAGCTCCCGCCAGTGAATTCTGCAAAGAAAAGGAACAATACTGGAGAGACAAAATACTAAGCCAATCTTCTTTTTGAAACCAATATTAACTGTAGAAATGACACAGAAGATAAGGGCAGGGCAGGATGTGTGTAAGATTGGGGGGCAGGCGGGGTCCGTGTAAGTCTCAGTTCCCACCCCTCCCCCGCAATTTAGGAAAACCTCTTAAATTCAGCTGGTGTGAGCAGGGACTTGAACAACTGCCTAAGACTCTTTTCAAAGAAGGACTCCTTAACTAGGGATAGAAGAAAAGTTAATGTAGAAGACCTGTTCCCCAAAAGTGATATAATATAAACCACTGCATTTTTGCTGTAAAAAACCCAATGTATCTGTCTTGTTTAATATTGAAGGCTAAAACTAAAAAAAAAAAAATAAAAAAAATTCAAGATGCAAGTACAACTCTTCATGTGCAAGTTTAAATAAACTGCAATCCATGATTAAAAACAAACCCAAAAAACTTCTTAATGCAGATGTTACACAAATGGTTTAATGTCTCCTTTTCTTAATGTAACTGAATGTAGTCTACTCTAAATTAACCTTGATTTTTTTTATATGTAAATCTGAAATCTAAGAGGCATTCCTTAAAATTCTGATGGTGGGCAGGACTCTGAACAACATGAACTACTGTGAAACGGCTGACAAATAGGTACTTATAAATTACCATTAAACAGCAGAGAAATCACTCTGTTAGCTAATGCATATTGAAATAGTTCTTTATATTGTATCTGTTAATCAGATACTTGAATGGCAAGGCATAAAACCAGAGAAGATATTGCCCATGTAAATTGGCGCACTATGGCATGTTTTTAAATCAAAAATTAAATCTATATTGACAGAACAGTTACAGACAAAAATAGAACTCCCTGGCATTCTAATACAAAATGTTTGTCTCAGTGAAATAATGGATTCATTTTTATTCTAATTAATACAAAAATACCAGTTTACTTTAGGAAATGTATGATCATGGTGCAGAAGTATCCTGCTCTACAGTAAGTGGTATAAATTTGACTCTTTAGAACAAGTACTAAACAACTATTCAAATACCAATGACTAAAGTTTTAATGAAGACTAATATATTATATCACATTTAAAAATTTAAAGTGTTGGCTTATTTTAAACCTAGGCAGAACATTTTAAACGAAACTAAGATAAAAATGTTTTTTTTGATAGGACCGACATCATTTTCACATGCAGAATCCTAGCTACCTCTCAGTATCTTCTGGTGTAGCACACTATTAGCCATGCAGTTAAATATTACAGTATTGCCTGAAAAATGTCACTTACTCTTTTCTGGCATTATTAATAGTTTGAATACTGATTTTTGTTGCTATAACAAGACAATTAATCATCACAAACAAACAAACATCTACTAAAACAAATAATTTAATCTATTAAATCCATCATAAGCAGAGGCAAAGTATATGCCTGTGTTTATTTCTGAAAACATACAGTGAATACTGAATACTATTAATCCCTTGACCTCAGGAAAATTATTAGGCTAGACTTTGGCATCGGAAGGCTTGCAATCCTTAAGAAATTTAGATGCAAGGTGAAAAAAGTGGTTTGTTGTTTTAAATCCCAGGAAATATATTGCATTTTCCAAATTTCATCTGAAGAATAAAGTAGGAATCTAGAGCCAAGATGGAAAATGCCAGCAAAACTGCCTAGAGAGAGACAGACGGATAGACATATACATACATAATTAGTGTTCTGCTAAACAATTAGGCCTGCATTAATTCTGTTTTAATAGACACATGATAACTGATTTTTTCTCATAACCCTTCTTTTTCCCCAATACATAAATACCAGTAAATCCTGTCTCATCACAAGTAACACCAAAGAACAAATATTTTCTCTTTTTCTTCCTTACTGTTACTAGGAACAGAATTAAAGGAAGAATTTCATTTGGTAAAAGCTATTTTAATACTTGCACTATTTTTAACAAACTACTTATGTCAAATACTTATATTTTGAAAGCATCTTGTTTGTGAAGCAAAGTGCAAGTAAGAAATAAAGCAGGTGCAAATAAGAACATTTTCTCAGGAGGGTGTTCAAATGCGAGTCCCAGCCTTAATCCCCCTGGCAGCTCATGGACTAACGCTGCCCAAGTTAGAGCGTGGTGATGACTCTCGATCGCTCGCAGTACAAAGAAAGAAACGTACAATGCTTCCATGGACTTTTTACCCCCCTTCCTGCCTCGAAGAACATCCACTGACTGACTAATCCAGTGAACTATACAACTTGATCAGCTATTTTGTAAGATCGCTGGGTTAGATTAAAATGAGAACTGCTTTGGAACTTGCAGAGTTGGCATCCTTCCACATACAGCGTTTCAATGGCTGGAATAAACCATGATGCCAAGGTAACAACAGAGAAGAGTGAATAATAAGAAAGTATTTTGGACACTAATTTAATCTTCAGTTCATAATTAAGCTTCAATGACAATTAATGTTTGGGAAGAAGTCCAAGCTTCCAGCCGCTACAATGCTGCCTTACCTGTACACGAAGTTTCATATCACTGTATACTTAATTTACATTACCCGTACAGGGTTTGATGATAACCTGTACCTTACATAAAAGAAAGAAATCACATTAAAGTCTCTGTGAACTGCCAATGTGACCAATAATTTCTGTTAGAAATTTGTATGTGATGTCATTAAAGGAAAATTTTCTTGTTTGCCACTTGGAAAGATCTTACATCTTCCCCCAAAGCAGACAGTTTTGACTCTGAATGACATGTCAAATTCTACATTCCCATAGCAAAGAACATATGACGAGGGCAGTGGAATCAACTATGCAAAACAATACAAATATTTTTGAAACAGAAGGGAGAATTAGTTCACTTGGTGAAAGGGAGCACACAGACTTAGGGAGATGGTACTCTAATTTACCACTTTATGGCAATGGCAGTCTTGCCATCCTATCTAGAACAGCAGGGCAAATGATCACACAACATTTTTAGATATCTCTCCTTGTACCCAAAAGATTATAATATGAAAGTAAAAAGAGACAGACTTGCTGAAGAAGGGAGAAATGGTAACTTAACAAAGAGACAGCCCACAGCTGTCATTCAGGAACCAGACTGGAAAATGTTCTGGTATATTACCATTTTCTGCAAGGTTTATTTTTGTAAAACTGAGGGTAATCTCAATGTCTACAATACCAGATACAGATACCAGGAATAAAGCATTAAGCAACAGTTAAAGTATAGCATCTATAGAAATACCATTTTCAGAAGTACATTCACCTTGTAACATTCACCTACTTCTGTTTTTGAAATCTATACTTCAAATTTAAATGTAAATGGTTTAAGCACAATGCTGAACCCCTCCAAGAACTTTCCCCAAGAAATACTGATCTTGGTTATTGGTCTGTTTACAGGATTTGAAAAATCACCTGCAATCACAAAAGATTTTCTAAGCCCTATCCTATGAGTTGTGTGAAACGTCTTCATTCATAACAATGGAATTTTTATTCAAAAACTTGGTGGTATTACTTAGTTTTAGTATCTGACTTCATGAAGTACCTCGTGTTCAAAATCCTTAGTGTACTTCACAAACCATCCCCTCGCATTTCTCTCCTTTTGTAACAGAAATACTATGCCAAGAGTGTTCTTATGAATTCTCTCCTTTGCCTGTTAGGCAGGCAGGAGGATTTCTTGCGGATAAGGTTCTGCGGCAGGGGGGACCCCTGTTATGAACACTGCCTTTTCTGTGAGATGAGGCTTTTTTTGAAAAGAATGGTTTTGCAGATTGTTTAGACTCTGGCTTTGTGTAATTACTCGGGGATGTTTATTTCGCACCGAGACTGTGTTGGCGGAGGGTCTTCATCCCCACTTCTCGCACACTTGTCTTGGGTATTGTCCAAGGAAAAAATAATCATCTCACTGTTGATCTCTTTATTAAAGCTGCCATCTGAAATAAAGTATATCCGTGCTTGTGAGACTACAGCTTTAAGGAGGGAAAGCTGTAAGGAGGGAAAGGAAAGTGTTTCCTTGCCCTGGAGCTTACACTAGTGTCTTGGACAGGATAGTGCACTTCATCAGGGAGGGAGCTGCAGTCTTAACTGCATCTCAACCAAGAGGTTTTGCCATTGGAGCTATGCCTCATGGTGGCACAGTATGTTCCACCTTATGCCTGAAACAATCACAATGGCAGAACTTGAAAGCATAAACCAGCCTGAGTCCCGTGAATGAGATCAAAGCCACGTCTCTTTTTTTTCCTCTCTATTTTTTTGCTCGAAGGCTTTGTTCTAATAGTAATAGTCAGCAGAAAAGCAGAATAGCCTGATGATTACTCTGTTTCTAACAGATGACTCATCCTTTGATGAATCTTGAGGGAAAAAAGCAGTGGGGTTGCTTATGTCTTTCCTGGAGTAGCTTCAGGCCTTAGTGAGTCAAGCCTCATGCGCTTAGTAGCACAAGTCTACAGAGTGTACCACTGTCTTAGTAATGAGCATGTTTTGCATCAGCTAGCATACATTCCTTCTTGAGGCATGTATTTAAATGATATTACTTCAGCAAACATTAGATAATTGGTGGTTCTTAATTCTAGTTTCATCTCTTACCTTTTCCTTTAAGTTTTAAAATGCTATCACAAATAAAAGCTGTTTCAGTGCTTCAGAGTAGTTCCACCAGACATATCTGTCAGGAACCCAGTTAAAATATTTTGCAAGTTCCTCACTGGGCTACAAAAGGGTTAAATAACCAAGCCAAAACCCCTTTAATGCAAATAGTACAATGACTTTACTTTAGTTTCACAATAAACCAGGATATTTAAAGATTTTCTGTGCACTAAGAACACAAAAGACAGTTGGGCAGGGTAACAAGTATGGTTTAACCTCACAGTTCAGCGTGTTTCCATGCATGTGGGCGCAGAGCAGACAGTTGCATCGCTGCTCTCTTGACAAAGCCTATACCAACTCAGATGTTGAGTACATGTGGTTTAAATGGGGAACACAGCTTTTTACATCGAGGAGTTGCTTGTATTAATTAGGCTCTCATATGTTCAAGCCACTTTTGTGATTCAGTTACATAATATGAATGTTCCTTTTCAGATGCCTTCTCCACATAAGATCACAGCAAACAGATGCACAAGAAGAAAACTGAGGAAACGGAGGGGACAGGGGGAACCTCTCTCAGTCATTTTAAGTTCCTACCATTGCATTTGATTTTTCAGGTCCAATACTTTCAAAATTCCAAAATCCTTTTTCTATGTTTTGTATTACACCAGTGTATTCAATGATTTTAACTGCATTTTAATTATACTGAGTGCATATTTCAGTTGTAGTGGAATTTTTCTGCACATTTGCACATACTAGTGACAACTAAAGTCTGCTGTTAACTATTCTTCTAGAATACTTCAGTTACCATTTTGTTTGCTTGCCAACTCTCTTCTTAAAGATGGCAAATAAAAAATTCCAGATTTGTGAGGGTCTAATTGCTATCTAGGCTTTAAAAAGCGGACAAGGAAGTACTTGGAAAAATGTATTCATATGGCTTCCACTGTTCTAGCATCATTGTATATGAACGATTTCGGGAAATTTACCTTTACAACCACGCTGCAAGGTATGAAAACTCATTATTCCCGTTTTACACATAGGCAATTAAAACACACCAAGACTACGCAACATGTTATGTTATGTTATGTTATGTTATGTTATGTTATGTTATGTTATGTTATGTTATGTTATGTTATAATGTGGAATTGAACTTTTGTCTTCCAAATTACACACTAGCACTCACATCGTACAAGCTTAATTGCTTCTTTTTCTAGAGATAAATAGCAACTGGTCTAACTGATGGAGTATATTAGAAGGTCCAACTGCAGAAATAATCTCTCATACAGAATGTATTTTTGAGATTTAACAATTCTTCAACTATCTTTCCCCACCTACTTAACCCATCCACAACAATTACCCAAACCTACAAATAAGGCCAACCAAAACACTCTCAACTATGAATCAAAGTTACCAACTGACTGTATGATAACTCAGAATGAGGATGGTAGCATTTATGAATGATTGAATTGGAAGTTCAAGTTCAGAAGACGTCTTTTGCTTGTTCCCTCAAAAATGATGCACCGTAGGTAAATATTTCACTTGCTCACATCCAGTTTATCAGTTATCTATGTTGTTCTGTAAGAATAACACATTGTTCATTATCACTCCCCCAATCACTTGTGTGAATCAACAGTGCAAGTAATTTTATTTCTACTAGCTTATTGATTAAAATGTTACACAATACAGAATGAAGAACTGATTCCAACAAGATCCCAATAGAAAATGTGCCTTGTTTACGGGTGTATTGACATCCTTTCTTTTGCCAATTTCTAATCCAGTTAGAACACCAGATTGATCTTGTATCATTATTTTTAAATAAAAATGTTAGACAGTACTATGTCAAGCCTTACAGAATTCTGTGTATCTTACAGTAACAATATTAGCTTTCATCAGTCAAAGTTTTAATCTAATAAAGATGGACGTACAGTTAAATGAATATTGACTGGCATGTGTTACACCTCTCTCTTTTACTTCTGTATCAATGGAGACCTGCATCAGCCTTTCCATTACTTCACCTAGGAACAATGTCAATAGGCTATAATCACATCAATAATTTTTGTTAACATTAAATACTTGTTTGCAGAGAAGAGTAAGATGTTGAAGTTCAGCTAAATTAAAGAGATGGGGGAAAGGACCTAAATAAGAGCTTGCTGGACTAAAGACTTCTGAATCTTATTTCCCTGCCTTTATGAATACGGTTTCTAAATCAAGGTTCATGTAAGAAGCAACCGAAGGCAAGCACTGTATCTACGCTGTATTTTAATTCTCCACATTCTGACATGTACAATTCCCAGTTATGTCTTGGTTGCACCCAGGACACAGAAGAGAGGACCCAAATCCAATTTCTTGAACAACTCTGTAGAATAATAAGGTAACATCTTGAAGAAACTTAAGATGCCTTCAAATCAACCATGTATGCAAAACACAGGAAAAATAATTAGGCCTAGTTGTGTAAAACAGAAGATAAAGAAAATACTTACAAGGATATGATTATAAGGAATGTGAGCAGATTGTCCTCCTTCATTCAGAGTCTTATAATGGAAAAGAGGACGTACTAGACGTAAAGCTATATTTGGCTAGACTTTGACTGACTGAATCTAAGCCACCATTTCAGTTTATTTAATTTAAAAAGCACGTCAAAGTGCTGCTTTCAGCCACTTATTAATATTGAAAGAATCTTCTGGTTATTACAGTTATGCTCCAAAATGTCTTCAAAGCATCACAACTATACTAAATTGTATGTCTTGCTGAACAAAAAGAATGATGACTAAACAATTTTTTTAAGACCGATGAGTGCAAAAAGACTGATAATAACACTAGACTAAAAAAGAACCAACTTATCGCTGCCTGATGTTTTCAACCAAATGTATCTGAAAACACCACTTCAAACTAATGGGAAAGAAATGTTTCCATTAAAAATAAATTCTCTGTGCTCCTCTTCCTTCCCTCCTACCCTGGTTGCCATTTATTTACTTTGTGAGCATCTCTTTCCTCCATACAGAAAGTCCTAATAAAATTATTAACCAAAGACTAAAAATTTCTGGAAACACTAATTATAGTCTAACAAAAACAGTATCAGCATTAAATTTAACCCTACACAATTAAAAAGACTGATTGCTTTTTAATTTGAGGGATCAGAGATCAAAACAGGGAACAACAACAGTTGAATTTTAGGAAAATTATGTCTGCCATATTATACCATCTATCCTGTAATACCCTGAGTTCCTGCTACGCAATTTCACTATATCCTGCTGCTGTTCATTCATACTTTAATTACAGCAGTGTTAAAATGGGTATAAAAAGGTAGAATACTTCCAAGTAGAGTTTGATACACACTTTGTTGCAAATGGCATAAGGACTGAGAGGAAGATACTCATTGCACTATAAGTTGGTATCAGACCCTGGTTCTGAAAACTTGTATACCCTGCGAACAGTGAAGAGGACAAAGTAGAGTGAATAAAGTTAAGCAGGTACCTAAGTTTTTGTAGGATCACAGTTTAGTGGTGGACTTGGCAGTACTAGGTTAACGCTTGGACTTGATGATCTTAAAGGTCTTTTCCAACCTAAACAATTCAATGATCTACTATTACATTGTGTGGTTTGCTTATTTCTAAGGACTAGAGGGTTACTACAAGCTCAGTTTTGGCTTTCTTCAGATTAGATTCACTATAATGTGGTGTCCATCATGTTGCTCTTAATCACACCATAAACATGAGATTTTTTTCTTTTTTTTTTTAAAGAGAGAGAGAGCGAGAGAGAGTGAAAATTGAGTATTATTTCAGCTAAGTATTATTATTAGCAGCTAATCAAAATGGGAATTCCCAGGCTATTTACCATTAACAGTATAAGCGGATTGCTTTGTGGAGAGAAAAACTGACAATCATTCAATATTCTTGTAATAATACTGTAAGTTCCTGTTTGATAACAGCAATAGTCTCATTTGTTCAATTTATAACTAATCAACAGCAATCATTTAATATTTTAAAGTAAAGAATTCTATTAAGAAAATGCCTTTGTGTGCAGGATGATAAAGGCTATCTGTTCACAAATTAATGCTTTGCTTCAGAATTAAACATCAAGGGTTGTCCTCCAAACAAGGACAGATTTGATGGGGAGGCTGAGGGGAGTACAGTACAGCCTATGTGCTCTAGGCGATTTCCCCATCTGTATCATAGATGCATCCAGCCCTGTCCAACCCCAAACTCTCTAAGTCTGAAAAAAAATAAAAGACTGAGTTAAGTGACTTTGAACTTGTTTGCTTGACACAGTTGCAACAAAACCTCGCCTATTTCTACTGTAAAGAAAATGATGCATTTTTGCACAAACTGTTCTACCTAGTCATAAAAAACATGTAATGAAAAATGAGCCATCCCCAAATTAGTACAAATCTGAAATCAGTATTTTACTGGCAAATACAGAAACAAAGGCTGATCCAGATGTGTTTTCACACACCTCTGGTTTGCGTGGGCACAAGCTGAGATGTCCAGGCAATCCTGGAGCTCCTATATGAAACTCAAGTGTGACTACCCACAACTTAAAGCAAACCATTTATTTATTTATTTATTTATTCGTTAAAAAGGTCATCTGGAAGAAAATAAAATGTTAGAGTTTTAATTTGATATTGTAAATCTTTCAACCTCTTTTTGTACTAAGTAGTCTCTGCTTCCACCAAGAAGGACAAACTTAAGTATTAACTGTTTAGATGAAAAAAAGAAAAAGGTTTGCAGAAGCAATCACTAAACTATGTAACTACATTCTTCTCAGACAACAGAATGAGTATCAAGCAGCGTCTTGGACGGCACTGGAGTAAAATCCATCTAATTTAATAACTATAGATTTGTGAGAACTTAGAAGGGGCCTATAAATATGTATTCACATTTTCATCAGACTGAAAGGTCTTGGTTTGAATGTTCATAGGTTGCTGCTTACAGTGATAATTTTCACTATATCATCACATAGAAAACAAACAGAAAAATTATTTCCTTCATATATTTGAACTGAAAAAACACTGAAACATTAAATACATTATCTGAAGCAAGTTATTACTTAAGCATTAAGCTAATGAGACAGTCAAAATACTGGAAAATTATAATCTCATCACAAATCAGATCACAATGTATCTCAGCTAATTAGCAGCAGAAAAGCAGCAATAAATTACTTGTACTTCTTGTTGTCCACTAAATCAGCTTTCAACATATTCTAAACAGTTCTAAATATGAAACCACTGCTTCTCATTAATAAAGAGTTGTTAAAATATCAAAGTTCTATTCTTTTATAAGCATTTCACTTCCCAAGCACTTCGAGCCCAAAGTCAAGTGCAGGTCCCCGAGGCGGAATGAACATTCACGCAAAGTTCGGATCTAGGATAAGGCTGGTAGCTCTTCTGTTCCCAGAGGCACCACATTTCTCATACCTCCCCAAACTGGGGGTTCTCAAATCAAATCACAACTAAACTTCCGCTCAGTCCAATGTTTGGAGATAATCCAGGGGGTTTATTTTCACCAGTTGTCCAGCATAAGTATTTGCCTCATTGGACGGCTGCAAATTGGTGTGGTGACCTGATTACTTGTTTGTTATTCCATAATTCTATTTTTCAGACTTCTGTGCTCATTTACTGCTTTTTAAGTGATGGTACAGAAAATGAGGCAGTAGTCTCTCAAGAGTTAAAAAACCAAAGCAGAAGGACTTTTGCCTTCTGTGACATTCACCCACTGAAGAGCTGCACTGCTAGGGATGAGAGCACTAAGCAGCTCCTTTTGGTGAAATTGGGGAAGGTAAATGAGTAACAGCTGATGCTGCTCCTGATGCTGGGGAAAAAAGTGTCTATGACTTTTATTCAGACTCTGCGGGGTAAAATAAGCAGATCAGTGACACATACTTCCTACACAGACAAAATATCATTTAGTTGAGGACAAGAACGTTCAGAGGAGGAACATTAGTGTTGAATAGCCTAGTGAAAGTGGTTGTGGTAGAGAAACAGCGAGAGAAAACGTTTTCACTCTGTACCACATTTCACTTATTTTGCCGTTCATCTTCATGCCGTTCATGTCCTTTTTCACAGGAGTGCCTGCCACATGAGATGTGCTCAGGAGGGGAAAGTCCCTAACCCAAGAAGATCCCTGCGTCAGGACAGAGAGAGACTGGTGAAAGAGGAACAAAGATGATGACTGTTACTTTTCAGCAAAGCGAATGGAAACACTTCACGAAGTTGAGTCAGAGCACTGACACACTTGCCAATGCATGCATGCTTCCTCCCCCACCGCTTCCTACGCAGACTTACCCCCACGACCACAATAAGTAAGTCAAAATCAAACTCAGAAAACTGCTCAGTTATCAATTCATAGTTGCAACTGCCTCCTGAAATTAATTAAAATAGCCAGACTTGCCACTCTTCTGCTTGTTAGTTCTGGGTCTCCCTCACCTGCACCACAATCTTTCCTGAATTTGCTTTCTGTTCAGTGGCTTCTAGTCCAAGCATCCCCAAGTCTCCAAAGTGAGTTTATTTGCCCTTTCTTCTTGCCATAGACCTGATATACCCCAGAAGACTTTATTTGCATCTGTAAACAACAAAGACCCTTCAAAGGGTTACCAGCGGATGGGGAATGAATGGTGGCTGGGGAACTCTAAAGAGGTGAGCCGTGCTGAAAACAGAGAAGCAATTGGAACAGATGATTCGACAGTGTAGGAGAAAATACTTATTTTAGGCTTTTAAGCTGTGCTGGAAAGGGTACGGTTGCCCCCTGCAAAGGAGTTCCCTGGGGGACAGCTCATTGTACTAGCAGTGGGAAACATGAAGGCAGGGGAAGTATGAGCTCAGATGCAGAGACAATGAGCACAAGGCTCCTTCCAGAGTGACTCATCCAGCCTCTGGGACAGAGGAAACCGATCACTCCATAAATCAGCATCTTTTGCTAACTATCCAAGTAGTGGCACTTGGCAGTGGGGAAAGCAGCTGTTCACTGCTTCTAACAGCTCATGGGATGGTGCTGGAAAGCGGCAGTGAAATAGAGGTTTTGGGGGAGATGACATTTGGTGACAAGCCAAGAAGGAAATGGTACAATAAGATACTTAAAGGAATTAATTTGCCTTTGCATAAATAATAGACAACTGGATCAAAGTAGCGTTCCAATAACAGAGGTTATTTGCTCTAGGTTCTGCTAGAGCAAAGGAAATTTTTTCAAACTTGTGGGCCACTGAGCATTTTCCTTGTAAGCGAGAGTTCATTCTTACATCATTTATGTGCCAGTAATGCAGTTTTCTCATAACAAAGCCCAGTCTAATATTTAACAGAAAGGAGAGATTTTGGAAAAACATGCTTTTTCAGACAGTTATTAGATTTTAGGTAATAACATTACATGCAAACTAATAGGGAAAACCCCCAGTATTTATTTCTCAGCTTTATTACTTTTAGCATGGTAATGCTTAGGAGTCCCTTTTCTTATGAGCATTGTTGTCATCTCCTGCCTTGAAAAGCTAAACAGTTTCTATTCTTATGGAAGGCAAATAACACACCAGGACACTGAATTAAGCAATGCACCAAATATTACATTAGTTTCACAATTAATCAGGGCCAATGGTTTGAGAATAAGATTTTTTTACTAGAACTGGCTGCTTTCACAGCTTCTCTTACAGCCTAGCAGTTATGGATGTCTCTTCTGAGCAGTTTCTCTCATGCCTTTCTAGCCCCAGAAGGACTGAAAAAAAAAGACACCGCAAAAAACCAAAAAAGGTCAGTATAAAATAAACCCGATCTTTTTACTTATTATCTTTGTAAAATTATCAAGGATACAACCTAAAGTAGCATAAAGTTTTTCAATCATTATTAACCGAAGAAATCTGATGTAGATAACTGAGTCAGAAAAGCTCACCGTAGATGATGAGAATCAGACTGGGTCATCTGTAGCTTACCCATCACCTCTGGGTGTGTGTAGACCCCAGCCACCCAGCTACACTTGCAGCAGCTCTCAAGGAGGGCCAGGACTGCTGATACTTCAAGTTCATGGCTTCCGCAAATATCAGGAGGACCCAGGTGCCAGCTAGAACTGTTTGATCCCCTATGATCTTGTTTCACATGTGGGGAGCTGAAGCAAAGGGCAAGTGGGTTTTCCTACTGCATCAAAAGTTTTGAAAAATCAGAAATCCTCTCCCTCCCAGATTCTTACAAAAGGAGCCATAAAAATAATAATTATTAAAAAAANTTAGTTTGCAAGCAATGATTGCTCCCGAAGAACTATAGTCAGCCATTTGAGAGGTGACTAAACATTCTGAAAACTATTTCACTGGTTTTGTGTTGGAAAAAGGCAAAGAATGGCAGGCAAAAAAGAGGACAAGCACATCCTTTCCCTCTCCTCCTCTTTCCTAGGAATGCAATTTCATTTAAAGAACTGGAATAATCTACCAAAACCGGAGACTACTCCTTTAGACACAGAAACCTGTGGCAAATGAATCCAAGCCCTTTTGGTTAAAATAGACATATTTACAGATAAATAAACAACTGCCCACCTATGTCCCATCCCTGAAATCAAGAGAAACACTCCTAATCTGAATACTGAAATATCCAACTTTTTTCAGAAAAACTTCATAAGAGAGCCTTGTTTGAGAAAGAGAGCTCATAACATCATTGAGAAATCTTTCATGGGCTGGGAAAAATATTTCTTCAGCTTTGACAATCTGGGAAAACTCTAGCCATTATAGTAAGCACAAGATGAAAATTAAAAAAAGAACCCTGAAACAAACAATCTCACTTTTAGCCTTTCACACATTCTCAGTGCTTGAATTTCTCCTTCCAAGAGTAGAACAGCCTTGAGAGGATGAGCAGCAATGTCTGAAACCATGGAAACTGTAGTTTGCCTGTTTTTCTTACGAGTTGGGCAACAGGCCCTGTCTGAAATCCAGTTTCCACAAGGTTTTGCAATTAGAGAAGTATGAATGCAGCAAGTTAGGGAACAGAAATAAACAACATTTCATACTTCATCCTAAGAGTTTCTGAGTTATTATGAAAGCCTTTTCAGAACCACCCTTTGAGACTGAAATTACTGGGTTATCATCTGATTTTCTGACCAAGAGCGCTTACAATTTAAAGAAAAGCAGGATAAAGAGCTGCACTGGTGTGATACAGGTACATTGCAAGACAGAATTTATATACCTTCTTTTTTTTGGTATTTGATGTCTTATTTGAAATAAAACTTTTATTGAGACATTACAGAGCAAGAATCCAGTTCTGCAATTTGCCTGGAGAAAGTCACATGCAGACTGATGGAAAAGAGGAGCTGTGGACAAAGCCTTTCAAGACAAAATCCTTCATGAATGTCGACTAGAATTTCCCCCTGCCAGCCATGCAGAAACTGGTTAGATGTTCAGAATGGGGTACCTCAGAAAGGACATCAACTATCAGACAACTACTGTGGCAACCTATGTTTTTAGTTTGCAAAATTGCAAATAAATCCATCATTACCTTTAGCCCCATCCTTCAACTTCCTACTTTGAATTTTAACAGAAGAGAGGACAAAATGTATAGAAGAGATCAGTTATGAGCTTCAGAGTACTACGGTTTGTTGTACAGCTTCTTCTGCCCCTCTTCATACCCTCTAACATGCAGCAGCTGGTAGAGGATAAGCAAGATTCAGCTACAGAAAACAGAGAAGGAATTCCAGTTTCTGCTGCATCCACAGACCTGAAGTTCCTTCTTCAGAGGCATAAGCACTTTGCTACGATACATATACAAGACTCACCAGCGTAAGTGCAGACAGAACAATTTCGTCTCTTTGCCTCTGTTTCTTCATACTCTGAAGCTTTTTAATATAAGGACTGTTCTTTTGTTTCTGATTGCACCTGACGCTTACTAGTCCACTGTGGGCCCAGTAAGCACTCCACTGTAATAAGAATGGATTAGCAGGAGAAAAAGATCAGCTGGCCACTTCCTAATACCCCATGCCTCTGCTAATGCTTTCGAAGTCATGTTTTTGTGGATAGTACTGCAGTTTCTTTGCATCTCAAGAACAGGAGACATACAGATGTGTAATTTGCTGATCCACTAGATCCAGTGCATGGGTCCATAAAAAGGAAAGCGGTAGACTGGATACCCAAATGCCTTGCATTTCCAACACTATGGAAAGTTTTCTATCGATAATTTTTACTAATTCTTAAGTAAATTTATAGCAAAAGAAGGAAGCTATATTTGAGATTTATGAATATGAAGTTATTACTTCACTAAAGACAAAAGCCAGAAGAACAAAGCTGGTATTTTGCTGAATTACAAATGAATAAAGAAGACTTTTTAAGTAGCTCTGCATGAGCGGGGTTATAAGAATTACAAATTTGAAGGTTTACTTTGAATCACGGTAAAGTGCAACAGGCAGCAGATTTACTGAAGAGAAAAAAGGTACACAAGCCAAACACTATCACCACACTTATTCCTAAAATCATGTATTTTTATAACATGTGCACAGCAGTTGTGCTTATCTGTAAAACTGCTTACGTGTAACTTAAAAATTTATGCAAAAGGTACTACTACATCAACGCTGGATAAAGGAATTTTTGGAGTCCCTAACTTGTTCATTAGAGAGGTGCATCTCATCTCTGCTAGAACAGGGGCAATAGTCATTAAATCTTAGCACAGATGTCTCCTCTTGTCAGGTAGAAACATGCTGGAAAAATACTCAGCTGAAGACTAGGAAAACTAAGTTCGAAGTGATGTATGAGAAACTGAGTTTAAGACCATAGCAAGTGAAGGCAACAAAGAAAACACCACCTCCCCTCTTCCAGTATTTCTACTGCTGCCCCTTCACTCTGAATTTTTAGAAGATGCAGCAATGATATGGAGCATTTCCTTTCATATATATACACCTTAGATTCAGCTTAACAGACCTTTTGGTCTTCTGGAATAAATAGGTTGTAATTTAGTAAAAATGTCCATTAAGATTCACAGTTCACTCATATTCCTTAGCTGACCAGACCTTAAGTGCAAAACTGGAGTTTTGACTTTTAGTCCCCTAAAGCTTAACGGACAAGGTGAAGAACATGCTTGGTTTCTCTTTTCTTTTAAATAAAGCAACATCTTCAGGAGGAAAACTGTTCGCAGGCTCAAAATATCAGCAAAGATCCAGGAACAACGAGAGAGACTTGCATTCAAACACTGACCTACTTCCTATTATAGCTTTCCTCATAGCTGAAGAACACACAGTGCTTCTTTAGTAAAACTGAAATGCTGTGGCATATGCTTCTGTAGACAAATAAAATGCTGACAGGCAATGCAGTAAACTGAGCCACGCCACTTTTTCCTCCTGTGAAAGCCCTTTAAACATCGGTATTACATTATTCACTGGGATAATGACTGAATACTTTATAAATGGGACAGAAAGTCAATTATTCTACACATTCACCATCACAAGCAAGAGTGTAGAATCAATGTGCCTATAACCTATTTTATAAATACTTGAACAAAACCCAAACAAGATAATTAAGTTCATAGTTTCTTAACACTTTCCAGAGCTGCTAATGTATGTACTGTAACTCACAAAAGCTATTTATAGAGGCGAGCTTCTGCACAGCATTCTTAGAAAATTGTTTTTATTAACCCTCAGATACCATGTTTGTTGAAGCCCTGAGGATGTGTTACAATTAATAATTGGTGTGAAATTTGAATTTCAACAGTGTTTTTTATTACCCAGACATAAAATGCCAGTTGACACTTTGTGATTAAGATGAAACACTAAGTATTATTTTATTAGAATCAACAAAAGAGCAATAAAAGCCACCAGTCCTAAATACCCCAGTGTTAAATGTGACACGTCTCCCAGTCACTGGGATGTGCAGCAGGTATACTTGTTAAGAAACTTGCACAGCATGGCTGTGATTTGCAAACATGCAAATTTAAAAGATCAGGATTCATTTTCAAGCAAAGTAGTATAGATTTAATATTAAATATCTTTTTCTTCAGCAGTTTGGAAATGAACACTCTTGCCAGCATTCATTGCCTCAATTTTTATTTGCAAAAACAAAGTAAGTTTGGGTTTTTCTGAAAAGCAGAGTATACCTTAGCTGTGCTGTGAAAAAATAACACAAATTCTATGGAGATCCATTTGTTGGTTTATCCTAAATATTGCAATAAAACATGTTTGTTGTTTTGTTGCCTATATAAACCACATTAAATCTACTTACAGTTACTAAATTTAGGATTATCCCTAGATGGGTATATTAAGCCTAAAAATGAAAGGATTCTAGAATATTCTACCAAATCTCTTTAAGTAACTGAAATGTATATTCATTAAGTAATATGCTGTTCCAATGGATAACTCCTCTATTTTAAAGAAATTAATTAATAAAATCTAGGCATAATGTTTGGGGGTGCAACTATTAAATTCAATTAAAGAGATCTTACCAACAGTTTCTTGCTGCAAATTCACACCAGCCTTTTAAACTTAGAGCATAGTTAAATGTATTTAGTAAAGAAACATGATGTATTTAGTAAAGAAACATGGCAGAGGGAGGTTTTTTTGTTAGCCTTCTAAATATATTCTGTGCTAAGTATTTTTGCCATGTACTTAAATTTCATTGGGAATGCTTTTAAGCAATTTCCTCTCAACGTATTGTCTAACAATACAGTATAATACAGTAAAAATACTGTCTAAATAATATGGAAAATTTAGGAAATGTCATTGAATATTGTAACAGTTCATAAATATCTGCAATATCATTTTCTGCTTTATCTTGCTAAACCTGCACTTTGTCTTGCATATTAAAAAACATAAGGTAGTACATAACATAAAACATAAAAGTCCTCAATAATTAGGGACAGATGAAAAAATTATTTTGAAAATAGTTTAAGTAATAAAAAAAGACTAAAACAACATTTATGCTAAATAATAATTGAAATAGCATTCCAGTTCTTGAATAGGAAAGATATTCCAACAATTACCGAAAGATATTCCAACAATTCTGGGCATAGTATATTTTCTCCTGACACACAGACTCCTGTGTAATGGTAAGGCTAAACACAAGTTTCTTTTGCAAAGGTTACCAGAAGCTATCAGAGTGGATTATTGATATATTAACTTTCTCACAGGGAAGCACAAGTAGAACCCAAGTATGAAAATCTGTCACAAGAGCATATGAAATCCCAGACTATATTAGTGATTCTATGCTCCGATACCAATAATTAAAATTGAGAATTTGCAGAACCTACTGCTTGATCAGCACAGGTAATGAATTATAATTAGAGAAGTATACTTAAAAAGCATTGGTGACAATGACTAGGTAATTTGTAGTTATACTCTCAGAGCTTAATTAATAATTTGAATTTCAACCACGTCTGCTTCAATACTCGCTAGCTCCAACCATTATCCGCTAAGGTTTGGGAAAGAGGAGCAGGCAGTTTGCACCTGTACAATCTAGCCCCCATTGAGACTGTGCTGACACATGCTGGAGCAAATCCCATTTTGCACGCTAGGGTTTAGCCCAGAACAAACAGCCCTGGCTTAACTGGGTACAAACCGAATCCCAAAATAGGCAGGCTCAAGTACACCATTAATGGATGAGTCTCAATATAGCAGTATTTCAAAAATCTGCACATAAACATATCTATATAAAAAGGAAGACAGAATCTACTTTAGAAATTCACTGTAGTTGTATAAATCAAAAGTTAATAGAAGCAGATAGTGCAGCTCCTTTTACATTCAGAAGCATTTGAGAAGGTGAAAATAAAATCTGTTCAGGAAATATTTAGTTCAGTCTAGTTTAAAAAAAAACCTACAGGGAAACCGATGATAAAAAGCAAGAACAAGTTATAACCGTGTAGATGCAGATTTCATTAGAGAAACAGATTCACTATGTGCAAATATTGTAGGTGGTTGTAGATTGGTATTTATGAAATGTGCCTTTTTATGTTTTGCATTCCAAATGTTTTATGGGTTTTTTTCAACTAGTCTATATATTTGCTGTAACAACTTAACATCTTATCATTGCTTTGTAACTAACAAATAACAACACCATGTTTTGGGGACAAATAATGCACAGGGACATGGCAGTATTATTCATGTGAAGACCAGAAAATATGTCAGAACCATTGGTATCTGTAACTACTCTGGTGGCCCTTGTGGGTTTGGAAGCTACTCAGGAAATTTAAAGTTGGAGGAGTCTGTCAGCATCATACTGCAAAAGAGCTATAATTTCTATAACAAAATCACTCAGAGGCCAATTCAAAGTGGAATAATTCCAATCCAAAATGAGTAAGGAGTCAAGCTGCTGGTGATGCAACTTGTGATGGCCAGAAGAATTGAATTTATATGTCTGAACAGAAAAGATGTTTTCACACTATGTATTTTCCTTTTATTTTAAGCATGACAATATTATTTATTCAATTTTGAGAAGTACGTAACTTGGAATGAACACCAGTCTGAAATTAGAAAAGAAAAAAAAAGAAATCTACATCTATCAGTTCACTGTTAAAGGGTAGATATTGCTGATTCCACAACTACCAGAGTCAATATTATAATGATCATAAATTTCAATGGAAGAGCCTGACCATTATTATTATTTCAAAGGAAATTTAATAGCAGTAGTAGTCATGTAGAAAACCAAGAGTCCAGGAATAAAGTAAGATAAGCAATTCTTATTTTTTTATACTTGAATTTTATTTTTATATACCTGGCTTGAAATATTGTAGCTGTGTTATAATCTGTAACACCTTGTCTTGTGAAAGCACCTCTCTTTCTGAATTCTGACGACAGGAGATGAGACAGTGTTTAGCAGAATCCAACAACGCATCAGCTAAGAACTCCACTTTTACAGCTCCTTGCTTTTGTGGAGAAGTAGTGAGAGCTTTTTAAATGTTAAGCATCAGCATCCAAAAATAAATGCTTATCTATTCAGAAACAACAACCAAAGCAAGCTTTAAAAAGAAAAATCATTTAAGGGTTTATTTTTAAACAGTTATTTTTAAAGTGATCAGCCTTGACATCAGAACATTGTTCTGTCATCATAAGAAAAGGGAGTTTAATTCTGAGGGATCAAGCTGCTTGCTTTACTTTGAGTTCTATAATTCTTCCTTCCAAACTTAACAAAAGCTACCAGAGTGTAACTGCTCAGCAGTAATTGACTTAAAACATCTAGAGAAAATAACAATTAAAAAGGTACAAAGGGTTCCCCGCTGTACAAATACATTAAAGTAGGTAAATATGAATTCTGAATAAATGAATTTTTAATACATTCACTCTTTGAAAAGAACTCTTTTATTCTGTATACACAAGCATCACAAACTGTTTATGAAAACAACTGTTTTGAAAAGTAAATAAGACGCTGGCAAAGCGTGTGTTGTGTCCTACTTCTGTGGCTGATCTCATAGTTGATAATTCACTTCTGTACTTTGTGGTTTCACTCCTTTAGCTAAAGTATTACAGTGGGTGGATTGAGGGGTCACCTTCAGGAAGGCATTGTATTTTGATAACTTATTTCGGTGTTCATAATATCCAAAGTGGAAATACTGATGGACAATGGCATGTGATGACATATGTCAACCATGGGAGGGAAGTTTAATAAAGCAGGACAAGCCATAAGGAAATCTGGCTTCAATTTCTGGCTCTGATACAGCTTTTCTTTATGTGACAAATCTTTTCATCTGCCTAAATTGCTTTTCCCACAATTTAAATGGGGCAGTATTTGTTTACTTTTCCAGATACTGTAAGAATTAATTTATTCGTACGTGGAAAAGCATTTCAACTTTGTAAAATGGGAGCCTCTACCGGACCTCAGCATAAAGTTGACGTGTAGACTGGGAATACTTCTCATCAACAGCAAGCAGCCAGGCTCAGATATGTTTACTCCATTTTGAAACCCCCTTCATGCAACTTCTGCCACAACTATTAACAGAAAATGCTTATTCCTGGCATGCTGGCATTAACAGTCTTAATTATACCAGTCTTACATGTGAACACACAAGAAGAGTAACCAAATTAAATTTATTGCGCTACAACTGGATTCAATTTATGGCACCTTAGTGGTCACCAGCACAAGTATAACAGGTCTTTTTAACATCTGGAGAATGTCTCATCCTGTGACCTATCCCTACTTTGTCCCCACAATCCCAGAGCTCCTTTTTTATCTGCTTGGTAAAGACTTAAGGCTCAGGTATAACTGCCCCAACATGCAGTACCCCCCCACACACACCAACGGTCTAAGTATAAGCTATGAGTAATAAAATGTAAAAATACACATAACTCTCCAGATCAAGGCTAAAGAGATTAAGGGGAAAAATATGTATTTGTGGCACATTGTGGAAACAGAACCTGAGAACTCTCCTGAATCACTGTCTGAAAAAACTGTCTCAGCAAATTCACTGGGGATGGAATAGACCACAAAAGTTCCCTACATGTATATCCCATCAGCCAAAAGGAAGATGGATATGCTTATTAAATCATAAATAAGTTATCAGTAATTGAGCTCTCAAGAAAACACAAATTAAAATGATGACCTTTGAAACTCAGAATATACCTAATTTAACAGATGCTAAAGAGCAGGAAACATACAAGGAGGCTTACAGTCAAGTGGGCAAAATTACAGAATCTAATCGTGTGAATGGCCAAACCAACTGTCCTGATATCACAGTTAGGTGCTGCTAACAGAGACAGTTTAATCCTAGATGAATTTCTATTGCAAATAATTGGAAGAAAGTTCTTGATAACTGTCTTGCATTCCTGGCAGGAATCCAGATGCTCCCAGGTACAGCATTTATCATTCACGCAGCACTTCCACTGTCTATTTAGAAGAAAGCATGACTATTTTAATTGACTGATATCATATTTCTGTACCAGCGGTATTACATTAACTTAGCTTGGAAGCTAAAACTAATGTAAGTTTGTATGATTTAAGAAGGAACCATATGTTATCCTTGTAAAAAATAATCTAAATATATTTATAATTACAGTCTTTAAAGAAAATAACCAATTTTGAAAACAAACAAACAAACTTGTATCCCAATTGAAATCTCAAATTCTTTTTTTCCTCTCCAATCAGGTACATTTAGAAAAAGTGAGATAATTCAAATCAGTTTACTCTATTTCACTATCTTGAAAGACTTTGCTTTTGCCATGGGTTAATAGCACATATGTGGACAGATCAACTTGTGTTCCCTATTTGTTTATCTGTCAAAATCCACAAATGAAGACTGAGGAAAAGAAATAGCCACAGCTGCAGTGTGCATGAGTTTTTGCCAGTTTGCCATGAAAAATGGGTTCAAAACTGTGGCTGCTATTCCTTATTCTCCCTAAAATAGTAAATGGAAAGACGTGTCAAAAGAACAAAGTGCTCACTGAAAAGAGGCCAGCTCTGGTGCAAATCCAATGCTGTTAAATTATGAAGTGGCAGTAATGAATTACAGATTGTCACCTGCTGCTGTTTTATTCTCAAAAACTGAAAACAACAATTAATGAATTATAAATTAGAAATGGATGTTCCAGTCATTGAAGGGTTGCAAATATACACACCACAGAAAAGGCAACGCAAAAATGTCAGCACAAAATGGGATCCTACAAGTTGCTGCTGCTGCTTTAGGAAAACAATGGTGTTTCTTCAGAAGGGAACAACGGCTGTGAGCAGCAGAGGCGTCACAAGATGTGTGCTAATAGACGCTCGCTCATGTAACTGCTGATCAGGACTGATGGACAAAGAAATAATCAACCCCTTCTGCACTTCAGAAGGAAGAGAGATAAAGAACGCCTAGCAGGACAGTTTGCCTGAAAAGGTTTGGACCACTGAGCCCCAACAGCAACCATAATGATGGACGTATCTATTTATCTTTTTTTGTCTACAATGAAGACCTACAAATCCAACACAGAGCATTCCCTATGTTGCTGTTTGGTTTGTTTGGTTAAAAAATATTTTGAACTCTGTATTATTAGATTAGTGGTGATTTTTAATTAGTATTTTATGCCTGACTGGGGGTACTGTACCCGTAAGGTACCCTGGTCAAAGCCCGTGTTTCCTATGCAGCAGCTGGTGGCTCAAAGTCCTTCAGAATTCAGACAACTAAGGAAGCAGCCCTCTGTGAGATGTCCTGCTCTGAAATATCACTAAATAATACTCCCAAAATGAAAAGATAATTTCACATCTAACTATCCTCAAAATACTATCTTTTAATGTCTCTGATTATCCAGCTAAGAGCACTAAAATTCTGAAGAAATGAAGAAATCTTTGGCTGTGTATTTATGACACTTACAAAATGTGATGGGGCCACCTTATCCAAAGGCTGGTGTTGGGCATCCTTCACTGTCCTTTGAAGCAGCAGTGGCAGAGTAGCTCACCATATACCTTCAATTTAACCTGCATACATTCATTCCATAGGAAAATAAGCCTAAGGGATCCATACAGCGATAGAAGTGGACCAGGGCCTGGTTATAAAGGCTGGGAGAGGTATCAGTTTAAGGAGCACAGTCTTACTGACTCTCTGTCCTCCCTTTCCACTATGGTTTCTATGGCTTTTTTCTATCATCAGTCCAAGTTCATTGCCAGGGAATAATAAGAAAAAAGAAGGACCTAAAAATCCTACTGCTGATGTTCTCCTGCCTTGGATTTTGAACAGAGCAAGAGATTCTAATTTTAATTCAGTGATGCAGAATTTATATAAAACTTACGAGTTATCTGACCACATCAAATGCTTAATCTGCACTTAACAGAAAAAGTCCAAAGCATAGTCTCGGCGTTACAAAGAAAATAGAGTAATTTAGAGAAAGTACTAGAAGCCCGTTACATTCTGGAGAGTTTTTTTAGGATGTGGCAATGCCAGGTAGCAGGGATTAACCTGCAGATTTTCCTTATTAAATCACCAGCTTTTGGAAATTCTGTCATTTACAGAGCTCTGTCAACCCCCCAACTGTAAGCTCAAAAGAAACTCTAGATGATTTAGATAATTTTAATTCTTTCTAAAAATTGCTAGATCCTCAGAAACTCATTAATGGATTTAAGTTGTCCTTAGTTTTAAAGGGCTGTGTACGCAGGCAATTTATGTTTTGTAGCACTGAAGAAAAGTAAGATAAATGCACCATCATTTTGTTACTTTCCTTCCTTAGAGTATATCCATCTGAAAAAGGCCATGCTGATGGATTTTTCCTTGTTTCTTAATGTAAAATAGTTCAACTGTTTCCTCTGAAAGAACTCCTAATACATCAGCAGCCTAACTCTCATGCCCAATCTAGATGCAACAAATCCTTATATAGGCAATCTAGGGGAAGAAAAAAAACAGGGAAATATTTCAGTTTTAAGCTGTTGTTGATTACAACAGATGACAAAGTTTTGAATCAGTACAAAAATAGTAACTATGTCTTGGTTTGTTAGAACAACAAACTCCTGAACAATGATAGGTTTTCCGAGTGCCTGAGCTAGTGATACCATCAGCTGAGAATCTGATGACTCAGAACACTGTCAATTTTGTGTGCTGACATTGTTAAGCTCAGTACCCTATGTCACAACTTCTGAGTAGTTTATCTACAGTAAGCCCAAAGAATGCAAACTTTATTATTCAAAATTAGTTGCTATGCTTAAATATTTAGGAAGAAATGTCAAGTTTCAAACACACTGGAGTATTTCTCATAATTTAAAATCAGCCCTACAGCTGGAGGCAATATAAATTCACTACCTAAAGTAGAATTACTTGCATGAAAGATGTCTGACCCATCTGAGCAACTGCTGCCTTGTCCCGAATGCAGCTGCTCAACAGGCTCTGCCGGCTGCGGCAGAGCGCCGTGACTCCCGCTGAAAACCACCGCTCGCTGCGGCACGTGCTTCCCTGCAATGGGTTGTTTCTTACTTCACCCACACAGCCAGCCGAGCAGAAGGCCAGTGCAGAATCTGGGAACCAAAAAGTGTTGCCCCCTCCTCCTTCTCACTCAGCCCAGAGAAGAAATTATTCTACCTTAGATCATCAGAGAGCTGTGGATAAAAACAGAGGCAGTTTCCTCCCATAGCACCCTGGGTTCTGCCTGCTTCTGTGTTTTAGCAGTGTTGGCTCTGCACTGCTGGCTTAGCTATCCTTGCTGTGGTCTTCGTGTAACTCACATCCCTTTTGTATTTTGTACAACAAAAGTAAGACAAAACATGGTAAGGAAAGTATGCCAAAATACACTTTGTGGTCTCTAAACCTTTCGGTAAGAGAAGTATGTTCAACCCTCAGGCTGCAAACCACGAGTATCACTGTAATACATGCTTCACTGATATGTGATAACATTCTCCCTGTGCATCACTTTGTATTGTAGCTGGGGAAGAGGAGGAAGCTAAAGAAATCCATTTAAAAGAATTGAGTATTTCTTTTAGCTGCTGATTTTCCTGACAATTACTAATTAAATACTTCATGGTCCTGTTCTTTTTATGTAAAATATACTCCCAAATACAATCTCTTTCTTCTTCAGCCTTCTTCTTTATTTTATACACATGGACAATTATACACTTACATCTTCCTAGTACCTCACTATTTTCTCTATCAGATCAATTTATGGTGAAAAGCAAGGTTGTTGAGAAAACAGGGAAGGGGACGATGGACAGATGAGTATGAATTGTATATCCACCCTTTCACACTTTCCTCCTTTCCTCCACAAGCCCCCCTAATCTCTCTCTCCATCTTCTAATCTTTGTTTCTCTTACAAAATAAATGTCATGCATTTTTCATTTAGTATAGAAAGAAACTTACCTTTCCATGTCCACTTGTCCCTCAGAATACTCTCCCTCATAATGATAGACTGACAAATGACAAGTCTTACAAGTAAGGAATCTTCCTGCCCCTCTTACAGCATAGATTTGCATTCTGCCTTTCATCACCTCTAGCCTCTACCAGTGTCAAAAATGACTGATTGGCTGTTGAAATATTAATACTTTCATCTCCTTTTCCATTTAGGTCTTTTGAACTGATGTAAAATGAGATCACAGCCCAATACTGTAAGCAACACATGACATAAGCTGTCACATCTCCTGATTTCCTACTTCTCTAATCAATCGTTCAAGCATGTGCTTAGGAAGAGCTTCTCCACCTGGACTTGAGAACTGAACCCTCCCCTTCAGGTAGGGAGGACGCATTCTACAAGTCTTTTTCTAAGAAGGAGCTCTGTCTCCTTCCTCCATCTCTCCAAGCACTATCCTCACCCTGCTATTTGCAAGCTGATAGTTAAGGCAATGTTTTCCATTTGGGTCTCTTAGTTCTTTGTATTTGAATCATATATAAATGTTTTCTTTATCACTGCCCCATGATTTACATTTTCCCACCCTTCACCAAGCATATTAACATTTGGAATCTGGTCATGTCACATTTCTTTATTTCACCTTCTATTTCTCTGGCCTTTTTCTTTCTCATTTCTTTAGCAAATACAGTTTTACCATATTCACAATTGCTCAGAGTGCACCTGCAAGGATCAGTTTCCTAAGCTCTTTGAATCACCATGTAACCCTCTTTATAAGTTCCTCCCACTAACACCTGCTCCTCCATCTTATTAAATACAAACTATTTGTCTTCACTTCATGCCCTATTTCCACTTGACTATTTCTCATTTTTATCAGCTGTTATCTCCAACTGGCTTATATTACTTTCCTCCATCACTCACTTGTAAAATTTCTAAGTGCTGTTGTCTAGGGTGCTGGTTCATGCTCACACTTACTTAGTACCATGGGAAAATAAATAAAGTTAATTCTGTTGTATCCATTGAGGATTGCCATGCAGATGTAACAGAACAGATCTTAGCCTAATTAAAAAAAAAAAAAAGTCATCAAACTGACTGTTCCTTGCTCATTTCCTGGCAAATATGTCCTGCCTTTCTTTTTTAAATCTGGAAAATCATTGGCAATCATCACTGATCATTTAAATCTTCCCGTTCTCTTTTGCATCGTAGGCAGGTATGCTGTATTTAGGTTAGGTGACAGCCTGTGCTTACCTGATAATGGGTTCATGAAATATTATTCATTCACTCACCTCAACCCTGGTAGCTTTTATTATGAAGCCTTTTTGACTGAAATAAAGATAAGCTGTTTTCACTTAAGAATTTGAAAGTCACATTGTAAATGACAGCAAATATTTAAAACACTTTAAAATCTTATATATAACACCCTATAATCTTCTAGGGGGTTATGTTTACAGTAAACTGTTAGTGTATGTGCACTCAATTATTTTGAAATATTTTTAAAGATTTTCATAACATATTCTATGGCACTGCCTGCAGCAATATCTCAAAATCCCCCCTTCTTTCACTCTTAACTTTATTTCTCCACTTAAACTTACATCTTTGCATAAGGAAATGGTTGCAATGATCTTTCCATTTGTTACCCCCAGCCTGGACTACTGCAATTCACACAAGCAAAGGCAGTAGGAGGCCTACATGGATGAACAAGGAGCTCCTGCCAAAACTCAAGCAAAAAAAGGAAGTGTTCAAGATGCAGAAGCAGGGTCAGGGTGACCCAGGAGAAATCCAGGAACACTATAAACTTGCAGGGATGGGGTTTGAAATATAAAGCAACCCAGAGTTGAGCCTGGCAAAGGGATGTGAAAGGCAAAAAGGGCTTTTACATGAGCAGCAAAAGGAAGATAAGGGAAAATGTGGGCCTGCTACTGAATGGGCACAGGCCCTGGTGACAAAGCGTATGGAAATGGCTGAGGTACTCGATGTCTTCTTTGCCTTGGTAAAGAAACTAAGTGTGGCCTTCAGGAATCTGAAGCCCCTGCAATCAGGGTAAAAGTGTGGAGCAATGAAGACTTTCTCTCAGTGGAGAATGATGGGTTAAGGAACACTTGAAACAGACACACACAAGTCCATGGGACCAGATGGGATGCAACAAAGAGTGCTGAGGGTCGTTGCAAGATCACTCTCAAAACTGTCTTTAAAAAGTCATGGCGATTTAGAGAGGTTCCTGACAACTGGAAGAAAGCAAACCACACTCTTATCTTCAAGACGGGCAGGAAAGAGGATCTAAGGAACTACAAGCAGCTCTGCCTCACCTTGATTCCATCTGAACACAAGAAAACACCTTTTTTACTGTGAGGGTTGCCGAACACTGCAACAGGTTGCACAGAGATGTTGTGCAGTCTCCTCCTTGGAGATATTCACATAAATGGACACAGTTCCAGGCAACCTGCTCTAGCTGATCCTGCTTAGAGAAGAGAAGTTGGACTAGATGATCTCCAGAGGTGCCTTCCAAACCTGGGCAGTTTCTAATTCTGTAAAATACTCACCTTGTGAATTCTGAGTCCCAAATATGAGCACTTTTCCAGACCATCTTTCTATATGATAATCCAGAACTATGTATCTTCCATTAGATGCTACTGGCTTTCATTTGCCAAATCTTAGGCCAAGTGTCCTTATTTTCAAAGCCCTCAGTGGACCTGACACTACCTACAAAGGCATTTGCTTCTACCAGAGCAAAGCATGGGAGTGGGAGGTTTTCAGCAAACACAGCTAAGAAAACTGACACAAAACATGGGACAGCAAGTGAAGACATTCACAGTGGAGGAAGTCTGGAACAAACTTGCAAATCAAACCAGATTAAAAATGCCTCATTAGTTTTAAAACATAACAGAAAACTGTAACTCAGGCTACAGCTTTCCTAACATTATGAAGAAGTTATATGAGAGAACCCTTTTTAATTTTTACTTACAAAAAATAAAACAAAAAGACATTCAGAATTAGGAAAAAAACCATTCCAGGAGAAAACCTGCTGGTATTACAAGACTACTTAAACTGCAGTATGAGAGCAGCCCAGAAGGTACTTTAAAGGATTTTATGCTGCCTACTGGCAAGCAGCTATGATGGAGGAACAGAAGCTGCTATGGGCTCCAGAGACAGCAGCTCTGAAATTATCACTGCAAGATTTTATCTTTTTCATCAGGGCAGATTTTGCCTGACTCAGAAATCTGGGTTTGTTTTCAATTATAGCATTAAAAAATGAGGGCAAAAATTTTAATCAAGAAACTTATTTATCCCATAGCCAAAGAATACTGTGTGGATTAATCATCCCTGTTCACATGCTTTTGTTCATTTTGTCGGGGCCAGGAGAGTTAATAGCATATTTAGGCATAAAGCGCGAGCATATGACAGTTGAGATGCTCTAAAAGACAACTCATGTACGACCTTATTTCAGACTAAGACTTCAATGCATTTAGCTGATTTAATAGTGCTACAACAAACAACATGGATAATTTCCTGCTTTGTCTTAGGTAGGAGAAGCTGGCAGCTATCTACGGAATGAATCAGAAATTTTTCAGCACTACAATTTGGGGCATAACAAGTGCAGCAAGTATGACTGAGCTTTCTTTCCCCTTTTGTAAAGCCTTAAAAAATTACTGTAAATATTTTCAGTAAATATATAACTAACGCTATTGTTATTTAATAGGCCTATTTTTCCAACAGTTATTTTTATTTTGTATACCTACATGTTTCTTTAAGAGTTAAATGAGAAGTACAAAAGAAATCATTATTGAAACCATGTAATATAAATAAGCCAATGAGAACAGATACTGTGAATTTATACTTCAGCTGAGGACAAAATAACAGTGTCCATAAGAATGATTTAGCCATTTAAAAAGATGTGATATTTCTTAAAAACAAAACAAAAGCCCCAATACCCTGATAGAAAAACCTACTAATATTTAATGCAATCTTCTCCAGGCTTCTTTTTTGTCAAACTGCTACACTTTAATAAAACCAAATTAATATTTTCAGTGAAATAAAAGTTATCTCCTATTACTCTAGTAGACACTTAACAATAGTCTAAATGAAATTGGCTGTGTGTAAAAACTCATGTAATTTTCCCAAAAGCTTTTAAGTACTGTTGTAGTGAGAAATCAATATTACCTAGCTGACATAACAGTGACATAGTTGGGTGCAAAGCAAAAAAATAAGTGCAATCAAAGTAAATGAACTGTGATCATACCAGCAGGCCTAGCAAAATTAAGTTTAATCTTGGGAATATTTATGAAGTATATGTGTAATTTTTCATGATAAAATTTCACCTATGGTTCAAGGCATACCAATAAAACACTTTTTGATAGGTACAGAAAACACTTTGTTTGGAATTACTTCTCTACCAAATGAACTCATATTAGAAAACAGACGAACTTCACAACCAAACAGAATGTTTCTGTCTCAAATTCTGGTTTCACATCTGCTTATTAGGATTGTCTCCTGAGTGAATTAATTATCATTAAGAAACCACACACATTGTATCCAGTCCCATTAATAATATCTTTTAAAATAACCCTTCAGGTATCTTGGCAGGCATGGCAGGCATGGCAAAATTAGTATTTAATATTTCTCTACTGAACTAATTAGGATGAACATAAAATATGAAATACAGAATTTGTAAAAATATTTTCTTATGAAATTACACATAATTATAGTCTTTTTCAGCTATGTGTGCCTTTTAATATGGTACTTAATCTCTGTTCTCTTCTATGAAAAATGTGAAATAATAGCAGGACCTATAAAGCTTTTCTTGTATCAATGAGCTGAAAAAACCTCATCTGTATGTAATGCAATATTCCCTTTGTATTTGTTATTATGAACACATAAGATTAGAGATTGCATAAATATTTTCTATATGTTATTCACTACAATTTCCATATGTCAGTAATTTCAAGCCTCACCAAATAATTTTGGCTCTGTTGGAATCCATTTGACCTTTTTGATTCCCTCCTTCCTTGATTTACATCATATAGAATATAGTCATATTGGCTAACTACACTTCCATTATATTAATTTTTTAAATAAAAATATTTCTTCACTGAAGGCTAATGATAGGCATTCTTTCTGCAACAAAGTAGAATGGCCAACACAGCAATGAAAACCATTCTTTCATTTTTCTAGTCATCTTTTTGTCCACCTGACAAGCCATCTGCCAGCAGAGCTTTGTAGTGGAGTACCTACAACCCTCATGACTATCAGATAAGCAACCATTTTTCTCCTATATAAATGTCCCTGCTTCAGTAAGGACTGTACAAGCCCTCAGGAAAGCGCTTTTTGAGACCAAGATCCACTTCAGAAAAAGATTTTGGCAATGGAAGTAGAAAACATGCTACCACAGATACTAAAGAACAACACAGGGAGTAAACTGATGAAATAACAGAGACAAATAGACAAAAATAGGAAAGGTTTGGAATTTCCTTGGAAAAGAGCGTTCTGCTTTCCTGAGACAATGACGTACACCTTGGAATAAGCATCTGCTAGTTACAAATGCCAGTAAAGAGAAAATTGAGTAATTAAGATATCCACTAACAGAATATAGAATAAATGTGGGAGAAGAAAACTTGACTTTTTCTGGTCCGGTACTACCCTATTTAAATTTACAGTTTTGGAAGTACCTGTTCCAGTGACTGGCTTTTGGTGTGTTCAATGGCCACGCAAAGGATGCCCTCTGCATCCCATGGGAGGCACGAGCCGAGGCAGCTTGGCTGGGAGAAGAACTGAAGCATTTAAAAGAAAGGTCTGGGCCAAAGCAACTCATTTCACAAGATGGAATGAGAGAGATTCTGGTAATGATTACTTGCTGATAGTCTGTTCTGATGTTTTTTTAAAATGATATAAAACAGCTTATAATGCTGTGACCATGGCAAGTCTAGAATTGTTCCCACTGTATTGCTCAATCACCTTGTTTGCTCCTTCTGAAAACCAAAAAATTATATGGAATATCTCACTTCAGACAGCAACTACTTCTCTTCATGCAAACTCCTAATACATTTGATGGCCTTTTCTCTGCAAAAACCATACCATCTCCATGCATGTAAATATTTTCCCCCCAACTGAAAATATTGTATTACTAGCAGATCAATTTTGTTGGGAAGATACATTGTTAAAACTGTATTTGGTTATAAGTTCTTGGTATTCTTTAAATATAGAATTACACCTAAAGTAAATGTAAAGTGGCAAGTGGAAAGATACCTCATGTGAAAAAGAAATGTTGCCTTACAGAGCAGAGCAGGAGATAAAAACCTGCCGTATATGTGGAAGGTGATGTTCTGAGGCTAATGTAATTTGATTGAACCAAGAAGCAGAAAGTGGGGGAAAGACGGAAATTCCAAACTCTCAGAAAATTTTCTGTCTTCTGATTAGTGTTGCCTGCTTTAATTTCAGTAAAGCTTTTATTTTGAGAAGACAGGGGTAGGGAGGAAAAGGAAGGCAACAAAAAGCAACTCAGCAAAAGAATAATTTAACTTTCAAAAATTGCAAAATCATCTACTCTTCATTTTTGCGACAGATTATGTAAAGCTAGCCAAATTCTGTGCTTAGTTAAAAACAGAACAAGCAAAAATAGATGCTAGAAGCCAGGCAAGATACCACAAAAGTGGAGCCAAACAATGAATTCATATAAAATCATGGGATATGCTTTGTGAATAATAATACTGTGGAATAACTTGGTATGATTTATCATCAAAATAAAGTTGGTTTTCCTAGAATGCATGAAATAATAGTGGTTGCTGGTACCGAAGTGGTGAGTTGAACTTCCTCAATGGTTATTTTTTGTGGTTAAGGGAAAATGTTCACGTACCCTATCAGTAGCTCAGGCAGGCTATCAAGTACCTCACTGTATTCTGATATTTCATGACAGCAGATTTTAAACTAATCCTTGTGAGTGTGCTTGATGTTAAATTTTATTACTGCTATCAACCTGACATTAACATTCTGATTAGGCTTTTTGAGATTTTGTGAACTATGCTTTCTGCCACTAATCCAAGATGTTACATTAAAACTTTCAGATTTTGATGGCAATAAATTCTAATAGACAAGAAATTGAAATGGTCAAAGTAAGCTTAAGGTACAAGCTCCTTTCTCTGTTTTACTTACCTTCTCTTTTGCCAATTTTTCTACGCTAACTTCCTTACAGATTATTCTTTCTTTTGGCAGTTAAACTGAGCTTGCTCCTCAAAAATAATGAAAAGTAAAACTAAAAAGATATCCCTCTTTCATACAAATGTCTGGAAGCCGACACTGTTGGTAACCACCGAGGCTCCATTTACATATGCAGTTGTGAAGAGTTCTGCACAGCACCAGGTCATTCCACTGGGATGATGCAAACCTGCTGCAGCTGCCATGGCTGTTTGCAGACGGTTAAGAAGGGAGCTCGCAAGCCTCCAGAAATACAGCAAACAGAAGGAAACCTCCAACGTCAAGTGCTGTAGGAGACCGTCTAAACATACTCCTGTACTCACATGCATGTAAGGCCTCCTGGTCAATTTTAGCATTTGTTGTGTCACTGGGATTAAAATAGGACACTTAGCGAGGACTGTCAGGATTTTTTTCTACTCCCACTCATGCCAACGAAAGGCAAGGGCTAGGCCTCAATTAAGCAAATACTTTCTACAACTTCTATTTTAACTACTCCTAAGTTACCAGTTTGTTCCACGTTAAATGACAGGTTACATGCGACTGTGCAAGACAATGCAATAAAGGTTCACTGTATCAGAAACTTTATCAGATAAGCTCATAAGCTTCTGCCCCCAAAACATGAATCAAAAAACCCCCCAGAACTATGGGTTTGATTTCATTCATCAAAGTTAGTATTTTCTAGCAAAAAGCGATCTAGCAAATGCATTCAAAAATGGAACCTGGCTCTAAAGTTGTAGAGACTACTATGGTCAGTAGTGTCCTTTTTTCCCAATTAATCCATAGAACTTCCATTGGTGTTAATGTGAGCAGAGCAATATTGAATATACTGTCATTTCTACATATGATGATAAAAGCAGCTAGCCTAGGTCAGGATCTTGTTTCTGACAGTGGCCAAAAGGGACATGCACAGAAGAGATCACAGAAGGGTCAGTATATAAAATACATTTTCCAGCGCTCACCATTCCGCAGCCAAGGCACCTTCTTCGGCTAAGGCAAATGTGGTTTCTACACACATCATGTATGTAGCAAGAATTTCTCTTCTGGGCGCTTTTCCAGTCTCTCCTTGATTCCATGTGAAGTTTTAGCATTCACAGCAACTGTCAGAAAGGACTTCCCTAGCTTAAATAGGTATTCTGTGAAACCCTCCATAAATGAGTCAGCTGCTAATTTCATTTGATGCTCATTAATTCCTGTATCTGAGAATGTGGAGAACTACTACCTCCTTATGAAACGTGATTTTACACAACTCTATCGTAACAGCTCTTTGGTAGTCCTTATTTCACATGGAAGAACCTTGTTCAGGTTTTGTTTAGTCGGAGGAAACTGTTCCATACTTTTCCAGAATACATTAGGAGAACTTAGAAATCTGACCTTGACTCACAAACATCACAGCACATATTCACGTCAGCATCTGCAGAGCTAGAAACATGAAGTTTCTAGTAGTTAAAAGCTACATTTTAACAGCTGGTATGTTCAAAGTTTTGAATCTCTTAAATCCTCCAAAGAATTAAGTAAAATTTATATTAGTGCCAAAGAGATTAAACTGAACTCCAAAATGGGTGAGGGTTATTCATAGCAATGCAAGTTATTAAACGTGGCATCACAGAAATCTCTTAACGTGATTAAAATAGAATTCTGTACTACACAAAAAATAACTAAGGGCGTGTTAATTTATTGGCATCTGAAACAGAACTGAAGCTAAATGATCCTGTCATTATTTTTTCACTTGCATTATTCTTGCACCAATAATAAAATTAAATAAAATAGCTATTGTTGCTATTTTACAAGTTAGTATGACAGCCTGTCTCTTTAAATTATTTTAATTGTGGAGGACAGAGGATAACAAACTTTTTCAGTTCTGACCACAGTTCTGATTATGAAACCCACTTCAAATGGCCTCACAAACCCAAATATTAATACAAATCATTTCACTTCTCTTAGATCATGATCTCTGATGTGGATCTGTTAAAAATGAGTAGCACTTTCACGAAAATGTTTTCATGCAAGCTATAACCCAAGACAAATTGAAATCTTGAAAACTTCTCAAAATACACAGTAAACCAGACATATTTCTCTGTCTGATGAATATGAAAAACATGAAGCAAAGTTTTAAATCTGGAGACTGACATAACAAGAAGAATATATAGGGTTAATATTGGTGTAGACAGCAGCTAGGAGGTGAATAGTCTTGCAAAAAACTGAGAATATACCCAAACCGTGAGTAATTGCATAATGGCTTCACTGTTTACCTTGTTCAATTATTTATTCACTTTGCACTGGAAGCATGGATGTTGCCTAATTATTAAGAAAGCAAAGAGACAAGCATCACACAACATCATTTGATTATATTTTATATATCCAGTAGCATCCTTTACATAAATATAAATTGCTTAATTGGCTAATTCAGTAGACCTTAATGTGCCATTGCTGCAAAGGTGATCAACCGCAACCTTCTTGGCAATTATATGACAGAAAAACTGAACAGGCTGCAGATGAAGCATTAATCACTTTGGTTTATCCTTTCGTCCTGCCTGTGTTGGGGGGAAGCCACTAGGAAGTAAAATATAATGTTCGAAACTATTTTAATAATATCACTTATAATTTAACGTGGTATTCCCTATTCCAACTTAAAACCGCCTTTCTTGAAACTAGGCTTTGAAATGTTCATGTATTTTCTTGCTGTACACTCTGCAAAACAGACTCTCTCTTCTGTAAGGGTACACTTACTCACATATGCAGACGAGTATGTATATTAGAGAAAACCATATTAGCCAGAGTATCTTATATATTGAAACAATCAATTGTTAATTTTTTTATTTTTTTTAAAAAGAACTAATAACATTTTACGACAGCAGATGATCTGATGACATGTTGACTTGGCTGCAGGCACCCTATCAAGTGTAGCAAGGGAACAAGAACTGAATATCGTAGAGAAATAATGCACTTGCCCATCAGGGGCAAAATAAGCAAGCCAGTTGTCCGTAAAGCAGTAGTAGACTGTCTGAACCATACTAACTTTGTGTTAGTAGTTTTCCAAATTTGTTAATTTGCTTGCCTGCTCGTCATTATAGATGAAGGAATAGTGCTATGATGCAGCCAACCAACAGTAGAGAAGTTGAGAAAATGTATGCCTGCACATACATCAATGCCACGATATGACAGCAGAATTTTCAGAGCAAATGAAAGGATTGGAACTAGGCAATCTATCCACTTTTCTCTCCTGTTTTGATTAGTAACCTTCTGCCATGCTTAATGTGAACCAGAACACTTCTATTATCTCTGAGGGATATGGATATTTTCTTTACTTGAATATATTTTTTGTTCTTGGAAAAAGTCAGTATTCCAGCAGAGGCACATACACTTCTTAACTCATATTTATTTTTCTGCAAATATAAAGGTTGCACTTTTACCTACTGTGGAATGACTAGTGATAACAATACGGCTAAATGCCAGAAAATTAGATATATCATTTTCTGTGAATGAGTGTTGTCAAGTGCCTACATCCAACAGAGGACCAGAGGTAAATGCCCAGTGAAGGTCTAGCTGTGTATGTGTTAACAAATGAGCGTAGGTATATTTAGTAGAAAGTTCGAGACACTCACCCACAGCTCTGTGCTTGCCACCCCTCCTAGACTGTCAATGCCACAGGAAAACAGGGCATGTGTCTACATACTGACTCCTGCATTTTACAGCACGGCATCATGGTAAAAAAAAAAAATAAAAAAAAAAATCATTTTTATCAAAGGGAGTTCTTCTCCCACATAGTAAGTGCCATCAGAGAGATCAGAAGCATCTGGGGATGGTAACACCTTAAGCTGTTGAGCTACAATCTGCCAGAAATCATTTGTCAGAGTCCAGAGGCAGCAGGAAGCTGCCGTCGTCTCTCCAGATGTGGGTCAGACAAGATGTGTACAATTCTATGGGCCTGAGGGATGGAGCGTCCTTTTCAAGGCTGTTTTTCCCCCTCAACCTCTTGGCTTTCAATGTCAGATGTAACTAAAAGCAAAAGTTAAAGATGAAGTCCCAGTAAAAGGGCTTCTTTCAGCCAGATTCCTGTCTCCACCCCTAACATAGAAAAGGAAAGCTAATGCAGTCCATAATGGGTCACTCATCTCTTACCTCCGAGCTATTTTAATTAATTTTCATGAAGCAGAGCTGGTTTTAGGTGACCAGCTGGAAGCAAGACTGCCGCGCAGTAGCAGGGCACCTCCTCCTCATCACCCGCCCTGTGCTCCTGAGCAGCAAAGGAAGCAGCCAGGGAAAGGGGCCAAGCCCGACAGCCCTGCCGGACCCAGGGGCAGGCAGTGGGGCAGGCAGTGGGGCAGGCAGTGGGGCAGGCAGTGGGGCAGGCAGTGGGGCAGGCAGCCCCACCACAGCTGCCTGAGGGGCAGAAAGTGAACGGGAACACCTACCACCACCTTGTAATAGTCCACTTCACCAAACTGTCTAGATCAGCATCTTAAAGTCCCCAAACACAGATTTATGAAAATGTAGTGTAAAGGTGTGGATATTTCAGAGGAACTAAAGCCAAAATCTCCATAAATAGTCTCTTCTTTTGGTGGACTGCATGTATTTATTTTTTGAAACTAACAACTGTTAAGATTCTCTGAGAAAAGCAGGGGAATTACAGCAGATTTATTGTCAGAAATCAGAGGTTGTCCACTTCAGATTCAGAATGATTGTCTATCATGCTACCAGGCAAGTAGGATAGATTTGCTTTCTTATCATAAATAGAACAGTAAATTAATATTACAGCATTTTAAATGCAAATTTTGTAAAACACACTTTAAATTATAAGGAACATTCAGAAGCTCTATTCTGAAGTTATACCAACATAAGCAAAGCTAAAATGACAAGAAAATAAAGTACTTCCACCTTAACTGTCTTTTTTTTTTTTTT
>VXBL01001314.1:1945678-1978758 GCA_013400195.1 Aramus guarauna
TTGAAACTATTCACCCTGTAAATCCATACCCTTAAAGCACTTTAATTTACACATTAGAGATTTAGGAAGTACTAGACGTTTAAAAGTCTGTTTCACAAGCACTACTAGATACATACACAAAGAAGTACCCTGGTTTTGTTACCCTAACGCCTTCACGACAAACAGGAGGAAGAGACTGAATGACTGGTCACAGGTCTGGCAAAAATACATCAGCTTTAAATTACACCACTTCATATTGCTGTGTTTTTATTTGTGAAAGGCACCTACTGCACAAATAGCATCTTTAAAGATGATTGTGCAGAGTAGGTAACTGAACAAATACTTGACAACTGATAAGAAATTAGGTTGTTTGATTTAATAAAGCTGCCAACTCCAATTTTGTAACACAAAGCCAAACAAAATAAGCCTGAAACTTGCAACAGAGCAGATTAATACGGAGGCGAATTAGCAAAGCAGGTTTTGTAACAAACTATAGCTAATAGCTAGAGTTGACTAGTATACTAACTATAGCTAATGCATTCATTACCTATGTTCAATAAATACATGAGCAAATAAGCTGCTGAGGTACACATGTATATATGTGTACACACATCTCATGCATGCAATTGTCAACAGAATGGACCATTGAAAGGGAGCTTACCATTCTCGGTTCCCTACTCCAATGAACGCCTTTAACACCAGCCAGGGCTGATGGCATTCACCAGCGTGCAGGCTCTTTAATGCACCTGTTCTGAGTAGCAGAGCAGTCTCACACAGATTGGAACAGTACCTTCTTTATTCTACATCTCTCCAGCCCAAACAACATGTCTGGAAACTATTCTGACCTACAACAGATGACAAGCCCCTGGCCTTTTCCTCCTGCCCTTCTTTCTGTACCAGACAGCTAAAATCAGAGGTCAAAACCACTAAAGATACATTTCCACCACAGGGACCATTGGGTGAGGGAGCAGCTTTATAGTCAATATGAAGTTTTCTTCCTCTAAGAGGGTAGGCAGAATTTGCAGCCAGCCAAAGCAAGTCAGATCTTGTGTGTCAGGGGCAATAATCTTGACTTAAATTCTTAAAAAAGTTAATAGAAGGATAAATAAATGTTTGGACTAGAAAATGATAAAACCAGGGAACCTTCAGTGTACAATTTGTAAAGCATATTTGAAGGCTTAAAGCAAAAGGCTCAATTATTTTTTAAAAAATAAATTCATTACTTTTGAGATACAAGAATGGATACAAACCCACATTTATGCACTACTGCAGAACTATGCATATATATCACTATAGTAGAAATTGTTATACTGTGGTTGCCTGTACTGAGAAATTATGCAAACATACAGCACTTCATATGCAGTCATTTTGTGTTTGTTACTTGAGGACTGATTCAAAACAGAGTTAAAATTCAGTGCATTATCTGATATTTGTGATTAGTATTAAAAAAAAAAAGTAAAATCTTCATGGATTAGTTAAGCAAAAAGCCAGCAGCCTGGAGTAGCAAACAGTGTCATACAGAAACTGAGGGAATACATGCTTTATCAGGTGAGCCATCTCTTTTATAGTTTCAATCCAATCCAACTCCACTTTTGCTTGTGAAGTACAGGTCAAGTTGTAAAGGCCGCTTAATCATCTTGAGAGGTGTAATAAGCCAAAAAATTGCAACAAATTCAGAAGAGAGATAACTAGCCAAATAGTCACTCCAAAGAGCTAGATAGTTTCACAACGGAATGAGGGAGAGAGCACAGACAGTAGGCTAGATCCATGTTGGAAGCTCTCCTGGACTGTGTTACTCCTCTGCTTGCTGGCCTTCGTTTAGATCAACTGCTTCCACGTTTCAGCCTGGTCTTGTGAAAGCCGTAGGCTCCGTGATAAGGGGTGACACAAGCTACCACTGCACTCAGAATGCTCTTGTGCATGCAATCTTCTTTCACGTAAGAAAGGAGAACTACTTCACATCAGTGTTATGAAAATTCCCTTCCCTAACTATTATATCAACCAGCCTTTATAGTATGAAAATATATTAACTTTGTTAATGCATATCAATGAGTTCACATTATATGCTGTCACATAATGAAGTCGTGGAATTTTACTGGAGACTTTGGTATTGTTCATGCTAAAGTGAAACAAACTAAAGAACAGCCTGACCCTGGAAATAAGGACTTTGCTTCTTAGAAGCTTAGAGCTATCCATGAAGGATGAAGGATAGCCCTGGGCAACCAAGATAACACTACCATCCTAGCCCCTCTAACACATATTTGAAACCCTCCCAGCGTCATCTGGTGTCATAGATAAGTAACTCTAGCAAGACCAACTCGAGGGATGTTTGAGTCAATAGACAAACAGCAAGAATGCTACAGAAAGAGAGTTGCTTTTTCAAAGTTATACTATGATTAGTAATCACTAGTGTGAGTGCTAGTGATTAGTCTAATCACGTTGTACCTGAACATCTGAATGTGTAAAACCACATTTGGGGTGCACCGGTTTGGCTGGGATGCCTCACGCGCTTGAATAAATATTTACTCTTGTAATTTTCTACTTTGTGCCCTAGTCTGTCTCCTGGGTTGGCACCGGCCAGTTGCGAATTTTCGTGACACCAGCCATTGCTGTACCTGCTCCACAAGGAGGGAAAACTCACCACGGGGAGCAGATGCTTCCCATCCTCTATGCTTGAAGGCTGCTAATGGGCTTCCCCCCAGGTATTAGGCAAGTCCACAATATCACAGTTATCAGTGCAAAAGGGAAAGTATCCTCCAGGAGAATGGGTGATATTCAGATCCAAGTGTTTGCCCATGATTCATGAAATTCATGCATGAAAGACGCGATTCTTATTTCCTCTTACAGGACAAAGTACTTTGAGGAGAATATTCATGGAGACTGAAAATAACCAGTGTTTAAAAGTTTATTATTTATTTACAATAGTAGTGTTCATTTTTCAGTTTTTATTTACAAAAGAAGAATAAAAGGGGTGGTAAATGCTTGCTTAGAGTTCAGAAAAGTTGTTTTATTGGGCCAGTTAACCACAGCTAACTTAGCTGGTTTACTCCAGCTGTCTACTTTATTGACACAATACCAAAGCCTTTTTTAAACTCTTAGAATACGTTAAGTAACTTTGTTACAGAAAGTCCTTAGAGAGAATTTGCAGAAGCCCTTTTTGAAAATAGGTTATTTATTTTTTATGTTACTTTCCTGGAGATACTAAGCAGGACAGATTCATAATATCAATACATAAAATATCATGTATGCTTTTTAATCCACCCTGAAGGCAGGTGAACAGCTGAACTGCAAGCCAGTGTGAAAATGCAACGAAAGTGTACAATACTGTGTTATTAATTATTATTCTAAAAATAAATATGATAGGATTTGAACAATATGGTACATTTGAGGAATATGTTTTTTGTTGGAAATTTAAAAAAAAAATAAATCCACCTATACATAATCATAGAATGGTTTGGGTTGGAAGGGACCTTTAAAGGTCATCTAATCCAACATCCCTGCAATAAGCAGGGACACCTTCCACTAGATCAGGTTGCTCAGAGCCCCATCCAACCTTGCCTTGAATGTTTCCAGGGATGGGGCATCTACCACATCTCTGGGCAACCTGTTCCAGTGTTTCACTGGAAAAATTTCTTCCTTATATCTAGTCTGAATCTACTCTCTTTTGGTTTAAAATCATTATGCCTTGTCCTATTGCAAGAGGTCCTACTAAAAAGTTCCTCTCTAGCTTTCCTGTAGCCCCTTCAGGTACTGGAAGGCCACAATTAGGTCTCCCTGGAGCCTTCTCTTCTCCAGGCTTAACAACCCCAACTCTCTCAGCCTGGAGAGAGCTCTCACAGGAGAGCTGCTCCAGCCCTCTGCTCATTTTTGTGGCCCTCCAACAGGTCCATGTCCTTCTTATGCTGGGGACCCCAGAGCTGGATGCAGTACTCCAGGTGGAGTCTCACCAGAGTGAACCACCTCCCTCGACCTCGTGGTCATGCTTCTTTTGATGCGGCCCGCACCTAAACATATTTTTCCATTTTTGTAACACAGTACTAACAAGTAGTACTACTGGATATTTCAAAATGACATTTTTGCTGGTCTAAATCAGTTCTTACCAAATGAATCCTAAGTGCTATTATAAATAGACAATTATGCTCTTAATATTGTCTCAGAAAGTACGACTAAATCAAATTGCCTAAGTATGGGAGCAGGGGCTTCAGTCCTTTGGTTAGATCACTTCTCTCAAAAGCACTAAGTCTATAACCCCTATTTGTTCAGGCAGTTGTTTCTCAATCCTTTCATTTAAAGAATATACTACGTATAGGTTGAGCTCAGGCATAAAGATTGCAACACAAAACATGCAATTGCTGCATCTCATTTTGAAACTAAGTGCATATATGCTACCTTTGTCACCATATAACTGTGTGTTCAGAGTTTGAACAATCTTTTGCAAAACTGGCACTGTAATTTTAATATCTGCATTTGTCCCCTATACCTTGTTTCATTTTTGCGATACACCTAATTCAAGATGGAGTCAAAAAATGAACACTACGTTATAAGGGTGCTTAAACCCCTACTTGAGTCTAAGCTTAACAAGAAGTGAGCAGAATAATGGCATACTCAATAGCATAACTCCAATTAATTCATTGCAAGAACATAGCTTTTTAAAATGGCATGTTTAGCGCATTAACTAGGATGCCATTACTGTTTTGTTGTCTTGACATCCAGTTGAATCATCAGCAGTATGACCTGCACAAAGATCAAACTTAACATTTCATTATTGAAACAACTGATTTTAGTGTGCTTAGCATATGTAAGAAAAGAATTTAATGCAGTAAGGAGGAACTTCTTCCATCTGAAGGCACTGCTGCATCACTAGACAAATAGATTACTTTATTGCCTTCAACTATAATGCCTATGTTAATTATTATACTCTCAAGATATCCTGGTATGATGAAAATTGGGTAAAATCTTGTATGAGCTGGTGAGCAAGGCATACTCTTTTTATCTGGAATAAATGTAAGAGATAATTAAGCTTCTCAAAGTGAGCAATTCCAGAACAATACAAACCACTGGCTCAACCACAGCCTATAAAGAGCTGACTAGAAGCAGAGCTGCATGGACTTTTGCTGGAGGTTGAATGCTACCTTAAGGAACGAGGCACGGCTTGACATTCCTCTGATATTGTGGTCATTGGCAGAGAAAAACGTGGGGTGCTAAAGATACTCTGAGAAAAGCATAAATAGTGTGCTTCCCATAGCCCCGATAAAACTTCTTTGCTTGCAGCTGGGACTGCATGCTCTGGCCTACGGTATTGATTCATCCTCGCTGGCATGCTTCCTGGAGACACAGGCTCTATCTGAAAATCCTTCAAGAAGAGACAACCTTAGGTGCTGGCTCACAGATGCTTCAGCAGTCTAATCACACCTTCCCAGAGCTTCATCCTCGCAAACACTGCATTTACAGCTCATTTCTCTTGAGACACGCACACACAAAAGTTAGGCAAATGGACATTTTGGACACTATATGGAGTCCTCTAGAAATCATTCTGCCTGTATTTTAAGCAGTACAGGATATGAACAGCTCTAGACAAAGCAGTGAAACACCCACTTTGACACTTCCCTACAGGTTTCACTATTTCCTAATTGAATAATTTTAAGGTTCAGAAAGCAGGATCCCAGTCCATACACATTGCTTTTTCTCTCCCCCTCTCTTCTTGTCTGTCAGTTTTTGTTGTGATTTGTTATGCAATTACAAGATGCAATCATCTGCAAAGAAAACATTCCTATCTGTTCCTTTCTTTTGTCCATGCTTTTGCTGCCTCCTGTTTCTTTCAAGATCTATTTTTGTAGCTGAGCCCCCTGACTAGCCTAACTGAGCTATCAATACTTGCTTTTGTTACTTCTCCCTACGGATGGAACTTGAAAAGTTGATTTGTACAAGATAATTGACATTCTTTTGTCCACTGAAACTCTGTCTGAAATAGGATCAAAGTTTAAAAACTAAACTCAAGCAACTCCTCTGAAGCTTAGTAACAGTACCCATCACAAAAATTTATCCTGACACTGTCTTGCAGTTTTTTTATCTGAACAGAGAAGCAAAATGCAGCAGGGGATGCAACCTGTCCTCTTAATGAATCTGTTAGTGAGATTTCCACGCTGACCCAGAGAGGCCTGGGCAATCCTCAGTACTGAGCAGAGTAACGATTCTTAGGATTGCCACAGTGGCTGAGAAAGTCAAAATAGAACAATTCTGTAGAAAAGAATTACATAGAGAGAAACTTGTAATTATTGAAAATGTTTTCCTCATTGTTGAGATGCTTATTTATAAGATTTGTAAATAAAGTGGTGCCAAAGAAACAGGAATTTTTCCCCAAAGGCATCTTGGCAAGCCTGAATACTGTCAATGGTTTGGGTCAAAAAAAAAAAAAAAAAAAAAAAAGTTATGATGTTATTGATAAGATACTCTTAACATTCAAAGCCTCAAGCAATACAGTATTGGTACTTAGAATATTTAATTCACAAAAAGTACTTGAATTTGGCTAAAATATATTTTTAGAAGCTATAACTATTTGAATCAATGTTTAAGCTATTTAGATCTGCATCTGTAGAGTTTACTTTTTGGTTTTATTTGTGTGTCTTTCAGTATATGAAAAAAATCAATTTATTAACGTTTTCAAATGATTATTTAAATATTTTTTTATCTTCTTCAGTATTTAAAATAACAGCATATAAAAGCCAAGCACTGTAGTTTTGAATTTAAAAAAAAAAATTACACAAATTACACAGAAGAATTTTGTGAATTACACAAAAAACCCAGAAGTGACACATATATTAGACATGCTACTACAGCTTTCATTTCCTACTATGTTTTTAATTCTCTTAAAGCACTTTTATTGGTCTAAATTGGGAGCAACCGGTATCAATTTGGTAATCAGCCACCCATGTCTATCTCTCCCTGAATCCTTGTCTAGCTCCATCATTTTACATAAAACCCGTGATTGCTTCCTGGATGGACACAGTTTTCAGTTCTACGGGAACTCCCAGAAAGTCCAAGACTGTTAATCAAAACACATAGAGAGAAGTCCTCAATGTCTACCTATCTGCCTAAGCATTTGCAATCATCTTCTCGCCCACATAGTTCTCCTATTAGCTCTTTATTTTGCCACAGTTGCAATCTTTCAAACACATAATTCTGTACAATTCTGAGATCTGATCAGCCTACCCTTGCTTACAGCCAGCTATACAAGTAAGCTACCTAGCCGCTGAAGAGAGGAATCAATTATTTAGTTAAGGTAAAATGCCACCAAATTCTTGATACATTTTCCCAAGAGAAGAACAATTTAGCACTTTCTATGATAATACAACATAATTCCAATGTCCTTCTTGCAAAGTTAATGGATATAGTGTGCCTTGAGTGACATTGCAAGCCATTTTCTCTCTCCTTTTTTTAATCAAACTTGAAGAATACAGATATTTTAGATCCCATGACAGAACTCTTCTAATCTGTGGTGACATTCTTCCCAAGAATCAGTAAACATGTGAACAGATGCATAATCAATTTTGCTTTCCTGTACATTAATGGATTTTCAATAGTATTCTACAAAACAATTAACAGCTCCTTTATTCCAAATAAAAATTAGGATTTTATCTTCAAGACTGCCACACTACTAAAATAAAAGTACATCTCCCCCAACAGCAGAAACTTTTTTCACTTTTGTTCAATGCCCAAACTTGAGAAACGATGTTTGACACAGTAACAGTTGACCCATTGTTTCACAACTTTAATGTGGATTAAAGTATTTCTAAAAGAGTATTAAAATTAATTCCACCGCAATGATCTGATCCAAATTATTAGAAATTATTTCTAGTTATTTTAGAGATATAAGTCATAACAAAAGGAAAACTTTTTCTTTTGATGTAAGACCTACTCCCATAAGAAGTAGACTGTCAATGTACGTCTTATTGTATTTGCTTCAATATTGGAATGAAAATGCCACTTTCTTTAGGGGAACGATGATCTATTCTACACATCTACCAGCACGCTGAGTTCACTATAACACATCTATTGATGAGAGCTGTTTGCTCTCATTCTTTGCCCTTTCATATTCAGTTATTTTTTTCCTGGATCTCATACAAAAGACTACTGTTGCTTTCTCTGACAATTACAAGCTTTGTCATCAGATATAAAGTTCTATTTTTAAGACACTAAATAAATTGAGCCCTCCATCCTACTAGAAAGTGTATGATCTTTTATTTGGGATTACATTTCCAGGATTTATTTGCCCTATCTTTGAGTCCCAGCTCAACTGCCTAGAACAAAATTTGATGGTCCATGGCAATAGGGCTGTAAAAACCCACTCTTCTGAATACTAGTGACAAGTGGAAAATGGTTTATAACCACTTTGTCATCTTACTCAAGAATTGTTTTTATGAATAATAATTACATTTTGCAGCAAAAATAGCTTCCTCTCTTTCTAGGGTAAAAATGTAATTTTCCAATTATGAACTTAATACCAACTGTAAACCAGTAAGGCTGTATTCCCAAGCCTAAAGAAAATTCTATCTGGCTGCACACAGGAGTAGAAAGAAAATTAACTTTTTTTTTTAGCAATTCTTTTCTTCAGTCATATGCCAAATCCAAACCAGCAGTAAGTATGCGAATCGCACTCTACCAGTGGAAAAAAAAAAAAAAACAAACCCACAAAAAACAACTTATCATGCTTAGTAGCAATGACTCACTGGAAAGACAGATAACTCAGGATAACCCAGATAACCTGGGGGAACTGTGTGAAAGACTTAAAAAATCCTCTTTTAAAGCAACAGCAGGCAGGCAGCAAAAGAAGCAAGCAATCTAATTCTAGCATTCAGCCTCACAGGCTCCAAAACACTTTGGACAGCCTGTTCCTTCCAGCTGCTAGAGGCAAGTGGAGCTTCAAATTCATAAGATACTTTGTATTCAGAGACAGATACTAAAGGCAAAAATCCTTTACAAAAATCTAACCATCAAGGAAGGAAGGTCTCTAACTGGGCATTTACTTAAAATCGCTTATTAGTACAGCTAATACATTATCTTTCCATAATTTTAAGTAGCTCATTAGTTATTTGGCTGGTCTGATGCATACATGAAGTTCTCTTCTGCAATAACTGAATTAACTGTTTTATTACTGACTTTTTTTTTTTTAATTTATCTTGGTAATGCAATTTATTTTATTCTCTCCAGAGCAGGTGCTATTCATGAGGATATGGTGCAAAACATCTACCAACAAGTAGAGAACATGACTAATCAATCTTTGCATCTCATGTGTTACGAAGCAGTGAGTGAATCTTCTCTGTCCTTTCAGAGAACCTGTTCTTTCTTCTGCCTTACTGATGACAACTGAATCCACGTTACACCACATTGGATTATCTGAACCCCTTCAATGTAGCTTCCTGTGCTAAATTAAATAAGTTTGATCAGATAAAAATACTGTACAGATACTAGTGAGGAGTCCCTAAACGGTCAGGGCTACTCAAGTCCATCCTGAACAAGTCAAAATAGTAACTACAAAAACTGGAAATAGCAATTTAGGTACAGCAATCACATAACGCTATGTGAAATATATGCCTGTAAAAGGTTTGTTTGAATTGCCACTGTTAGCTGTATTTATTTTTTTTTTTAAATCTGGAGACTCAATCTGATCCATAAATCAATTTAATTAGGCCTTAAGTAAAACCAAGAATTAAAACATGAAACAACAAATGAAAATTGTAAATAATACACTTTCTCCAGTTCACAGTAAATACAGATAAGCACTCCCTACAGGGCTCCCAGAACATCAGATTGGTAACAATTTTATCTATCATAAGAGTGCCATGGAACTGTATTTTTCTGTCACATGCAAGGAAAGTAATCTGTAAAAGGATGTCATCCAACAGCAGTTTCAAAACACTTCCATGATCTGCAAGGCAGCCCCAGAGGTACTAAGGTGGCAAACAAAGATGGATGTGAAATGAAAAAAAAACCTACAACAACAAAAGCACAACAAGAATCAAAAAAACCCCACAAACCCCAAAGCATTTTTATGCACGGTTTTATAATCTACTGCCTTCCTGGGCAATTGCTACTTAAATATACATTCTCATAAATTACATGTCTGCCAGATGCCAACATCTACTGCAATGTTAGTAACATTCTGCTTAAACATTTGCTTGTTCTCAGAAGCATTTCCTCTTTGTACCTGACATATTCATCAACTTACCATCTTTCCCACCTCCCTCCCCCTTGAGTATGCAGAAATACTGGAGAACTACCAGCACTTCTGATGGTTCTTACTGCATCTTACTGAAATCACAGTATTTTTGAACTGCTTAAATGTGAGTTTGATTTGTCTGAATGTATGTTAACATTGATTCTCTTTCACCTCTGCTATAGTGATCAATGCTCATCTATTTTATAAGTCTACGACAGCACTTTCCTGTGTAATTACAGATATATTCAAAACAATTTCTCTTTGCTTGCTTACACCATATAAATGGAATTTCTCCGTGATATATAATGAAGTACACACAGTTGTCATTGCCTGAGACACTTCTATTATAAACTCAGCAAAGCAGCAGTATCACTGTGGTACTTGTAACATTACTTCAGCAATCATCACTACCATTTGGAGCGAGAAGTTTGGTATTCTGGAAAAAACTTGAAATTAGATTTCTATAAAGTAATTCACATATTTCGTGTAGAATTTTATTATTTATGAGAACTTTTAATGATTTCCTCACCTAGCTTAAACCAAATGGTTTTGTTCTGTTTCAGCAACGATAGTACAGGCAGACACGAACCCCTCTGAATTTGAAGATTTGTCAGATCATTGAAACATAAATAAGGATTTGTCCAAGCAACAGTTAATTGCCTCATTCCCTCTTCTGTAAAGCTGGCTCATGCAGCACCTACTACCCAGACAGAAACAAAAACCAGACAGGACATGAAAGACTCCACAAATTAGAGACTAACTTATTCTTCCAATTATGTATTTAGCAATGTGAAGACTATTTATAAATAATTTTCCACAAAATCTGAAAAAAAAAAAAAAAGTATTCTAATGAGGAAATTATTCTTTAAGTGCAGCTCAGTCTAGCGTACCAGCTATGGGACGTCAGTCACCCAAGACACATAATCTGGAGGACGTTATGAGGAGAGGAAGGAATAGAGAGAGAAGGCTGTACTCTTCCAATCCTCTTGCAATATAAGAAATACAGAAAATAAGATGGCAGGGCTTTTTGCTCAGTCAGAAAAGGAGGAATTGAAACAGTCTAGGAGCAACCTGCAAGACCAGGTCTTGGTGCTCCGTAGTTTCACAGTTATATTCATGACCTGAAGTAAACTAAATCATCACTGATAACAATTACAGTTTCAACAGAGATGGAGGAAATGGAAAACACTGAATTGCCTAGGTAAAGTAACCCGAACTTCTTGATAAGATAAGTACAAGCAAATAGCAGGATTTGAAATGTGAAGAAACACAAAGTCTTACATGGAAGATACAAAAATGCAGGCCGTACTTTCAGAATAACAAGAAAATCTGATTTGGGAAGGAAGACTCAGAAATGTGCCACAACAACCAACTGAACACAAGCATCTTACATGATAATAGTTAAAACCTAAAAAGCTTACTCTAGAATAAGAACACTCCAAGAACTTGAATTATTTTGCTTTGAAAAGAAAAAGTTCATAGAGAAACACAAAGCATGAAAACTTAACTATACTTTAAAACCCCTTTAACTACACTTTAAAACTCCTTTAAATTAACTATAAAATGACAGTAGCATACTTCTGCTGTATTTTCACTATGGTAGGAAGACAGAATGAAACGTAGTACCTGGAAGTTAAATAAGTCCAGACTGCAATTTACCTGAAGGATAACTGATTGCTGAGATAAATAGCCAAGGACTGTGGTTCTCCCTTTCATTAATTTGTTTCAACCAGAAGTCAATCCTTCCGAGAAGACATGCTTTAATTCAAACAGGAATGAACTCAGAAAAGTCTTAATGTCACACAATAGGCAGAAGGTCACACCTGATGATCACAGTTGTCCCCCCGACCTATTGATCTATGAATGAATGTTAAATTGACATCTTTGAGGCGTGCATTTTATTTATTAATATTGTGAGTATTCTGCATCAAATGAAACTAATGTGTCATAATATGGCATTTGACGTGAAGAGGACAAAGCAGAAAACCCAACTGTCATTACTTTGTCACATACACACATGCTTAAATCCATAGCTACAAAATGTTTTTATTATTTTTCTGCTGAAGTCATTGAGTGCCAAATGATTTATTGGTCTTTGAATCTTCATAGACAGAGCTATGTTTACAATACGCTCCTATTAACTACCAAAGAAGAATCTGAAGACAACTGATGACAACAGAAAATGTGGGAAAGCACAACCCAAAAGAGATCTGAGATTGTGACAGCAATATGCAGGTTTCACTTCTTATTGCATTAGTACTAGAAATAATGATAATTTTTATGGTACATTTTTGAGTTTCATGTTTAATATGGCTTATAAAAGAAGTTCAATATTACTCCCTGATGTATTACTATTCTGCCAGTGTACAGCTGCCAACAGTAGTTAAATCTGATTAAAGCCCCCTGCCGAGTTAATCAATCTGATAATGTCAGACATTATTAAGGAAGCATACATGATACGGTCACACTGTCTATTATCAGTGGCATGTACACCACTGCCTTTGTCTTCACAGAGCACTGAAGCTACTTAAAATAGATAAGCATAAAAAGGATAAAAGGCATTATAAACTTTCAGTCTCAAACATTTGTATGCTAATTTCTGCTAAAATACAAACAATGCTATTTAATACAAGATATCTTCATTTATTTTATGGGTTTGGGGAATAACAAAAAAAAATTAAAATTTTAGAGAAACGAAGTGCAGCTTAAGAATATTTTACATCATTCTGATCAATGCAAACTTATTTCTAAATAAGAAAGTCTTTTTAGTTTAGAATAAATTTGTTTTACAGAAGATGTGTCTCAGTTTGAATCATACTCAGGCACAAAACCCACAGGTCTTCAAAACACTTACATACTACCTGACCTGCGCAGAAGTCAACAGACATTGCTTCTATGCTACTATTTCAAGAATAGATCCTAATGCTGAAATCATTTGCATTTTCAAAGGGAGCTGCTTCTTTTCTGTTTACATTATATTAAAAAGCAAAGTCACATCTATTTACGCTGAGCTGCATTTAGTCTTTGGATTTCAACACTATCAGCAAAAATATCTATCATTAGGTCTAATGCTAATCAGCTCCTCAACAGATGAAGGCTTTGTAACACCTGACACAGTACAGCTCCTTTGCAAAACGCGTGAAAAATTGTAGAGGACAGAAGGACACACCATGTTATTTCAGAACAACAGACAGCATATGTCCAAAGGGAGTGTGTGTGGGGGAAATAAGGGCAAAAGAAAGGTGGTCAATGAAACACAAGTTGCAATTCTAAGGATTCAGTAGTTATATCTAGCATAAAAGAGAGGCTGAGACAAACTCCTCTCCTAGCACTGGTGGAAAGGCAATTCCTGGTGTGGCTTACAATCCAAGAGAAGTTGGAGGCTGATCCCTATTCGGTCTGTGTTCCCTATTCGGTACACAGACAGTCTAAGGAAGCACATGCTGAAGTGCTAGAGTCTCAGATAAATACCTGTAATGAAATCTATTCAACTGTTCCTGACTTGGTTCAGCACTGTAAGTAACATCAATTATCCCTTCTATATAGCTATCTATTTTATTGAAATCCCCTACCAAATCTAATGTTTAATACAGAATGAAATAATCAGTAGGTTGCAGGACACCTATGCCTGGGAATCATAAATGCAGACCAGATCTAGATGATCTCACTAAGAACCAGACTGCCTAAATTGATTGGGTGGGTGGGGGGAGGAACAGACTATTACATCACAAACTCAATGACTGAGTATATATAGTTTGGTTAAAAATTCTGTACAGCATCTTCCTATCCTCCGCTAGAAGCAGAAATGATTTAAATAGTGTTATGTAATGTCCATACAGTGGTACGTGTCTTTAGTAGATTCAAGATCCCTGCACATTAAGTCAATACCTTGATTAGGAAGAAGGTCTCTGTTTTGGTGCAGGGCAAGATAGTTGTTACAGACCAGTCTGAAATACATCCATATGTTTATACAGATATAACTGACACTTGCCATAACTGCAAATCACAAGCATAGAATTTAGCAGCATAATATTTCTTTTTCCACCATTTTTTCTTTTGGAAGGTTTTTCTGCCCCATGTTTGTTTCCTAATATTCAGCTGCACTTTAATTGCAGTATTTTCAATTTTTTCCCCATTTAAGAATAAGAGAGAAAGAAACCACAATGCTGCTTAAGAGCTGGATTAACTCTAGTTCAAGATCTGAAATGCAACAGGTATTTACAGTTACAACTGTCAGAGAAAGGCTAAAACATAAGATTTTTCAAACAAAAGACCGCAGCCTATGTTTAATCAGGGACATCCAATACTTATCACACTGTCTTTTAGAAGAAAAGGCAGATTTAGCCAACATTAGTTCTTTAAAGAACAGCAACAACATTTTCAATACTTATCACACTGTCTTTTAGAAGAAAAGGCAGATTTAGCCAACATTAGTTCTTTAAAGAACAGCAACAACATTTTCAAAACTTGCCACAATTTTAAAAGAAACAGAAGTGAAACAGTTTTTTATTTTTACAGATCATCATCTTTTCCTCACTTTTCTCCCCTGCCTTCACAATAAAAACAAACTGGAGATCAACTGGTAAAAATAGGAAACAAGCAAGACAGTGCCAGTAAGCAACAGTTTATTATGGGTTTGTGCCTCAGGGCTGAGTTCCCATGTGGATTCTCTAATGTCTAATATGGGTTGTATTTGCATATTAGTATTCCCACAGGACAAAAGTCTCTTCTTTATCAGCCATCTTATTTTCAGGAACCTCATATGAATTTAATAGATCTGAAACCTCTTTCCATCTGTCAACTTTTGTTGAAATTTGGCCAGCGATTGGGGGAGTGGACATTATTGAGAAGAAAGGAGCAGCTGACAGGATTCACAGGGATATGTAGGCAAACTAAGTGCATAAGCTGGATTTCATAAGAACAGTTACCCAAAATCACATCATCCAAGCAAGACATTACAAATTCACACCTCTACACAGACCAAAGGTAAGAAAAGAAAACCAGAATTGAGGACTTCCTTAGTTTAACACCAGTAAAACTGTTCCACTCACAACAGACAGACTAACTAAGGAAGCACATTCTGAATATCCAATTACCTCAATAAAAACAAGCACCTTTCTGGCTCCTCTTCCTTTTCCAGAATGCACCAAACACTACAACATAATAATTTGATTTTATTTTATTCTCTGTTCTACCATTAAATGTGGTCTATGGTAAAGTGATATAGCTGTATGAATTGGAAACAGAATATTCATTCCACACACCTGACACCTAAATTAGTAACAAATGTGGTTTTGCACATACGCTCAAATACAGGGAGAATACGCTATTAATTCCAGCCAAGCTTTTTGGGAATTAAGAAAATTGTGAATGAGGGCACTTTAACCTACAGCATACCACTTTCCTATTGATCCAGAAACATACTGCAAAGTCTTTTTGTCAAAAAAATAGTTAGAGAATTTACAGAGTGATCACAGTTCTGCAGGAATGAATATCTTCCCATCCTTGTCGACCAAAGGAATCATGAATCTCACCTGAATCAGGCACTTCACTGACAGCCAATTGCCTTACCAGAAACCAGCCAGGAGACTACAACCCCTCACCAAAGCACACCTTTTTCTTAAAATAATAATTATAAAATGCCTGCATAATAACAGCATTATTATAGCTCTGAAAGCTGAAGTTCAAAGAAGAACTTCATAACACCAAAAGAACACCAGTCAGCTCACTGTCCTCCCACAATACCTGGTATTTGGCAGCCTGAGGCACAGATAAAGGGAGAGACGGTACCTGGAAAATTGTCTGTTCTAGCTTTCTCCAAAAGAGTAGGTCCCTCTTAGTATTACGTGCGGTGAGCACAGATGGAGCACTTCCAACACCCAGGTCCCTCTTAATATTAAACATGTCCTTAAAGAGGAACTTCTGCCTATCCAAAGAAAGTCGAGAAGCATGTTTCGACCCTTTGTGTTGCTTGTGAGCTTATTTTACTATAGAAGCTGTTGGAAGAAATTGGCGGTTTTGTTTTTTGACCTATTGAATATGTGATGAGAGGGAACATGTTGCCCCCTGGCCACCGGCACACAAAAGCAATAGCTGCAAGGATTACATGTGGGCTCTGGGCCATATGGTGTGTAGGCTTATTGTAGGAATTTAGCATTTTTTAGACTCCTACTTTCCTGTCAAATTGGTTGAAATTAGCCACTGAGCTTCCTCTCTAAAAAAACTCTGGAAACAACACTGTGATTGTATAATCTTTTGCCATTGAAAACTAGATTAAAAGGCAAACAAATATAACATAAAACCTATATTTCTCTTCTTCAGAAAGGCAAGAAGGAGAAGTTATACGAGATACTTTCACAAACAGGGATATTTACTGGAAGCTGGAGCTTTAATAAATGTAAGCTCAGCATTACAGAAATGAGCATATATTACAGCATACAAGCTTACTGCTATGAAGGTTTAAAATAGAGTTCAGAAGCTAAGCCAGTTTAAGCCACAGAGTAGTATTCCATTATCCTTCCAGAGAATAGTACAGAGTGTATATGACTGACATATAAAACCATAATCTTATTTGCTATTTAGTTATTTCTAGAAAACCAATATTATACTAGGATGTCTGCAAATAATACAAATGCTGTTTTGTGAATGAAACAATACATCAAGTAAAATAATACAGTATTGAGGTCTATAGCTGATGAAGTTCTTCTAGCCTCCAGATAGTCATGTTAGAAATGAATTTATTTTAAATGTATTATGACTACGTCTATTCAAGATATTTATGCTTTATTGATACTCAGTCTGGAGAGGATATAAACTGTAAATCAAGATCGTAGACAAAGTTGAATGAGCGTAGACACGTGGCGGGGGGGAGGTTGCTTTTTTTAAACAGGACACAGTTCCTATCCACTGATGCACATGCTTGGCATTCCATTTTAGTTGAAAAAGTTTCATCGTGTAGCCATCAACTTAACAATATTGTCTATTCTTCTATGCCAGTGTTCTGAATTATTTTAACGGACCTTCAGTTGTCTACAAAATGCCTTCCCATCCTGTCCCCCATCAAAAGGTGAAGTTCAACTCCACAGATTTCTCATTAATAAAAACCAAAACCTAATCCTAACGTCAAGCATCTTTTGGCTTTAACAGAAGTTTCGCAATATGCTCTAGTACTCTGCATCCCTCACGGTGATGGGAGGTGTCAAGCCATCCACCCATTCAGACTACAAAAATTTATGTACTACCTGTGCACCAACCTTCTGGTCTCTACTGGAACACACATAGGCACAACAAAAGCTTTAAAGCTATGAACAGGAATAATTTCTGGAGCATGCTATGGCATTATACAATAATTTAAGGCCAACTTGGCAATTGAAGACTTCTCAGTTAATGTATGATGTGTAACATGTATAGAATGTATGAACCTGTTACAGGGAGCTTTTAGATGCCAGGGATAAAAACACTCTCCTTTAAAGATAGTTTGGCCAAATGGAAAAAAAAACACAAACAAAACAAAAGCATTCCAAAACCAAACACACAAAGACAGAGATACATCAACAAGAGGGTTACAGGGACAGCACAGAGCAACTAACATCCAAGATGTTATTCCATCTTGCTGATGCTCAGGAGAAAAAAGGTCCTGCAGTGGAAGGAAAGGAGACAGGGGGCTAATTATCAAAAACACGGCTAGTTTAATGATGCCAGGGAAGACCATGTGATGACCAGCCTCCTAAGCACCAAAGCAGCAGACTTGACTTGGCATCTGTGTAGTATCCCAGAGACTGTTTGGAGGGAACTAGTCCCCATGGCTCCTAAGAGTATCAACAATGGAGGAAGGGCTAGGAGAGATCTGGAAGCAAGATTTAGGAGTTAGGCTGAAGCCTGGGGCTCGCAGTGCAAAGCTGTATGCTCTGGACTATTCCTAGCACTATCCCCTGGACAGATAGCACAGTGCAATAAGTAGTGGAGGGAAGAATTCAGATTTTGAGAGGGAGAACTTTTGGACTGATTAGAATTGATACAGCAAGACCAGTTGGGGGGAGGGAGGGTCAGGAATCCCTCCATGTGCAATCTTTTGGAATGTGGAAGAAGCCAAGCTTTCCACTCCACGTCTTCAAGTCGATCTTCTCTTTTCTTTTGTGCGAAAATGCCTAAAAGGATATTAAGTGTCTACTATACTCCCTGATCAAATCAGTTCCCAAAAGTAGGAATAAAATATTCTCTCTCAAAGGAGAAAAAGTTTGTTCAACTTGCAATTACATGATATTATCATCAACTGATCTATTTTAGGTTAGGGGAAAGACTGGTAGGGCAGAGATAATATTTACCACACTCCAACTATATTCATGGCTCAGTGAACCCTGAAAGGAAAGTGACACACACACAAAAAAAATCTCCAAGGAAAAACAAATCAGAAATACAGTGCATAGAAATGGTCTCTTGCTCTCCCCGCACACACCCTAATAAATAAACATCCAACAATATTTTGATTGCTGGACATTACTATGCAAAAAGGTATGTCTAGGAATCAAGCACAGTCAATCAGAATTCCTATTAAGACTGAAGATGAATAGAGAGTGGAAGAGACTCCAAGCTCATGAATCATGTATTACAAGGCAAAAAAAAGAAAGAAAGAAAGAAGGAAAAAAAAAAAGGTAGTTAGGCAGAATCAGCCAAATTTAGGCAAAGATAGTTATCCTTATGTCAAACAAAGACACACAGAAGAATAAATGCTACTATAACATCTTAATTTATTGACCATGTCATTTTACTACAAAGCATTCATCACAATTATCAGAGTCAAATAAGCTCTTTTTCACCACATGAAATGATTAAATATAGTTTGACTTCGGAACAGTAAGTACAAGTGTAAATTTCTTTTAAAGCTAAACTACGAGAAAATTAAGCTCAATGAAATCCAGAATTAAACAAGTGAGTTTCACACTCTCCATGTAGTAAATAAATAAAATCAGTAAAGCCAACAATGGAGCTATGTAACTAGCATTGCTTATTTCAGGCACACAAAGTTTAATAATTGCCTTCTGAGCATGTTTTTGGTCCACATACAGTGAGAGGACAAATATGCTACGGGATGGTCAAAAACTCAAATTCAATTTTTACACGTGGTAAAAAGTGACAAGATTGATAGCTATATGCCATCCATTCTCATCAGTCACACTTAGTCCTCAGACCTCTATTATCTACAAATCCTGCTACACAATCAAAGAGAAAGAACTAATGAATTATTTATTAAAACTGACACCATCAATTATGCTCCCATGTAAAAAGTCACTGAGCAGCCATTTAAAGAATTAGAATGCACATTTTGGTAACTTTTGACCAGGTTAACAACCGCTCTGCTTTGGGAAAGGATGGAATCTCTTCTCAGACATTTTACATCCGAGAAGTTAAATTTGCAAAAGCATCATTTTCTGCCACTGCAAAGCGAAGTCTTGCATTTCTTGCCAACAAAAGGTGAAAATGTAATACCAATACTCTTCCCCCCCGCCCCCCTCCTATATCACCTTTTCACATAATCTGAAAAGTCTACAGAGGCTTACCTAAAGTGACAGTCTTGGAATAGTCTTTCCACATTGCAAGGCCAGCAACAGTGACCATCATCAATACCAACTGCCCCAAACAATGAAATGGGGTATGGGTGATATTTCCAGGCAACCAGCTGGGCTCACACACCAAAATTTGCTGTCTTTGTACAAGCTGGGCACACAGTTGCCTTGTTCCCTTTTGGCACACGGGGTCCTTTTTAATTCACATACAATTTTAATGAAATTTCTATCACCTTTGAACATCAGTGTAATTAAGTTCATGTCTTAAGAGACATGAATAACTATATTATTGCTGCATAGCAATACCAAAATGCTAACACAACATTGCATTCAGAAGAGTGGGTTACATTCCNGTGATGTATAAGAGAAAGACTGTGCCTATACAGTAAATTAAACATGCCAGGACTGTCTGCTGGCACTAAGGCCAGCTGGCACAGAACAGCCTNGAATCAGCCAAATTTAGGCAAAGATAGTTATCCTTATGTCAAACAAAGACACACAGAAGAATAAATGCTACTATAACATCTTAATTTATTGACCATGTCATTTTACTACAAAGCATTCATCACAATTATCAGAGTCAAATAAGCTCTTTTTCACCACATGAAATGATTAAATATAGTTTGACTTCAGAACAGTAAGTACAAGTGTAAATTTCTTTTAAAGCTAAACTACGAGAAAATTAAGCTCAATGAAATCCAGAATTAAACAAGTGAGTTTCACACTCTCCATGTAGTAAATAAATAAAATCAGTAAAGCCAACAATGGAGCTATGTAACTAGCATTGCTTATTTCAGGCACACGAAGTTTAATAATTGCCTTCTGAGCATGTTTTTGGTCCACATACAGTGAGAGGACAAATATGCTACGGGATGGTCAAAAACTCAAATTCAATTTTTACACGTGGTAAAAAGTGACAAGATTGATAGCTATATGCCATCCATTCTCATCAGTCACACTTAGTCCTCAGACCTCTATTATCTACAAATCCTGCTACACAATCAAAGAGAAAGAACTAATGAATTATTTATTAAAACTGACACCATCAATTATGCTCCCATGTAAAAAGTCACTGAGCAGCCATTTAAAGAATTAGAATGCACATTTTGGTAACTTTTGACCAGGTTAACAACCGCTCTGCTTTGGGAAAGGATGGAATCTCTTCTCAGACATTTTACATCCGAGAAGTTAAATTTGCAAAAGCATCATTTTCTGCCACTGCAAAGCGAAGTCTTGCATTTCTTGCCAACAAAAGGTGAAAATGTAATACCAATACTCTTCCCCCCCGCCCCCCTCCTATATCACCTTTTCACATAATCTGAAAAGTCTACAGAGGCTTACCTAAAGTGACAGTCTTGGAATAGTCCTTCCACATTGCAAGGCCAGCAACAGTGACCATCATCAATACCAACTGCCCCAAACAATGAAATGGGGTATGGGTGATATTTCCAGGCAACCAGCTGGGCTCACACACCAAAATTTGCTGTCTTTGTACAAGCTGGGCACACAGTTGCCTTGTTCCCTTTTGGCACACGGGGTCCTTTTTAATTCACATACAATTTTAATGAAATTTCTATCACCTTTGAACATCAGTGTAATTAAGTTCATGTCTTAAGAGACATGAATAACTATATTATTGCTGCATAGCAATACCAAAATGCTAACACAACATTGCATTCAGAAGAGTGGGTTACATTCCCAAAACGTCCTGTCTAGACAATAATGCAAAACCACAGCCCACCAAGGTATTTCCCAGTGTCACCTGGTGGCCTTCGCTCTGAGTAAATACAGCCCAGTCACAGCTACGAGGGTTACTCTTTCAACAGCACCCAGCAGTAAGGGGGAAACCTAGAAGTAATCTAATAGACAAATGATATATAACCCCTCATATATATATATATATATATATATATATATATATATGCCCTTAGCATAGAAAGGTGCCCAGATTCACACGGTTTCTATTTGTGGTGATGTATAAGAGAAAGACTGTGCCTATACAGTAAATTAAACATGCCAGGACTGTCTGCTGGCACTAAGGCCAGCTGGCACAGAACAGCCTCTGTCTGTACTCTCTTGCCCTTCAAAGTATGCAACTGCTGGACGGGAGTGTCTTTCAGCCTTCCTTCTCCCTAGCCATCCTCAGGATTTGTTCAGGAGAATACTGGTTGATGCTGTCCAAAGCCTTGCCACATTGTTCTAATAACTAATATTACTAACTGAGTTTTCTAGTCCAAGAATGCACTGATACTGTTCATTTTACCCGTATAGACCTAAGTGACAAGTCCAGAGGGCTCACCTCCCGTTTGTAACAAGAAGTAGCAGAACATAAAAGAATAAACAAAGGGAAGCAACTGAAATGGCTAGGACAAACCAAGAAACACAACACAGGATTGACTTCTTGTTACCAAAACCATTAAATAGCTAGTTTTCCAAGTACTTAGGAAGAAAGAAGATATCAGAGTAAGAAAGATGCTCTCAGCTTCAGGTACTCAAGATAATTTTTATTTGTTTTAATGCTGTTGGTATTTTAGGGAATTACCATCACAAGGAGTATTTTTCCCAAATTCTGTTGTGGACAATTTACACTCTAAATGCAACCAGAATTCAGTGGTTGATCTAGATATTAATTCTTGCCATTTTCATAGAACCCAATGAAGCCCCAGTGAATACACTCAGTTTTCTCCCTAATTTCAACATTTATCTGGATTACTTGGTTAATATAGTTTCTTTTAGTTTCTGTGGTATGAAAAGGCCACTGCTATGTCACATGCTCTATTACTGGCATTTTTAATGATAAACAGGTTCACTAACCACAAGGTCTAAATAGAGTTCTTGCTTAAACATATGACCATTTACAATATGAATGTTTATACAAGAACAAATTGGCAGCAAAGGTGTTCTTGTTAAATTTATCCTCTGGATCAGTTACTTCAAATTGGATAGCAATTTAAAAGCTATTTTGAAAAGCTTTTTCAGGAATCTTTACTTCTAACATGAGGAGTCATGTGGCTCTTTAGACAGGGTTAACTCAGGAAAATGTCTCTTTTAAAGAGTACTTGGACTGTCCCTCTCTTTCCCATTGTTACCCTTATCTAAAAAATATTGAAGTTACTCTGTCTGCTTTCCATTAAACTGTAATGAAATAATAAAATTTCAACTTTAATAATAAAATTACTGGGAGCATGACAATCAAATGAAAGTCACAAGTGTTAACTGTTAAGCCTCGAAAATTAAAGAATCAAAGCTTTGTAGCATAACAAGAATAGACCAAATTGTCCACAAATGAAATTCAAGTGGTTTATAAAGTTAATGGACTGCAAGGAATAACTGTTTTTTGGGGGGTTTATTTGGTTAAATTAAATTGCAGGAAGAAAACAAACAAACAAACAAACAAACAAAATCATGCAAAAACTGCAATCCAGACTGATCATTACACCTAGCCTTAATATGCAGCCCTTCAAAGGAACTCTTTAAAAGATTTGGGGTTTTGGTTGGTTGGGGGGGTTTTTGTCTAGTTTGTTTTTGGGGTTTTTTTTTGTGGTTTTTGTTTTGTTTTTGTTTTTTTTTTAACAAATGGTGCTGAAACAGAAGAAGCATTGTTTTTAAAAAAATACATGGCTGTCATTTCTTTTCAACTTTATTCTTAAAGCTTGTAAATAAATGTCAATCCCAAATTACAGGTATATTCTATTAATCTGAAATAGTATGCCTATTATTTGTCAAACAAACAAAAAAAAATAATTGCATAACTGTGTCTTTTTTAATGTAGCCTGTATGCTAAATTAGTGTCTCCCAAATTTTTAGAAGGTGAATCCCTCCCTATAATATCAGTAGTGTTCCACACATCCCTCAGATCATTTCTTCTTCCCTATCTTTGGTGAAAGATGCTTCTATTTTTCATCTAAGGAATGCCACTCCTACCTCTAAAGAATCATCTTCAGAAACTTAGTACAGTGGCACATGACATGACTCTGCACAGAGCCAGTACAGGTCCAGACTTTTTATTTGCTTATTCCTTACTAGTTCTTCCATCTAACCTACAAGATGCTCAGCATCTCATCAGCAAGGCCTTTTTTTGCTGATTGAATACCATTGTAAGGCAATTAAAGTTTAAGCATATCATTCACTCCTTTTTTGCTGAGCTATTTAGCTTCTGCTTTTAGAAGCAAATAAAAAAAAAAAAAAGACTATAATGTTTACTGTTCTGATATAAAAGAACATTTTGAGTAATATGGGTGGGGTTTTTATTAAAACCACTTACTACCATTTCAGCATGCCAGGGAGTGAATGTGAGGGCAGGCAGGGATCCTCTGTCATGCAGACCAGGAGTCACACCACTGCTGGTAACCAGGGGTTGGCAATTCTGCAGGATTGCACTGAGGTTAGTCGCTGATCTCTTCCTGCATCTGTGGTTACAAGTGTCTGAGTATATGAAACGGGTTACATGTTTAAGAGGGATTTCAGCTGCATGGATTTAGAAAGACTTAAGGAACTGGCCAGCTCTTGGTTTTTGATTAAAAAAAAAAAAAAAATGCAATAAATGCAAAGGAGTACAGTAACTTTCAAGTGTGGGAAAAAAAATAAATTCTTCAGAATAAAGAACAGAGTTCTTCATGACTGTATATACACTTCAGTGAAACAAGCAAGTGAAAGCATTTAACAGCATTAAACTTCGCTGTTAAAAGATAACAGTTGGCCAATTTCATTTATGAGAAGTCTAAATATAAAATAGTACAATCCAAGTGAGTAAAGTAGTTGTTGCTCAAACAAAATGGTTCTGCAAAATTTTCAATCAAAGATTTAATTAGCAAATTAAAATGTCAGGTCAAAAATTAACAGTCAGTTCAAAAAGGGCAAAAGTTTCACACATCCATTCCAAGGCTTCTCTAAGTTCATCCTTTAGTTTCAATCACTTATCTGCAAACACAAGCTATACTCAGCTCTAACAAAAAACATTGCACCTGATTTCTTAAAGGTACAACAAAAACAAAACTTGCACTGAACATGTTTATATATGAAATAAAGCTAAACTCACAGAATGTGAGCCAACCACCACACACAGTCTATTTTTAAACTGCATCTCACCCTCATTGTTTCAGTAAAAAAAAAAAANCCAATTTTTAAAAAAAAAAAAAAAAAAAAAAAAAAAAAAAAAGAAAAGAAGTACATAAACTGATTCTTAGGTTTTTTTAATGACCTGTCAACTAAAAATTGCTGGTATATTCATGCTTTTCAACAAGAAAACACCCAAACAAATTACATTGTAATTATCTCAGAACAGCTGAGGTTGGAAGGCACCTCTGGAGGTCATCTTGTCCAACCTCCCTGCTCAAGCAGGGCCACCTCCAGCCAGTTACCCAGGACCAAGTCCAGATGGCTTCTGAATATCTCCAAGGATGGAGACTCCACAGCCTCCCTGGGCAACCTGTGCCCATGCTCAGTCACCTTCACAGTAAAAAACTGTTTCCTAATGTTCAGATGGAGCTGCCTGTGTTTCAGTTTGTGCCCATTACCTCTGGTCCTGTCACTGGGCACCACTGAAAAGAGCCTGGCTCCATCTTCTTTACATCCTCTGGGTATTTATACACGTTGATGAGATCCCCCTGTGACTTCTCTTCTCTATAGAACTTAATTTTAATGGAAACTGTACAGCAGATGCCATAAAAAAATTATGCTGTATGGCACATGTTGACCTTGCCTCCAAAAAGTATCTTTTGTGTTAAAATAAGGCTCGTCAAATAAAATCATTGAAACTGATAAAATTTGTAAAGGCAAATAAGTTAACTATGGATAGTTGATGATTCTCCAACACACTACTTAGTTCCTGGACTTTCTGTTTTTTCTTGAGGAGGAACTAAGGAAGAAAAAAGCAAGGTGGACACTTAGCTGACAGCTTGCCTATGCATAAACTTGCATTGTTCAAGCAAAACACATAATTTAAGACTATTTTTAGCTAAACCTGTCAAAAAGCTGCAGGAACATTTAGAAACAAGTTTTACATTGATTCAGTTTAAAATCAATAGACTTAATATAACCCTAAATAAGACAGGAACTAAAGAATTCAAAAATCTATCTGGACACTTTTTAATTAAAATCAGTTTAAAACTAATTCAACCAATTCATCAGCTTTCATAGCCTGCATATTTAGATAAAGCTCATGATTCAAGTCACTGTATCAAGGGGATGAAAGAACATGTAGCAGAAACTGGAAGAAAAGAGCATAACGCTTGCAAGCCGATTGTTTTGCCAAAGGGTGAGTGAAATGGTGAGCAAAATTAATCTGTAAACTCAACGGAAATTTGAGGACTGAATGGCATTTACTCTGGAAAAACAGACGCTAATATATTGTCTCTCCACAGATAAGCAGCAAATTTACCTTTTTCTATTCACTATACAAGCATTCTATATTTGATACTCAATTCTCAAGACAATGAACACTTTCTAGGACCGAGATGAAGCCAGGAAGAATTCATGCTGGGATGCTATCGTCAAACTTGCCACAGAAGGACACAGAATGATATCTGAAATAGTTAGGGACAATGAAAATTCTGAAAGTGAAACACAAGAAGTTTTCTATTTATTCAACTAACCAAGCAACATCACAGTTTTATGAATCAAATCTGTTCGGACTCTTGTGTAAACTCAGTAACAGTTTCCAATTTTGTTTTGGTTTTTTTTTTCTTCCTGGTTGTGTTTTGGGTTTTCTTTTTTTTCGGGTTTTGTTTGCTTGCTTGTTTTAAAACTTGCTTCAAACAAATTCAGCAAAATAGATTGAAAAGCAGTAATAACTATTATGTAACGAGTCTTCTCTCCATTACTTATCACACTGCATTGCTATTTCCAATGCCATTTGTTCATTTCAATCAATACACAGTCAGAACAGACACTTATTTTGTAGCCTTCATAATTGCTACAATATAAATCCTGCAGTTACTTTGTAACCATATCTTTGATAAACAGCTGATAAACATTTTATTGTTTAAAAGTAACTTTCTTCCTGCCAGGTATTTTTCACCTTATCATATTTGCATAAAGCTCTAATCAGTTTGGTAGTTTATACAACATGTAGCATTTGCTATACTGCAATAACACATCCATTTATCCAAGAAAAAAAACCCTTTAATTTCTTTCTTGTTAGTAACTCAGTCTAAATGGCTACTAAAATTAGACATTATCAGTGCCCCTTATGATAAGAAAAATGAAAGCATATACTGAAGTATTCGTATGAATAACCCTGCTAGACTGCTTCTGTAGTTGGACAGTCTCACATCACTGCGGTACTTACTAATCATCTCCGCGTGTTTTCTCTTTGAAACATTGTTCTATTGCTGAGCTATAACAAACAAACCGTGTATGGCTGATTATGCTACTGCACTAACAATTACAAGTTGGCCCCTTTCCATTTTGTTTGTTAAAATCTTCATTAGTCATGTGGAAAGCTACTCTGCCACACGGAATCTAAAAATGTTACAAAAATGTATGGAAGTGTTTAGGAGTGAAAACAATCCATTTAAAAATTTATGTGTCTTAGCCGCAGGACTATAATGCATACTAAATAACAGAATTAAATTAAGTAAGTGGTCTCTTACCAGTAAGTAATGAAATGCCCTCCTACAAAAGTAATAATATGCAACCACCTTAGCCAGGAATTTATGGATGGTCATGGCAAAAATCACTCCCTTTAGATAAACCACGATAGTACATTTATTTTATCTTTACTTCTTGAAGTTTTAAAAGTAACTATTCTATCATTTTACTGTGCTTTGTGCAATTTTTTGACATATTTACAATGTAGTCTCTCTAGTAGTTACATCAGTTATTAATTTAATCCAAAAATTGCATTAAATTAACATTCTAAATAATAAAAAACCCCAAACAAACAGAACCCACTTCACTGAAATATTAGCAACAAACAGATCACTAAATATAAACCAGAAGTTTTCACATGAATAAGGAAAAACTCAGTTTGGCTGTGTGGAAAAGAACAGCACTGCAAGTATCAAGGTACAACTACTCCTGCATCAAAATAAATTAAAAATTCACAAGGCTAAGAGACCCCTGCAGCTAATAATTTTTAAATAGCACAGGGAAAAAAAAAATCCTCCAGGGGGACAGCAGGTGGAACAGAGCACATGCATTCTATACAATTAAAATAATTCAAAATGAGGGAAAGCTACACAGTGAAATTTAAATTTTGAAGACCCTAAAGTGAAAGAGGTTATGCAAATGAACAAAGCCAGTCCCAGATTTTGGGACAGCCTCGTGGCTCTCTGGGATATAGGACTACACCGTTGCATACAGCCAACCAGCTGCCTTAAAAAGTTGTGCAGCTGCAAAGAATACAAAACCCTCCCAACCTGCTAATTTATAGTAATATTTGCGTGTTTCTGCATTATTTCTCTGGCCACTGGGCTGCTTACAATTCCCCAAATCTAGAAAGAAAAAAAATGAATGTTATCTTTAGAATCAATATGAAATAGGTGGAGCATGGAGTAACCCTAAGAACTTGTAAGGCATAGAACAAATTGTAAACCTCTCAGATGCGTCAATAAGGTCAGGTCATAGTGCATAAGGGGTCATATATAAGGTAACAGTACAACTGCTAAAAGCAACCACAGACATAAAAGAATTAGGATGTGTTGACAAGAGGAACTCAAGCTTAAAGCATTTCTCCACAGCCCACATGGGGGGAAACCCATTCCTTGTAAGTTCTGTAAATACTCAGCATGTTTTTTACTACAGTGTTCATTAGTGGTATTTATACACAGTGATGACCTCATTCTCTAGCACAGTGAATGAACATGAGAGAAAAAAAATATTTTGGTTGTGTATTTATCAGCATTTGGGCTCATTTAAATACTACTTGAATAACAATTATCTTTCTCAGCTGAGCAGAGCATCAGGTTGGCAGACTGTGCTGCACTTCTCAAAGTGACAATTAACCTTGATATCAGTCTGCAAAGTGCTCTGTACTGGCAGCAGAATAAAATTATCATTATCATATAAATCATAAAGATTCTACTGAAACTGAGATAGCTGTCATCCCTCAGCTATTTGTATTCAATAAGGAGCAAAGCAGGTTGTTGCAGAACTTAAAAATGCTTCATCCTACAGCCACCACGTTGCGGGCTTTTGAGGCTGTATTTGTGGCTACCTGAAAATGTATGCCACAAATATATGCCAAAACACTCACAGTTAATATACATTATTAATTAAATATCTCTCCGGGAGGTTTGCAGTGCAGGAGGTCATTATACTTGAATCATGAATTTAAATCTGATTTACACTACAGTAATTCCTGACACAAATGAGATTTTTCGAGCTGATTATGTGATGCCTATCAGCTAGACAGTTTCCCATCCCAATGATACCTGTCATCACCTGATCTTATTCTTTGAAGAATACAATTTTCAAATTAAAAACCCCACAACAAAAAACCCCAAAACTGTAATTCAGTTAATGCTGGATCAAAATTGGAAATAGTCCTCTTGCATTGATGCCTAATCGCTGTATTAATAGACTGTTGAGGAACATACGTGTACAACCAGGATTATAGTTGTCGTGCCCACAACAGCCCATTGAAATGCCATATTAAGTAGATGCTTCTTCACTTCTAGGCAGCCCAGACATGCAGGGAAGGAAGAAAATTGAGTCATCTTCTCTAAAAATTTCCCACCTTCAAACCTGCAATGACAAGTGACTGTGAAAATGTTTACAGCCATTTCTGATATGACACTTCATTTTTGTAATGTGCACACTGTGTGTCAAAGTGTTTTACTGTTTTTGCTGCTGCCGACAGGACATTGCTGTGAATAAGACATGGCAGTGAAGCAAGCCCTCTTTTAGAAATATTTTTATCGACTGACAGGTCTTATTTTATCTGTAACAGAACACAAATAAGCAAAACAGCTAATTATAGGGGGGCACATTGGGTGTTGGGGTTTTTCCCCCACCAGAGCTAGCTATTTTCTCTGAGACAATCTACAGCAGATCTCCTGCAAGTACCTCAGGAAAGGGAGAAGCAAGACAAAGAACCTGCTCTCTGTACCCTAGGCATAAAGTGACTCCAGAGGATTGTTTTTGGCAGGCAATGTGGCAGATTGTTTGCAGAAGATAGATACAAGAAGCCGTGGTTGTGTTTCTGACCTAGCCAGCAAAATCAGTCCTCTGGGTTGGGAGAGGTGCAGTGCCAAAAAGCACACTCTCACAAAGTTTTTTAAATGAGCAAGCCTAAGTATCTCTTATGATGCCTGCTGTAGAAAAATGAACTTACTCCAATACAACATGGATCAAGGCTAACGCTTATCCAGTAATCAAAAGCCAGACGCTCTTCCATATAAAGTCCAGTCAAGAATGCCATTCTTTTCAAGCTGTCCAACAAAATCTGAAGTAACAGGAACGGTCCATTTTCACGCTAGAGACTCAGTCAAAATTCCTGTGCAATGTTCAAGCCCAGTTAACTCCAGCCAACAGCTTAACCCAGAACACTTAACAAATCCCATCCACTGTAACTTTATGTTCCTGCAAAAGCTAGCACTGCATTAACCGTAGCAGTTCTGAAACTGTTTTTCTTGTGATCCCACCCTGGCTGCAAGGCCCAAATGTGAAACTTTTTTTTTCCCCTGGTTTGCAACCCTAGTCTAAATGCTAAACTGTGAGCTTAGCAATCAATTTACATCACAAAATCTGAAATTGCATGCTAGGCAGTCATCTAATTTTTTAATGATAAACTTATCTGAAAATTAAATGCATTCTATTCCATCCATCCTCTTTTGAAGGGTTATAACATGCCTAATTTTATAGGTAACACATATATTTATCTTATTTAGCCTACCTAAGATACCAAATAGTGAGAGTGTACAGCATTTTCAAATTCTCCTGATCATATCTATGGTAAAATGACCTTACAGTTGACACTATATAGTTATTCTAAGCACATTGTAATTATCTCAGAAAAAAAAAAATCTATTTAGCTCAGAAGTATAAAGTCCTAAACGCTGCTTTCTTATGTGTAAACAGACTAATCATAAACTAGTGTAATAAAACACTTGTTTGCCATTTTAGAACACCTTAAGATGTGAAATAAATCAAATTTGTTATTACAGGTTTATATGCATTACCCATATAATTATGATTGATGCAGAAGATACTGCACTCATGTCATAGAAAGAAAGAATTTCCTTTGGCAATTTTACAGTTATAATAAGAAGGATAACAATCTCTATTAGATTTATGGTGTATATTTTCAGTGGTGATTACTGTCAATACCTCCCAAACAAAAGTTAAATCAAACATTAGCTAATCTTAAAGGAATAAAAAAATCCCTCCTCCTCCAAAAACCAACGTATACCAAAAATGAGGCACTCATTGTGAAAGAATGATGGTATTTGCTATTTCTCCACTGAACAACAATATTATTTTCTGATAAAGAAATTTAATTATGAAGAGTCAGTGCTGAATTTTATATGAAAAGACTACAGCCAGACAATACAGAATTAAATGCTTTTAAAAGCTCTAAATTTCATAAAGGTTATACTAAGTTTTAACTAAAAATTGAGTATTTTTTACATAAAAAACCCCAACACCCAAACCAGCAAAAACCTTAAGAAATTTAAGCTTTAGGTTGTCAACTGCGTCAAGTGTTACTCGAAGAGTAATTGCTGTAACTGCGTACTGCTTATTCTACAAATATAACTGAACCTCCTAAATTAAGCGCAAACCCTTATATTTCAGTCTTAGCTACAGAGTCATCACCTTGGCCTCCACAATATTTACAACATTAAAAGGCTAAACGTGTCAAGAAAGCATATTATTGCTCACCTATAGCCTTCTCTAGGCACAGTATGCATCTCAAGTTAATAAAGGCCACATAAATATGGCTTTTGTACAGAGCAGACAGTAAATTATGTATTTAATTACATATTTCTCCCTAAAAAACAGAAACAGTTGGCTCTCTGCTATTTTTGTTAACATTAATCAGAGGAAACTTCAGATTCTGGCATAAATTTGACTATCGTATAAAAGGTAATATTTAAAATACATAATGCCTTACCACACAAACACGAGCTGCCATATGTGAGGCACCGCTAAGCATGGTTTCTATTAAGCCGATACACAGTAACTGGCTTCTTTCCAAGCAACATGGAAGTGTTTAAAAAACCCTGTTTAATCCAATTCCACAGCTTTGAAACAAAAATAAATTAAAGTGCTGCAAGAACTGTTAAAATGAAAAATTAAAGGCATGTAAATAAGTGAAAAAAAAATTGTCAGAGAAAATGAAAACAAAGATTATTTCAAGTAGATATCTTAATTGTAATTAGCAACATTTGGCATGTGTTATGATATGATTCAAAGCTGCAGCCAATTAGATACCCCCAAAAGCTTGTAACAAAGCTGCAAATGTGTAACTACAGCATAAATAAGTTTTATTGCACACCAAGAAAACAGCACCCAGATCAATTTCATAGTTTGTTTCCAAAAGGCTGTAAAGCAAGCTCTGTTACTAGTTCATGACTTTTTTTGTATTAAACTGCAGCTTTTCCAACAGGAGATTTTGGAAAACAATTTCATTAAATTCAGACTATTAATTGTAAACCTGTATGCATTCTGTGTATAGCAAGAATAAAAGATAAATTACAGCATTGCCTTAGACTGTCATGCCTATGTTAAAACAAAACAAAACCAACAACAGCAACAAAAAGCCAAAACAAAAAAACCCCAAAAGAATAAAGCGCATAAGTTAACAGCTGTTAAAAAGCTGTAGAACTGTGGTAGTGGAACTGAGAAGGATTGATTTTTTTAAATAGATTTCCAGGGTGAGAGGAAAACACTATTTTTGCTTGGGAAGGAATAAGAGGGACACAATGGCATTCAGGAAATAACATGAATTTGTCAGATGCTTTTTTAAAGTTTTCTTAAAAAGGAAATAATTTTTAAGTATTACGTAGAAGACCAGAGTTCCAATTCTGATCAGATGTGGGTGTACTAAAGACAACGGCATTAGGCAGTTCTGAGATTGCGCCATTTATTTAAGGAAACAAATACTTCATTATCAGTACTGCTGTAGGCCCCAACCAACAGACAAAGTACCTTCCATTTCCCCCATTTATTCAATAATGACTAATTTACTAAAGGGTAATGAGTCGCTAATAAAAGCATGTTTCTTAAGTGATTATCATGAAATGGCAGTGACTGTTTGTTCAGTGCAATAGTACCTAATACAGTCACACTTTCAAATAACTCTGCTCTATCAAATTCCTGGAAAGAAATTGATACAGTTTTTATAAAAGACATTAGTCTGCATTTAGGGGGAAGAAAAA
>VXBL01001314.1:1983485-1999702 GCA_013400195.1 Aramus guarauna
GATGGAGAGTGGCTTGGCCACTTCATCAGCCAGTTCCCTCAGGACCCGCAGATGCATCTCATCAGGTCCCATGGACTCGTGCACTGTCAGGTTCCTTAGAAGAAGATCAAGTTTGCGAATATCTACAGTGTGCGGTTCTGTGTTCTCCCTGCTTTTGCCTTCTGTGACTGGGATGGTNCTCCAGGATAGCACCTCTCCTTGTAGGCTCCTCTATGTATACACATAAAAGGAATTGCAATAAATACATAGAAAAGAGAAGAATGGTGATAAATATGCTAGAGAACATCAAAAGAAAACACGAAGAGGAAGGTAGGGAACAACACTGACTTAAGAGGAAAATTTTGAGCAGTTGCTTGAAGTGGTGTCCAGAGAGCTGCTACTCGCTTTGTGCTGGCTCTCCTTGTTTCCAGCTGCTAAGTTCACATTGAAAGAAGCTAAAAATACATTAAATACTTTCCAAATATTATTTTCCCATGTAAGCAAATGGTATAAGTTGCCACAGAGCTGTTGTTCTCTTGCCAGTGAGAAGGGAAATAGTATACAATGCTGACAATAGAAGTTGTATTCTATGAAATCTATTGTCTTGGACAAGATGCAGTCCAAAATATGGAAAGTTTGTAAAGAGATTATTTTTGCTACAAGAATTCCTGACTATTCCCCTCTTCCAGCAAGGAAATATATGAAAATGATACTTAAAGATGAGGGTTTTATTGCCCGTGAGAAAAGGTATACTCTGCACTACTCAGATGTATAATATGCACAACATTTTTAGCAATCAAGCTTTGGTATTTCAATGAGGAGGGGGAAAAAAAAAAAAAAAAAAAAAAAAAAAAAAGGAAGATTGTAAATGTCTACAATTTAAGTATACCATCTCCTGACAAACTAAAATTTCACAGTGCTGCAGATTTAAAATACAAATGTACCTGCTTAGCACTCAAGACTCTCCTTGACAGCAAATTCAGCTCTATACAAAAGTAAAGGAGGGATGGGTGAGGGATGGGACACAACACAAACCAAAACCCATCCAGTTCTTTCTGTGAAATGTGAAGTATAACAGGCTTTTTTATGACATGTCTTCCTCCAAAAATAGCAAGGATACACTGCTCAGCTCCCACACATCCCCCAGCTTGACTTTTTGACACTTAGAACATTATACATTCTCAGTCCTGAGGAATGATCCAAAGTTTGGGGAGTCAAGAGGACTCTTTCCATTGCTCAGAACCCAAACTACAGAATATGAAATACAACAATACCTACGGAGGTAGGCAACTTTGATTTCTTGTAATGTTAAATCTTCTTTTAAAGCCAAATGTGACAGATTTTTCAGGAACTCTGATATCCACAGCTTTCCACAGTTTTGGAAAGATGCTGCAAGTCGCAGCAGTGATAATCTGCCAATTACAAGGCACATGTGTGAGCAAGACTTTTTTTGTCTTCTAGACAAACAAGAAGATTATACAGCCTATACTCTTCATGGGGATGAGGTGGGGGAACCATTAAGATTGCAGCTGCTGAAGAAGTGGAAGCTGCAACTCCCTTGGAGCTTGTACTGACTGTGTAGCCCAGCATGCCATTTAGGGATGCTACCGTACTACAGATACTGTTCCATTTTTAGTTTTTTTCCTGAATGAAACAAACCTGAGGCTTTGGCCTGCTGTAGTTAACAGAAAGTCTTGCAACACATCTTGCAATATTCCACCCAAATTCCAATTCAGCTCAATACCCTGCCTATCAGAAGTTCCTAAATAACTAGAGAGTATTCTTGAATAATACAGCTTTTCTTAATGTCTTCTGTGATGCTTAGTTTTGAGATTTATCGCGTTCCTATTGCCCAATCGTGATTTATTTTATCTATAAAAGAGGATGTATAGTGAAGGTAATCTGGAAGCACAACCAGTTCAAGTAGTCTACATCTGTAAGGCACTTATCTTTATGAAGTATGTTTTTTCATAGAAAATCTAACACCTCTTATAACAATGATCTAAATTTCACTAAAACCAAGAAAGGACGTATCAATACTTTAGGGTAAGATATACTCCACTATAATGTGGCTTTTTTCATGATGCTGAAGAATCATGTCTCACTGATGTATTTATTTTGTAATGTTTAACTATAATAGAAAATAGATGGAGTTCAAATGAAAACACTGTTTAGACTATGTCAACAGAGCATAAAACTAAATGAAGTGATTCCGTATTGACTATAAAAACATATTTGCTAATAATAAAGTTACTAATGCTTATCTATCAAGATCACAACATGAAATAATTTTGCATCTTAAGGACCATGTTAAAGCAGCAGACACATGAAGTTAGATGTAATTTTTTGATTTTGCAAAACAGCATCACACAGTGCACTTTATTGGTATTTTATCATTAGTGTAAATAATTAAAAAAAAAAAAATCACCAGGAAATCTCCAGCTCACTTTTCCCCCACCCCCCCAAGCTGCAAGTCACCAAAGGGCTTTTCACTAAGACAGCCAATGCTCACTTTACACTTGCTAGCAAAAGAAAATCAAGTAACAGTATCTTGTATACTGAAACAACTGCTTTGTTACAAAGGGAAGGATGCAGAAAACTAGAACAAATGACAGTGCTGTAAAAACTATAAGCCTTTTAGGCTCAGTTCAAAGACTTATGCATTCTTCTACGACAGACTGAAGTTTTATATTCATCTCAGCAAATCAATCCACTAATAGGCATCAGTCATCAACACCTAAGTAAAGATCTGCCATTTGAAACAGCTTTGATGTGATTGAAGACTCACACACAGTTGTAAGTATGACAGAACAGCTTAGCTATTAAAATGTTTTATCTAGCAAAGAACTGTTCATTCTAATTGACTGAAATACTCTTTGAACGCTATTATTGCAAGGCTACTTCACTAGGCAGCACTTTAGTATGTAGCCACTTGACTTATATCTTGAGATCCAGCACAACCACATCAAATCGTGTTAGAATATTTTCTCACACATACTTTTGTCAAGAGACCAAAACAATAAAGCTGACTGTCATTTTTACTACCAGTTGCTTAGTTAATTTGATACTGAAACGTACTGGGATTCATTACAAAAGCTGCATGCAATCAGCCATTTCTATCAATCTTTCTCTTTACTGCACTAATAGAATGAATCCTACTAACCACATCAGTTGAAATGGGTTGGCAGGACTGGGTGGAAGCTATTTCTCTGCACCGAGACCGACCTCTCGCTGTGAGAGGTGCGGCGGCAGGGGCTCCTTTAAGCAGCCCTGGACCAGCTCCAACACTGACCATATGTCAAGCTGACAGATAAGAAGCCTGAGACAGCCATCTGAAAACAACTGTATACCGCCCTGGACACCAGGCAGTGAGGGTTTCTAGGCCTACCTCATTACTCATTTCAAAGCCAATTTTAAACATACCGAAAGTAAACGTACCTGACAACAACAACAACAAGTAAGTGCAAAGTCATTAGAAAGGCTACGCGATGATATACTTTATTTCAGGAAGTTTCCACTGAATATCATAATTGATCACTGGAAACACAGTCAGAAGATTATAACAGTTTGTGCCTATAACATTTTTCCTTCTCCATTATATTCACCGTGTATTAACAATTTGCAAGAAAAAGGAATCAAACATACCAGCAAGTACCACCAAGATTACATTTTACAGAATCAAACAAAATGCTATTGATTTAACACCTCAAATGAAGGGTGATTTGATTTTTACCCTGTATCTATTAACGGATGGTAGGGCTCCATCAGTTTTCACTATTACTTTAGTTATCAGGAAGTATGTCATATCAATTGCTTGTATGTAGGCAAACATGTTATCTATCAGCTTTTATTCCAAAATTACTAAATAATCAGCACAAAGGAATAGCTAAAATTTACCGCAGTCCCCTATACAATTTCCATAATTCCATATATTCCATTTCCATATTCCAAATTAATAAAATCCAGGTGAACTTACCTACAGTTTGGAGGAGGGTCTAATGTAATTTCTGCAAGTTCTTTCTGAATTCTTAAGAGAAAAAAAGAAAAGTATTATCAGGACTTTTTTGCAATATATTTCTTTCAACTTTATGAACATTTCTACAGCAATCAATAATAATAAAATATAATATTTATAAATTCGAATGGAAAGCTGATGCTATAAGGTTTCATGAAACTGCTCAAGTAAATGTTGAACTAAAGGTCAAATCTCTTCTGAAAAACAAGCCTCCAATCTGGGACAAGTTATGCCACGAGCAGCCACCTAGAAAATCCCACTTTTTCTATAGGTCAGCGTTCTCAGCTCTTTTGCTCACTTCTGCAATAATTACATGTCTCGTATACTCTCCATTTCCCCTCTTCCTATATGCCTCACAGCTCTTGCTCTCCAGAATATTTAGCTTCTTAACGTATCTCATAGTGGCATGGCAAAAACCCCAATTTCATCGGATAGTTGTCTCTCACCCTCCCAGACTTCTCCATAAGCTCCTCCTTGGTACTGGGGGCCTGCTATTGGGTCCCTCCTGAAGCCTGTCCTCAAAGGGAAGTGCTCTAGCTCTCTGGCCAGGTTGGGGACCTACTGCGGGACTCGCTCCAATGCATGCCTTCTTTGTACTGGGGGGCCCAAGACCATGTCCTCATTATTCCAGATGCAGTCTAATGAGAGCTGAGCAAAGCGAGACAAATTACTTTCCTCCACCTACTGACGATGCTCCTGTGAATACAGCCAGGAGGCAGTTAGCCTTTGTTGCCGCCTGCTAAGGTCCCCAATGTCCTTCTCAGCAGAGCTGCTCCCCACTTGGTATTGTTACAAGGGGTTAGTGCTTCCCACACGCATGATGTCACATTTGTCCTCGTTGAATGTCAGGAGTTCCCTGTCAACACTCTCTTGCAGCCTGCTGAGGTGGCTCTGAGCAGTAGCCCTGCCCCTGCCTACACCAACTGCTCCCCGCAACTTGTTGTCATCTGCAAAGTTGAGAGTGCACTCTGCCACATCCTCCAGGTCTCTGATAAAGACCCGAAGCTCGGCAGGGCCAGTACAGATCCCAGCAGTACTGCACTCCGTACGGGCATCCCGCTGGAGGTCTCCCTCCAGGCAGAACAACTTCGTTGTTAAGGATTTCTGGATATTCCCAGGCTGATGCTCCCATGCCAAGTCCTTGAATTCCTGATCTCTGGCACATCTGGCAATACAGGCCCTTTTCCGCTACATCAAGGTCTGCATGAGAGCCAGTATATCCCCCTCTGAAGAAATTTAAACATGCAGAGTAGGAGTTTACAGAGTTCCCAGAGGAACTTGTAGGAGTTTACAGTTCCCAAAGACTCACCAGAGTATGATGCCATAAGCAGGACTGCGATGGACACCTTCCCTATAAACTACACCCAAGGCTTTTTTATAGGCTACTTCAGTGCAAAAACATGAACGTTTAGAAGGGGGAAGGAAAACAAAAACAATTCAATGTACCCTCCGTATTTTCTTCTTCCCTCCTCCTTCACAGGATTTCACGTACAGGAACAGATTGCTATTCCTGTTATTCCCTACACTAAGAAAGAAAACCTGCACAATAATACCACTCAAATTCCTGAGATACGTGCTCAAGCCACAACCCAAAAGTTCAGACCTGACCCGAGGTACACACTTATCCTATTAAAAATGACTGCCACCCATTTTGCACATAAACACAGGCAAAGAAAATGGTTTATCAAAATATACATTCAGGTATATTGGCATATATAACATAAAAATGAGCAGTTTAATCCTCTATATAATGTTAAGATCCAAACACAATCTTACATGCTAAGGAGTCTCACAGCCCCTATCAAAATTCCCCTTATGCCACTATGAGTTGATTTTATGGCTATAATGAGTAAATGAACCAAAGGCAGTAGAGGAACTGGCCTGAACCAGAAATTCCAATCCTTTATCATTCACATTCTGAAATAATTAGGACACAGGTGGGCAAGATTTGTAGGGAGAGGTAATAATCATTTACTAGAACAGCTGATATCATTGAAAAGATAAAAACACTCTTTCAGATGCTTAGCTTTTCTTCTAACCTCTATGCACCCCAACCCTACATACAGACATACTAGTAACTTCTGTAGAGGGGGAGAAATTCAATGTTTATTTGCTTTTTCTACTCATTGAAATATTTACATCTCCAGTACATAGAATTTCCACAATAAATATCATTCCTTTCTTGGAAAAATGCAGGCACAGGCTGCTTAATCGATATTTGTAGCAAATCATTGTAGTAACACTGAAAATCCACCACATTTTTAAAAGGGAAAAATCTCATTAGTGAAGTCTAAGCACAACAAACATGTTGTTCTTAAAAAGTTACTCCATTTAAACAATCCTAACAGTTCACACCTTTTAGAAGGGAGATCTTATTAGTGTGGGAGATGCTTAAAATATTTCTTCTGTATATGACAAGTTTCTACTGTGTTTTTGAAATTTATACTATCACAAATTCAAATCACGGTAAACCTAGGTAGCACAGAATCTTCAATTTCATGTTTTATGGGTTGTTTTGCTTTTTCTGCCTTTTGGGAAGTTACAGAATGATGGCACTGAACTTCTATAGAGTCAGGGATTATTTCTTTGCTTTACACATAGTAGTAAGGGCAATTAATATTTCATTGCATTACAATGAGTCTGAGACAAATCAAGATTGGATTGACAAGTGTATCCTCAGTCCTAGATCAAAAACGTTATATTCTTCCTCCTGAATCCTAACCCATGTCCCTTCCATTCTGAAAACAAAAGGGTACAGAGTTCTCTCCTTTTCTCCATCTGTTCTAGTTCAACCCAAAATTTCTAACTTCTAACACCAAAAGCATCAAAATGATCCTTTTCCAAGCTTGTCCTGTGACTGAGCAAACAAGAACAAAATACCTTTCTGCTTCAAGTGATAAAAAATGATCACGTGGTAGTTTCTATTTATGTTCAAAAGTCCTAACTGCTTTTGCAAGCATCTAAGATAAAGAGATGATTCATTCATTATTATTTTTATACAAACAAGATACAACATATTAATACGATACTGTCCATCAATTGCTCCTCAGCAAGTTGTCCATATTTATTCTCCTACTCTGTGGCATCCCAAACTAAAATTAATATATACACCTTACAACTCTTTTGTTGCAACCTTAATTTACCTTGCATTCATGCTGAGAGCACATTCATAAACGGTTTCTGCAGAGCAGCTGACACGCAATAGCTTGTTCACATGTCACAGCATTCAAAGTTACAATTAAATTGTCAGACAGCATCCCAGAGAGCCCTGCACTGATAGAGACCTCCAGCGTGCAAGCTGGCCTTTGTCTGCACAAGTTATTCCACTGCTCTGGCACTTGTTTCATATCTCCATTGAGATGCCCTCAGAATCTGGCATAGGAGAGGATGTGCCTCATTTCCTTTGCTGACCACAGAGGGTTCACCGTGAGAATATGTGGCCTCTGGCAACACAGCATTTTTTGCAGGGTCCTTTCTGGCATCTCTTTCTTTGGATTTTCTGCCTCAGTACAGTTATGTATAGCTGTGTTGGAGACGAAAAAGGACTCTAAATTAAAATCATTATATATATTCAGTTATATATATTAAAATCATTATATATATTCAGTTATTTAAACTAATGACATACTATATATTGGGCAGTGGGGTAATGGCAGGGGGAGAAGCTCTTGCTAGTAATCAAAGCCCTGGGCTTTAAATACGACATTTAATTTGCAATGTCAGATCTGATACTCTTTGTCTGGTCTTAAGTAAGTTATTTGACCTCTCTCATGTATACATATACATGTATTTTTCCCCTCCATTTTACTAACAGAAAAGAACAAACATAGTTGCCTTCCAGTAAAGTGCAAAGGTTAAAATACTTGTAAATTCAGAAACATGAAAATACATTGTGGATTTCAAATATTATTAATTCTCACAGACACATATTTACTACTGTTCCAAGCCTAGGGGGACTGTGTGTTGTTTGCTTCATGAAACAGTTGAAGTTCTCTAAAGCTAAGACAGAACTGAACATGTCAGAGGATTTCCCAATATGATTAATAGGAAAAGAAGCACAATAAAGGACTATATGACAATGAGCTATTTTTACCATGTCTACTTTTCTAAAATACATGCCTCTTCACCCATAAAAGCCAGGTGAACCAACGCTCCATACTGAAGAATATACTATTTAGAAAATACGAAGAAATGCAATCACTGGTATTTATTTCAATCTTACATAAACTGTGACTGAGTAGGAAATTGATCTAAAGATGGTTAGATTCATGCTGAAGGAAAAGAAATATTCTCATCTCCCTACTAGATGCGCAGTAAATGACAAGGGTATTTCTTATAAGAAAAAGCACTCCATATTTTGCTGTCATATTCAACACGCTAAGTATCGTTCTCAGATTCCTTGAAAATAGTGCTGTGATAAGAGAGAGGGAGGGGGAAAAAAAAGCAGTTCATTTTTATTTTCTTGAATTTCAAACAAATTTAATCATCTGTTTGCTGCTCCTTAAGGTTGCAACTTCTTTCAATCAAGAAAAGAAAAGATTACAACTACAGTTTGAAAGTTCACAATTCATTGTAGGCACAGATATTCATAAAAAAATTCCAGGACTGGACACAAAGGTTGACAGATTTTCAACTATCAACTTCAGGAGCCAAGCAAAACAATACATTTATTTGTTGAGCTACTATGTCAGCCAAGAATGGTTACACTTCTCTCAATCCAAAGGTCATGGTAAGATTTGCTACTTAAGAGGTAACAAGATGCCTGCTGTTTTCAAGGACAGCAATTCAATTCCATGTCTGAACTGTAATTGTGATATGCAGCAAGTTTCTCAATCTTGACATGTTAGGTAAGAAAGGCTGCTATTTAAGGAGATGCCCTCTGGGTGAGGAAAATTGAAGGACCGGTACACTGTATGACATATGCTGTAAGCTATTATACCTGTATAGCAGCTAGTCCTAAAAGTATTAACAGAGAAGGACAGCGTGTGATGGCACTCTGCCTTCTTGATGCCATCTACAGCAATGCTAACAGAAGAAACTCCATATCTTAAAACCAAAAATCTTACTCAAATATGAATTCAAGTGGTTTCATAGAGCCTACATAATCAGATCATTTTGGAAAGCAGTAAGCTGCAGGAGTAGTACCTTCATACATAAGACATGGTAGCAGTTTACTTTTATACAAGCAAAAGTCAGCACACTACTACATCTTGATTTATATAAAACCTAATGCTACTGAAAATGCTTTTAAATCTGACTACATAAACATACAAATAAAAAGCAGAAGTATTCCAAATACACATGCACAAATCTTCATTCTAATCCAAGATACACAGTAGGTATCATAATGTAATCCAAAAATACTGTGACTACAATTCCATATGCATGAAAAAGCTTTCCAACTGAGAAAACGTGACTTCTGAACTCAGGTTACAATCAAGTCTGTAGTCTGTGACTTTAGCTCCAGCTCTATGTTAACTTGCTGGTGTTCTCTGCTCTAAACAGGAATTAAGGAATCTTGACCAAAGCCACAAGTACAATACACTCCGTTGTTTGGGGTTTCTACTGATTTTAGCAGAGTTGACTCCTTTAACTGTAACGGAGTTATTAGAGGGAATTGCATAGTGAAACACTTAAGATTATTGTGACTTTAGAGTAATGCTCTACAAACACACAGAATCCAAAAGCTAGAAAAGGAAAAAGTTACTAAGCATATATCCAGTCTTTTTTCCACTAGGACAGCTGAATTACTTCAATTTATTTCATAGAATCATAGAATGGTTTGGGTTGGAAGGGACCTCAAAGATCATTTAGTTCCAACCCCCCCTGCCATGGGCAGGGAAAATAGGAAACAATAAATCACAACAGATTTTTTTCAATTTTTAAAAGACCACTTTTTTAACCTGGTCAAGAACAACATTGTCAATGAACGAGTATAGCCTTATCCCTGCACTATTTTGCCATTTCTAATGAACAAAAGTAACAGTACCATTAAGATATTTTATACAGGTAGTTTCTGTAATACTTATCACACACTGAGGACTCTATGCCATTACTCCTTTTCTTTTTACCCTCTACTTTAATTTCTGATTTTCCTTTCTTGAGCCATTACTGATGTTAATTAAAAAGCAAAGAAACAAAACCTGTAATATGAAAACCTGCCCAGATTAAGAATTCTTATAGAAATGTAATCCAAATTCTACCACAGTGACAAATTACTGAATACTAAAAAAAAAAGAAAAAAATATTTAAAAATTACTATGATACAATTAAAAATTCCTGTTACTATAAAAACTGTGTTGCTGTGATCCTTCCACAAAGTGCTATAACAACCAGCACTCTTTAAATACATTTTTTCAAAAATATTATTTATTGTACACAGATCTACAGAACTCTTATAAATACTCTCAGCTTTTAAAATCAAAATCAAAGGCTTTCCTTCAATATTAGTATACATATGAAACTGGCTTTACAGTCTAAGTGGCAAACGTACTGATGTCAGCAACTGGCATAATTAGTTTCAGCAGAACCATAAGCAGATATGATTAAACTTTAAAAGGTTTAAGTAATTTTATCACTGTGAAATGCATGTTGATAAAAGCTCTAAGCTTTGAAGATACAAAGCTTAGATTAATAGACCAATTTCTGACATATCATTATTAATTTTTTAATAGAATAGTGTCCACAGGCCCTTGTCAGGATTGTGGCATCATTACATTAAGCATTGTACAAAGTTCAGAATACACAGACTTTTTTCTAAAGATATTAAAAACTGTTTTTTATGACCTTAAAAGTCATGACTAGTCCAGTATTCCTAATATTTTAAAAAAATAACAATAGCAGAAAGCAGACGAAAGAGAAGAAAGCAGAAACCATAACGGCTGTGAGGATTAACTACATGAATAACATCATGGTTTGAAGTGAAAGCTGCTTTTTCTTTTTCTCCCCTTTGATTCATAAAAGGAAACATAGGCAAGTTTTGCCAGCCATCCTGTAAATGATATGACTAGGTGTCTCCTAATAGTGTCATAGCAGGAATGGGTCTTCAGAAAGCATTTCACCAGGGAAGGAAAAAAAGAAGAAAGGCTAGCTCTAAGAAAGGTGTCTACGGCAGAAGAAAAGCATGACAGTACCTCACTGGAAAGACAGAATAGACTTCAGTTCAGAAAAGTATGTAAATGGTAAGGGACAGATTAAGCCAAGATGAAGACTTTAATCCTGAAGAGATGTACACACACGTTTATCTGCTGGTATCTATGGACTCCTACATGCATAACATATCCATCATGCATATGTTACAAATGATGGCAATAGGGCCTCGATGCTTCCGCTTTACCACAGCACCAGACCGGTACACTTTCAACAATTTTTCTTGTAGTGTACACAGCCCTGAACTAGAAAAGAAACAGGATCTGGGAATTCTGCATCAGGACAGTCTGCAGAATTGGCGTCTCGTCAGATTATTTTAAAAGTGTTTTTTAACTTCAATCACTATAATCCCATTTGATTTCTGTTGCCTAGACTAACACCCCTACATGTACTAATGGAGCAACACTAAGCTGTAAATTCCTTCTGTCTCATCCAAGCAAGACAATCCTTATCTGGAGATTGACATGAAAGCATAGAGTAATTTAAGTAGTTATTCTACAAACCCACCTTTCCTCTCAAGCAGAAAAGAGAAGGAAAAGAAATGGGTATTAAAACAGACCACAGTTTAAAGTAATGGAACCAATATGCATTTGTTGTTCACTCAAATATTTCTGACCTGACCATCTGGGAAAAGGAAACGCAGTACTTTCCAGCAATAGGTATTACAATAGTCCTAACATGCTGAGTTACTGAACTGTCTGAAATGTTTATGGTTAATTAACTGTAAGTTACACTGACAAGTTTCAACATCAGTCATACATACACACAGAGATATATTTTATAAGGCTACAAAACTGTCTGAGTTTTACTAGCAATAAAAAATTGTCAGCTTTTATCATGCAAGCTACTATTAAAGCCATGTGAAAGAGCCAATCTGTCAAAGAAAGGAAAAAAGTATACAGGTCTCATTATTGTGACCAGTCTCAAAAGGCTATTACACTGACATAGTAGTGTTATAATAAAACAATAAGAAAATTAATATACTGAGTCAATACATACATCTGACAGTCAGCTGAAAAAAAGAGAAAGGAAAATAGACAGCCAGAAAGAACACTGTACCTTTTAGCACTAGTTGACAGTTTAGCAGCTGTTTTGCTTGATATTTTGCCCTCTTTTTTCTTGGGTTGAACTTGCTCCCTTTCTTGTTCCTGCTGGACACCTTCACGCTGATCTCCATCAGAGCTGCCTCCACTAGTGCTTGGACTATCATCAACTCTCTGCCCCTCTGTAGACATGGCAGATGCTGCACTGAACAAAAAAACAAACAACAAAAGTTAGCTTTTTCAGAAGAAACTGTCCAATAGTATTTCTTACATGCCTTAAGGAAGTAATACATGAGATTTATGTCTTTGTCTTAATACATAACGCTTACAATACTTCAGTAATCTTAGTACTGAAGAGTTTTGCCATAAGCACCTTAACAATCATTCAGGAGTTGGTCTCTTTAAACCCCATACCAAATAAATAATAAACCATTTTAGATATGAAAAACATAAGTTACTGTAGTTAAGCGGGACACATAATTCTGCAAGTACAATACCATTCACTGGGAATGATATTTTTCAGCTGCTTGGCAATATCATGAGTTAGCTAACTCATCACCATGTCACCAGTTGAAATCTAGCATAGTTTGTTAAAAACCGAGAGCTATTACTATCTTAAGACTCTCTATTATCCCACATGAAATAAATCTGTGGGCTCATTCCAAGCCTATAATGTGGGTTTCCACATTACAAAATCCACATCTTGGCATGCTTGATGGAAACGCTCACAGAACCAAAAGGCACTAACACAGGACTGTTTGTATTTACTAAAACAGCACACTTAAGAGTAGCAAGCACGCTGGTAGAGGATATAAGGAAGTTTTTTCCTGACAAATTCTGTTCGGGCAACAGGAGGGAACAAAGCTGTCAGAGAACACAAGCAACAAGAAATCTCAGTATATTTCAGAAGTCAAGTTAATGCTTTATTTGCACGCTTCTGATACCAGTTAGCTATTTTCATTTCTTTCTTCATTTTAAATAGTTTAACAATATGCCGACAGATGAGGACTTACAAGCCCACTGTTACAGCTGTCATGACTTCTCAAACTGTTCTAATGAAAGGCAGATGTCCATGAAAAACTCTTACTGAATTAGCATATGTGGTGGCACTGAGTGTTAGAAAATTAAAAAAAAACCAAAGAAAACCCCAACTCAAATCAGAGCACAAACCCAGAAGGTCTTTCCTTTAACTCCAAACCTGTAGTTTATATATGTATTTTATATATCCTCTAGAGATTTTAATAAAAGAACCACCTTCAAAGCACACAGGCCCAAACGTTACTTGCTTACACCCACACAATCCCCATATATCTGGGTGGTTTTCTGATCAAATCTGTCTGAATCAAGAATTTGCTCTTTCATATACAAAGTTTTAAATTGCTGTGAACTTTGACTTGCTTTTCCTCTTACCTATGTACAGACACCATCACAATTAAGAGCAAAACTATTCACCTTGACTATTATATGTTTTAATACTCTCTCAAGGGAGAATAATGAGATCGCAGGCTCAGATTCAACCATGCTCATTCAGTGGATTAAACAAAGTTCATCTCCTTGCACATACTTATAGAAAGAGACAGCAAAGGCAAAGTAAAGTAACATCAATGCCAACAGGGTTATGTTGAAAAGGACGCTTTTTAAAAAAGGCCGTAAGTGTTCTCATTATAGCTGCATGTAAGAAAATAAATTTACTCCTATTCTGCAAAAGCCTTACCAAAATCTAATTCTATCAAACAGTACACACCATGGAGTGGAAGAACTAATCTTTTCAGACATTATTGACACAATTCAACTAATTTCAGGAGGAATTAAATCTTTTTTTTTGTCTAATTTATGAAGCTATACTGAAAAGGAAATCTATAAGCATGGCATCCCTTCAAAATGTTTAGATGCTAAAAGAAATAGCAACTAATGGATATGGGACTAGGTCTCTCAATCAGTTTAAGCTACATTTTGGATTTTATCACGGAAAAGAATATTTTATAAATATATTTTCATATATAAATTTATATACAAACAAAACACCTAGCCTGCTATTGAAGTAACTGAAATAATGCATAGTTTGAGTCCTAAAATTAAAATACAAAAATTGCTTATTCTTAGAGAACAATTTTTTCTACAGTACAGCTAGAACATTATATTTAACATAATTCACATATTTACACAGGTTAATGTTTAGATATTTACATCCTGCCTGTCAGATTTTAAGATAAAAGAAACAGAAGATTTAAAGGTAATAAAACACAAAAGTATCATATTCTGACAAGTCAAAATACGCGCTAAATAACTATAATGCAATTTTGATAGTAGGTACTCATTTTCTTTGCTTCTACATACAGCTAAAATACAATCTCATCTTTTTTATAACACTTTTGATGGCCTTTATTCACTCTAGATTTTAGTTCTGATCTTTGCTTCATACATCTAATTTTAAAGAGAAAAATTATCTTCACAATGTACATAGGCTTTAACATCGCAGGCCAGAAAGTTGAAAGCATATTTAATAAAGCCTATATGCATAGGACATCTGCTGAGAATAATCTTGGCTATAAATATTACTATTATCCAAAAACAACTGTATTCACTTCATAAGTTCAGGTTACTATCCAGCAGACAAACACTGTAACAGTAGCCCAGAGCATATAATTACTGTAACATGTAATGCCAGCATTTACAACAGGAAAATGCTTAAATCTGTCATTTGATGTCTGGCTAGTTTCTTGGGGTTTTTTTTTTTCCTCTCTTCTCCTCTCTCTGTTCCCCTTTCTGACATCCAGGCAGTTCTTTCCATGCCCTCTCCTCACGATATCCGCAATTTTAGGAATTTTGCATAGTTCAAGGGATGCTCAGTATCACGGTAAAAGTGTGTTTTAAAGGGCCTGAAGTCAGGCACTGCAAACGTGGTCAAACTTAAAAGACAAACAAACACATGAACAAATAAGAGAATGGAAAAATAAAGCAACCGAGGGGATGACACTGTTAGGAAAACATTTCACTGCCACGAACACAGGGAAACGCGAGATACTCCTTGAATCTGGACAGCCATAAGTGTGTTTGCAACTGTCACACAGAGTGAGAGGGAAGACACACGATGTCCAGGTCGCCGGCTGCCAGGCTATTCTACATTCAGACGGGGGTTGCTAACCTCCCTGCTGCTGGGCTGAGAAAAATGAGCGGGGGGGACAGGGGAAGGAGTGAAAGGGGGCTTAAAAGTCTCTCCCTTAATGTGAGATGATTCAGCAGAGACACGGATTACAAGTGTAACTACAACTATCAGTTCTAAGTGAAGAGTGTCCAAAAGATCCTGATTCTGTCAGATATATCCACTGGCACCTTCCCCTCCCTCCTCAAAAGGGAAAAAAAAACCCAAACCAAATCAAACCACAATTAAAAAAAAAAAAAAAACCACCACCACCCTCCCCCAAAAAACAAAACCAGCAGTCAGGGACAGAGAGATCCTGACAATGTGCAGATGGGTCTCAAGGGCGGCAGCGCTAGTGATGATGTCTTTCTAAAGCGGTCTTAATTTCCTATACGCCAAGATAAATTGAATATTTCTGCAGGGTCCGCGAAGAGCAGCAACAGCAGCAGCCGCCTTACTTCATCTTCATTAGAAACCGTAAAGCGCAAAAGGACCACAACAAGACAGGAGGGGACGCAGAAGGAGCCCGGTTTCGGGCCGGGCAGGGTCCAGCTCTGCGAGGGGCACCCTGAGGGACAGGACGGCAGCCCGGGGATCCCACGGCCCCACCGCCGCGGGTGGGCACACACGCCACTCACTCGTCTCTCCCCGCCCGTCGGGGGGACCCAGCGTGCGGCATCGCGGGGGGGGAGGGGGGGGAACGGCACCCCCAAACGCCACACGCACCCCGCACCCCCCCGGCCAGGCAGGCGGCGGTCGGGCCGGAGTGAGAAGTAGGAGACAGCCGGTGAGAGGAGGAGGAGGAGGAGACTGCGAGAGGAAGACGCCGGGGGCACATGAGGGAAGGGAGGGGGTTGGGCTGCGGGGGCTCCTCGGGGCGCCCCGGGGG
>VXBL01001314.1:2000945-2051320 GCA_013400195.1 Aramus guarauna
CCGCCCCGCTCCATCCCGCCGGCCCCGCTGCCCGCACCTCCTCGCGGCCTTTGTCTCCGCGAAGCCACCGCGTCTCTCCGCCTGCTGGAGCAGCCGGAGGGAGAGAGACAGGCCGGAGGGAGACAGGCCGGGTGCTCCCGGGGGAGCGAAGGGTCTCCGGGCGGCGGCCGGCGGCGCGGAGGACGTGTTACCTGCGAGGGGTGGTGCGAGGGGGCTCGGAGCCTTCTCCAGCGCGGAGAGAGGGCCGAGGCCGGTACTTTAGGGTCATACTTTTGTGTTTATCGTGGTAGTTTCGACCGCAAGGTTACTGCGTCGCATTAGCACAGCTCGATGGCACAAACAGCCCCCGGCCACTAACAACATCGGATGACGTACAGCATCCCAGTTGGAGATAGGCGCTGTAGCGTGATTGTAGTCAGGTAAATGAATCTCGCCTCCCACGCAAGTAGGCATTAACTCCGTGGCAAGCATCGCAATAAGGAATGGGTGAGGCCAAGACAAGAGCCACGCAGTTAAATGTTACATATTTAGTATTAATAACATTAACCGGGGACAAAACAAACCTCTGCCAGAACTGGCTGTCAGGTAACCGGCTGCGTTAGCCTGCAATACTGTGCTGACGCTGCTGCTTTAATCTTTACATAACATGCAGCTGACGATTGGCTACATTATGAAAACTTTTATCAACTCGAACCTGTCTTCATCTAACAGGGAAAATACATGGGTAAAGAGGTAATGGCAAGTCAAAATATTTCCCCCCTTTTCACAACTAAAGAGAATTAAAAAAACAAAATGTGTTCTCGCCATTCAACATGTACAAGGAAAAGTTTCTCCCTGCTCGAGCTGTGAAGTATTGTACTTTTTCTGACTCATGAGGTAGGTGGAGTCCGTGCTACCAAACATACAGAAATTGAGTACTTGAAGCACTAGTGAGATATTTAAAGATTAGAAACATTATTGGCACCTGCTCTCATATCCAGACAACAGAAGTGATTTTTGCAGTTTTCCGGTACATAAAATTAATCCTTTTCTTTGTTGAGTAATTGTTTTGAAATAACTTGGGGGTTGTGTTTATTTGTTAAATAATCCCAATGACATTTTCACCAAAACTTAAAAATACTGCAGTCAGCTAGTTCTTCCTATTTCATGTGCGTTCACATGTTATTTTCCTGCATCTGATGAATTCATGGAGAAGAGCTCCTAATGTCATTAGGTGGTTTTCTATCTGCTAGTGTGCATTGACGTCTCACAAGGACAAATAACTAAGTAATTAACAGGTTATGTTGCATTAAAATCCTTTAAAGAGTACAAACCTGCAGGTAGTGCTTCTCATCACACTGAAAGGCTGCTGGCCATATAGCACACTCCTGACATCATGGTCCCCTTTTCTAAAGTCACTTAAGTCATGTCTTCTCCTTTCAGTTATTCCGTAACAGACCTCCTGAAAACCAGGAAGCGATGAAATTCACTTCTAAATGAGCCTTCTACTGTATTTCCTTAATGTTGCTCTGATTGCTTAAAGGTGCCTTAAAGGAGGCATAAATTTTCCTGTTCGAATACCCCGACTATTGAAACTCCTCAGCCCGTGTCAAGACTTTACTTCAGTGACAGTTCGGTGTGCTTCATTATAGTTCTTTTCTGCTAGGATCCACAGGAAGCACAGAGAGGGAAGCTCGGTGAATAGCCTGATTCAGACAGGGCTAGGATGGGGCCGTACAGTGTCCCAGAATCTGGGTCATAAATTCCCAGTGCCAAAAAAAATTAAGGGAGCGCTAAAGTGTTCCAGCACTGAGTGACGGGTTTGAGTCATCGAGAGTCAGGCCCTGATTTTTCTTTTGGTGTGTAACCTCTGGCCTAAAGCCCTAAGTGGTAGGGCTTAAGTTAAGGACAACTGAACTAGGGAGAAGGTTTGTACCGCCTTATGAATAGAACGTGCACACTGAGGTATGCCCTGGGATTTTAAAAGTGAAGGTTCTGAATGAGCCCTACCTATGCAATGTAAAGAGAGTAGGGCAGGGTAGTCAGCTGCTCCCAGTTTTATCCTTTTGACCTTTCAGAATAACGTGTTTGGCCCTCGGATGTTAAAGGTTGCGTAATATTGTATTATTCAAAATCCTTTGGAAGACTTTTGTAAGTTTGGATCATACAGGATGAGATCCTGGCCCCTTTGAAGTGAGTGGCAATGCTCCAGTGTTAGATTTCACCCATGCTGGAGTGCTAGGGCACACACATTGCACCTTTTTTTTTTTTCCTTCTTAGTTTTATGTGGTTTCTAAAAGCTGACGCTATTTACAGCACCAGATGCATCCAAACCAGCTCGAGTTCTTTACTCTCACAGAAGCTTGCAGCTTCCTCACAGAGACACACCGGAGTTCAGCTCACCTGGCACAGACAGTCACGCTTTAAGGCTGTTACAGCTAAGGACACTTCTGTTAAGGCCTCTTGATTTAGAGGGTCTGTTATGAGGACAGGTATGTCAATCAAAATCCATGAGGTTGGAGAAATGTGAGCCAAGTTTCCATTTAAGAGTGTTTAATTTAAAGAAGTATTGGATCAGTTTAGATTTTTAGACTTATTTAGCTGTACTGAGATCTCATTTATGGCAAGTTACATCCATCTCTGTTCAGTTAAAACCCAGGTAAATTAAATTATATATTATTGTTACACGTCAAAATAAGAAATAGGAAAATGCAACTTTGAGGTTTCTTCTGCATTTCTCTTTATGAATTATTGTTCATTCCCATTTAAAAGGACATTTCATTATAATATTGCTATTTAAGTTGTTAAATGAACATTGCCGTCAAGTTGTAACTGATAAAAAGGGATTGGTTTTCTGAGGTGGAGAAAAAAATGAAGAATCACCTCAGCTGTGATACAGCTGAAAACATAACAGAATCTGTCACTTTCAAAACTTTAATATTTTATATTAAAAAGTGAGATGGAAATATTCAGTGGTCCATGGGGCACCCTGTTGTTCTATCAATCTCTTTCAGCCAAATCCTAATGAGACAGATCATTTCATCCATCTCAACTATTATCAGCAGAGGATTGGGGGAATGGAGACAAAGGTGCCTCTATTCATTCTTTACCTGATTCCACTTTTCAGCTCCGCGGGAGCTATCCCAGCATGTGTCACTCCCCCTGTGTCTCCCCTGCTGAGACTTGGGCCCCATGGGGCTGTTCGGAGAGCAGCTCTCAGCAGCAGGCCCTCTGCTTCCCAGTCTTGTCCTCCATCCCGAGCTGAGGCGGGGACACAGAATGGAATGAGCCTCTGCAGTAGCTTTTTGCTGGTACGGGATTCCTCTCCCAGCTGGCTTTCCTTATACTACTGTGATGGCAGAAAGCCGTAAGGATAGACCAGAGAATCTGGCCTGTTCTCTATTCTTTTTCCCTCTCTGATAATTCTCTTTCTCCCCTTTGTAGATAGTTTATTCTCACACTGCATCTAATTTTTTTTCCTACAATCTTGCTTTGCTTTTGTTGTCACTTGGATGAATCCCACTCTGTATGTTGGCAAATGTAAACTGAAATTCACAGGTACCCTGATCTCTGAAGCACCAGCTGTGTCTGAAGACACAGCATTTGAGAGATTCAGACATCAGGATTCTTCATTTTGTTTTCCAGCTATCAGCATGTAGAATGAAGTGGAGTAGCAAGGAAGGTATCTGCAGCAGAAATTTCATTAGAGTTTTCAGCTAATTGTATATGTCCTCATCCCTTAAAAAATGACATCCTATATCAAGGAAAACATGATTGAATCCTGAGCACTGGGTAAGCCTATTATTCAAACAGTGCCTTGACAGAAATCTGTTTAAAGTATTTTCATGGCATTCTGAAGTAAAGTGATTGTATGGGCACAGAGACAAGTTATTAGTAGCCTGACTACTGTATTTGCTCTACAATAGTGTAAACCCCCAAATCATTAGAATGTATTCACCCTAATCTTTTCAAGCCATTAAATATGAAGAGAGTTGTAAGTTGTGAGGCAAACAACTTTCAAGATCTCTTTCACTCTAACCTAAAAAAAACCCAAAAATTTGCAGCTCCTCCTCCTCTTTTCTCAGAAGCAGAACAGCTCCCACTGTCATTCAGCTGGAACCAGAAGAAACAACTGGGACAATAACCATGTGGCATCGGAGATCCTCATGGCTCTCAGCCGCTTTGCTATCCAGGATTGTAAAGAATAAAGATAAAACGTATTAGGGATGGGTGGGAAGGAGGTAATAACTTGCTTCCGTGTCCTTAATGAAAGCCTGACTTTTTCTTTAAGATAGGGAATAAATCACTGCTTTGAGTCCAGACTAGAGGTTTGTTTCTATGTGCTGGTTTAGAGCCCAACTTAAGATAATTGCACAGGATAATTCTCTGATAGTTTCTAGACAGAAATCGTTAACAGTTGAATCGTAGACTAAGCCACTGCTTAAAAAATCTCATCTTGTATGTACTGAAGGGAAAAATCTTTATTTCCAAAGCTATTGTAATGCAGTGACCTGTAACTGGAAGAATTCCCTGCATTGCCTGTCTTAATTCATCACCATACGTGGGAGAGAATGTTGAGAAGTGAAGATGGGTTAGAAAAGAAAATTGGGGGTTTTTAGGTGTTACTTCCACACGCTCTTCAGCACCTCCGCATTCCTATTATTTTCTGTTAGTTTCATAACATCTTAATGCACAGGATCAGAGCTTGGTTTTCTGATTAAAGATGGGTAAAATTCTGAGGATCTCTTGTGGTTCTGTAGGGAAGGTTACATTTTTCCACAGAAAGGGAAGCCCTGAGCACTCGTGTTCCCTTTTAATAAAGTTAAGGTTCCAGAAGAATGTGTGCTAATAACCTCTATGGCTACTGCATGATTAATGCATGCTTAAGGAGCAGGCTAGTGCATCCACCACAGCAAACCAAACTCCATACAGCAGGCTTCTTCAGTCCTTTCAGTATGAATGACCAAATATATTTCAGGAACCCAAGGGACTACAATCACTCTGAAGCAGATTGTCTGCCTTGTACAGAGTGGAAATTACCCACATGTTCTCTGCAGGGGATTCCCCCAGTGAAATGGAAGTCCCCTGCAGCAATAAGTCAGACTAGTCATGTTTTGCACTTCTTTCCTAAAGATCCTGGCCAAAAGAGCCTGGTTTGGGCTATACTTGGAAGGGATAAAGGGGAATGTCTGCAGTTTGATAAACCTAAATTATCCCTTCTGCTTTATGGAGCCTTATACCCAACTAGTGCCAATGCAGCAGCTGCCAGTGGCTAAGGCCAAGGACAAACAGAGGAAGAAAAAAACCAAACATCTTTTGTCTTGTCCTTGGTGGTAACTGTCGCAGGGAATAAATGACATCTTTTGCCTATAGGTCTAGGCGGAGCCTGACAAACTGCTGTCTGCTCTTCCCTGAGCTCCTTCTGCAGAACCTCAGGGAGCAAGAAACAGAACAGATAGCGCTCATCTTCCTCACCTACCCGAAATGAAGCAGGCAAGCAGTGGAAGCAGCAACTTCAGGGAAGGGACACACTCTCTTAAACACGTTGGAACTGTTCCTGGGGCTGCAAAGTCATGGGGAGGTAGTGGGGAGGACACAGGCGAGGCATACACTTAATTTAAAAAAGCTGCAAGGCACAGCAGAGGAACACATGTCTACTTCCTAAGCAAGCAGGCTTTTTCCCTGAGTATCCTTACCGCAGTTCAGAGCCCTGAGCAGCACAAGTAAGCTCTTGGACATCGCAATCTTACCGTAATGAGTGTTTTATGGAGTTTTGCTTAACCTTATAACTAAGTTCAGAGCCTATCTAACTATATTTATTACTGCATTTTAGTCCAAGTAGACCCTTATTTTGACCAGCTCTGCATCTTACATAGCCATTTCTACCTCTGCAAAGTGGATGTTTCTTGCATTTTACAGTTAATTTGGAAAAGTGGGAAGTAATTAGAGAATCCAGTGCACAGTTTCTCTTCGAAATGTTTCTTTGTCTCGATTTCTTGTGTTCAGCAGAGTTCTTTGAACTGGAACCCATAGCATAGCTGAGGACTGGTCCCACAAAGGCAGTTTGGGACCTCTGTTGCAATTTCTAACTATTGATGCAGTATTGGCTAGTGAAGTTCACAGGGAAGGCTATATATTTCAAGTGAAATATGTTAGCAGAGCTAGATATTTAGACAGTGGAGTTCCACAAATGTTTGGCTGAGCAGTTAGTGAGCCACTTAACCTAGTCATTAGAAAGTGGCAGGGAGAGAGATGACACCAGCAGTGTCTCCCACAAATATAAGTACCTATCTCTCATTGGGGCTTCTAGCTACAGGGTTCCTGGATCCATCTCCTGGATCTAGCAGAGGACCCTTGCCCATTGAACTTTCTGGTGATGAAGGCATCACTGATGATGTGGGAAATGGAAATTTAATTCTGTCTGCTGACTGAAAGGACAAAACTGCACAGTTTCTGACTCCCAGAAGTGTGTCCTAACCACTACAGCATTATGGTGCTTGGCTTATTTGTTCTCTCTCATTACAGCTCTTCTTCTCTCTTAAAAATACCTACGTCTACTCTGGATTGTAACTGCAAATGCGAGAGGCCTAACAAACAGGCTAAAAGTCATTCTCTATCTTTTGATCTTTCACTCTTTTAATATTTAATGATCCCATTCAAAATGGAAAAGCGTTAGTAAGAGAGATTAAGAAGTCCCCTGTCCCCTTCCCATGCCATTGCCTGTTTTCAAGGCAGCAACCCTAGATAAAGTGTCCATTCAGGAAAACTGGTGTTTTGTGCCCATGTGTCTGACATCCTCAGTGAAAGATCTAGCTGCTTCGCATCTGATGAAGTGCTTTTACCTCTGCTTTGGTGAAGGTGGGAGTGCTTGCTCTGCTAGGCCAACATCCGCAGGCAAGATAGCAGGATCCTTAGCTTGTGGTTCATCGTTGTCAGGATCACGCATAGGTGTTAAATTCCTCGGTGACATGACGAGGTGACAGCTGGAGACTGACCCTGCTGGGGCATGGCTGGGGCAGGGGCTAATGGCCCGGGGGGCGGGGGTGGGAGCATCCCCAGGGGAGGCACAACAAGGACAGTCAGGCTGGTGAGTGCCCCCAGGGCCCTGACACTATGTCAGTGGAAACCACTTTCAACAGCCACATATTTTTGCTAGAGAGCATTTTATTTTTACTATGAACACACATGGAGTATAATTCTGAGTATCACCATTTCTAAATTTCTTAACTTTAGTTCTCATGTAGAGAAATACTGTATTTCAGATAAGAACTGTTATCTTGGGGAAAAAAAAAAATGTTTGGGAAAAGCAGAAATCAGTCACTCCCAGGAATGCCCACTAATTCAGCTAGATGATTATTATATTCCACAATCAGCCAGCCAGGGTTTATTATTCCTTTGAGACAATGGAAGATATAATTTGGTTTTGGAAGAGTTTCAACGATAGCTTTACACTCCTGCATGCCGGCAGCTTGAGTTGCACTGTGTTACCAGACCAGAGTTCCCAGTTGCGGGGGACGCCAGCTAAATGGTTTGCTATGCTACGTCTCCCGTGAGGTAAAATGCCATGGAAGCTGTGAGCTGCACAGCTGCCTCAGCATCTGCTTGCAGAGCCCACAAATCTGAAACAATGCACCAGAAATTGGCTGGCAATTCAAATATAATGGTCTGGCCATTACTGGTAATTAAAAATCCATTGGTGAGAGCCTAGAAGGTAAGGGAGGCATGTGAAACATAAGCAGGTTTCTTCTCACCTGGGTGGACTAGGAAAGGCCTGTAAATGGGCGTATGTCTTTTTTCATGCGGACCTACTTCAAATTCCTTTGAAATCAAGGGAAACATTCCCATTGACATTAATGGACTTTGGATCAAATCCTAATTGCCACTATAAAACCTTTTTATTGATGCCATACATTATTTGCCATGTATGTATTTTAATAAAGTGGTCCTGAATGTACCATAGGGAATGTGGTCCTTAAAACGGATCTCTTTTTTGAAATTCTAACAAGGGTAAGCCCTCTGACAGGAGAATTTAGTTTTACTTTATTTCTGAACCAAGACTTAAAGCACAGTTTAATTTTTTAGGGAAAATAGAGAACTGTACAAAAGTCTGTGTGTTTCTTTAGGGAGAACTTCACATAAACATTTTCTTTATTCTGATTCATAACAGTTCATTCCCTCAACTATGGCTTTCTGAAACTCAAAATGCAAACCAAAACTGACTAAGAAGCATCAAAGCTTGGGTGATCTGGTTTCATGTACTTTACATAGTTTGGTCACCAAACCAGATCTATAGGCAAGTTTGCTCAAAACAGTATCTAGCTTAATTCAAAAGTTCATCAATGTCATAGTAAGGCTTTTTCTTAAAAAAGGGCTAAGTTTTAAACTTACACTGAAACTCTAAACCAGCCTAGTTTCATGTGATTTCAGATTTTGTTATGAGTCTCTTGGAGAAAGAATGGTCTTTTCTGGTAACACTTGGGATATAAAGTAAGGAGAGCTAAGATGACTTGCATAGCTACACAAACTGAGTAACTTTTTCTCAGTTTCTGTTTCACAAAATATGTGTAATAGTCACATGGGTGTTGAAAAGCTCAGACCCCCAGATATTTGTATAGATTTATGAGTCCTTCAGGTCAAGATGCAAAATATTAATATAACTCTTGAAGGCATCAATGAATACTACAAGAGCTTTCATTTTCCACATCATATCTGTAAAGGTGAATTGTGATACCATTTTTTACTCCAGGAATAGAAGGAAACATACATCCGAGATCTCAGATTGCAGCTGTATTCTTGGTAGCAACAACAATGTACAGTTTTAAAAGTGATGTAGGAAGACAGGGATTCTAAGTAAGCTACAAATGATTATTATCGCAGTTTCAGGCTAGGCTGTAACTTTCTGTTTGGTTGGGGTTTTTTTGGTCTTCTCTGCAGGGAACTCCACATAAACATATTGGCACACAGCTAATGGCAGTTTAAAATTCAGCCGCTGAAGCAATTAATGCCCCCAACCCTGCCATCTTCCAGAGGCATCTGCCCTGTGGCAGGGGTGGCTGGATGGCTCATGAATCAGCTCCTGAACCTTACAGTTTAGCGTAAACCAAAATCAATGTTGGTTTACCTTAATAGGCCAAGCTGTAAGCTGCGGTGGTTTAGAGCTGATTCATGAGCTGTTCAGCTCCCCCCTGTTAGGAGGTGGCAACCTCTGGGAGAAGTCTGGTAACCTCTGTAAGGATTCCTGGGAGGAGAGCAGCCAACAGCACTTCAACCCCTTCAGTTTAGTTTGCCACCATTCACTGCAATGTGATACTTTAGCTATCATATTGTTTTAGGTGGGGTCGAATTTGGGACCTGTGTTCCCCACTGCTCATGGCAAAGATTTATGGCTGCATGCCCCGATGTGTTATCCCAGGGGGACTCAGTTTAGATCAGCACCTAGCCTTGAATCTCAGGGACAAATATAGAATTAATGAACAACCAGCCAACTTTACTATTTACTGATGGAAAAAGTTATTATGGCAAAGATACAGTTCAAAACAATTATCAGTCAACAAATACGTTTCGGTTGTCAGATTATCGCCCTTTTGCGTGAGTGCCTGGCAGGTCCCATGTACAGGGCTGCCACCTTCGTCCATAGTGGATACCTCAGTGTTTCAGATGAAGCCTATTTCTGTTTTCTTTTTATTGCCAGTCTTTCATATCAATCCAATAGTTTTTGAAATCTGTTTTCAAACCCCACTTCTGCCAGTTTGTCTTCTAAAGCCACATACTGTTGTAGAGCCTCATGGTACCAAGAGCACCCTGCGAGTGCACATGCCTCAGCAAAACCTTCCTCTTCTTTTGCTCACAGTCTCTTTTAGATTTCCTGGGTCCACAAAGCACCAGGTAGCTTGCTGTCTGCTTCAGAGGACTTTTCACAGAGTTACCCCTGTAGCAAAGCCACAGCCCCATCTCACTCCCTTGTGCTTTCTTGCAACACTTTCCACTTTGTTGTTTGAAGACAGGGATTGCTTCTGTAGCTGGCCTTCTGCAGCCAGTGTGACTGTTACAGCAACTCCATATAACACCTGCTTTCCACATGATGTCGCTTTAAAATGTTGTGATTCAAGGCAAAATGTGTCTTTGCACGAGTAAACTATTTTATCCCTTCTATACCTTCAGTGAACAGATGATAATGTACTATAAATTTGACTTGGCTGTCAGCTTATGGCCTTATACATTTATTTATTTAGTAGCAAACAGATTTTGGCACCTGGAATAAAGTTCCCTTTCATTAACTACCTTGAGAAAACTGATGGAGCTGAGTATTTTAAACTTTAAAAACCACAAAACTAAAGCAAAGAAAAAGGCCCCTACAGCAAGTGGAGAAGAGCTGTACTAAGGAGGAAAAAGCTATGGTGAGTAATAAGAGCATCTCACAGTCTAATTCTGTTTAAGTCTCCTGATGTCTTTTCACACATTTCTGTACCTTTGCCTTTGCTTTTGTTTCACCTTTTTTGTCACTTACTTTTACCTTCTGTTTTTCTTTGAATAAGGCTTTTGTACCTGAATTGCTTGTTACTTTTCTCCCTCCCTTTTCCCCTTTCCTTTTCCACCCACTCTATTTTCCCCTGTTGTCCCTACATTTTTTTTCTTGACTTTGTCCTTGGATGATCTTCCCTCCCCAATCCAATCTGCTGTGCATTTTTTCCTTCCAGATGTGTAAGTGCGTGGTTTAGTCCCTCACTTCACAAACTAACTCACAGACCATTGGTTGATGACGAATTGGGAGGCTGTTCATCAGAGAGAACTTCTCTTCCAGATATTGAGTATATAAACTACCCTCAAAGACGAAGCACATCAGATACCTATCTAGTATTATTTCCTGCATAACTGTAGATGTTGTTATAACATCATGAGGGTAGAGGTCTACGCAGTTGTGATAAGAGCAGATATTTACGCTCTCTGCATGAACTCTGCTGAGAAGCTATCCACACTAAAAGTCAGAGCTGCTAAAAATCTGAGGCAGTAGTTGAAATTGCAGGCCTCCCTATATTGGGGCATGTAATAACCTAGTGATATAGGCCCCCCCAGCCTCTCAAAATATGGCATTTATGTCTAGGTGGTCTGACTTTTTAGTTTGAAGACCTCATGGTGTCCTTGGTTCCTACTTTTAACATATCTGGAAACCTATAGATGGAATTCTAATCTACAGTAGTAGCAGACTCATTAATGACTGTTTTCATAAGTGGAAAACATTTCTAGATTAGCAGCAACTCCCAAAGATATTAGAAGTACTGTAAGGGTGAGAGTTTGATTAAAATAGGAATAGTACTGTCAGAAGAGGATCTTTTGTAACTGATTATAATATTATGGGGTTATACAGGTAAGGGGCCTGACATAAACTATACATTAGATCTGAGCTGTGTGGATCTGAAGGGCCAAAGCAAAGGTAACTGCCTTGCCTTTTCATTACTTTCCTGGGTGCTGCCCAAAACCAGAAGAGTCTCAACTCTTAAGAGACTCGCTACTCCCTTCAGCGTACTGCAGCAAACTGAACAGGTTAGTAGTATTAGAGCAATGAAAATAATGAGGACACTTGTCTCTCTGGGTCTTTTCCTCTGCTCCTCTTCGAGCAATACCTGTGTCTTCTGCCATGACCTAGGCTGTAATTTTACAGTTTAGCATAAACACTGTGGTCCAAGGCACCATTTAAGTGCTGAACTGGAATGCTTTGATGAATCAGTCTTACTAAGGAAGATGACGTTGTGAAATACTGAGAAAGAGTTTCCTTTAACTTTGAGCCATAATAAAGTGATTTCTCAAAGTCAGTTTACATGCAGAACAACACCAACCTGTTTGATTAAACAGAAAACACCAACTTTATTTCCAGAATCAGTGTTTTGGAATATTCTTTAATTAAATTTCAGTGAGACTCACAGAGTAAGCATGGATCAAGAGGAGAATTGTTTGACCAAACTAGCACTAAGTATCTTATCGCTAATTGATTTATCACATCTCCTTCCACATAGTTTCAGGGTGCGATTCTTTCTGTTCTGTAAAAGAAATATTTTTAGGTTTAGAAATGAGATATACAAACAAAGGGCACATAACTCATTTCAAGCTGAAATAGACCAGTTTTGGAAATGTGATATTATGGCAAGCCTTAACTGTGCTTGATTCAGCTGGATAGTATGCCATTTCTCAGGGAATACTTCAAAGAATGGCACAGAGCAGCAGCAACTGGGAGGATAGAGACCATTCACACAGACTGCACGCTTTCACACCCTTGTCTCAGATCAGCAATCCCAGATGGTGATCACCCAGAAGAATCTCAATCTTTTTATAGTCGATACTCTGCAGTCACAAAGTGATTTAACACATAAACTGAGTAAACTCAGATGGGATTGACGTTACCTTCAGTAGGCTGAGCACTCTTCTACATCCACTTACTGAAGGAAATTAGCATGATCACTGAGGGACAGGTCATACCTCTGTAATTAACGGTAGTACAAAGTGGGTACAAAGACACATTCTTAAACACTGTTGCTGGAGGAATCTGGGCCTAGGAAAGTAATTCACATCTCAGCATCAGTAAGGCTAGCAGAATATAACAATCGATTACACCATTGTAAATCCAGATAAATTTAGCTAACTCCATGAGTTACAAGTCGTCATAGTTAAAACCGGGATGGTTCTCCCAGTAAAGAAAACAGCAGAGTGATTTTGGCATCTGCTCCGCAGTGGGCATCAGTTACCAATATTTATTCCCTTATGTAGGTTAAGCCATAGGGTTTTTTCCCCTTTTGTATCCCAAGTCTCTTGAGAGCATGTTAAGACAGCAGAAATAGCTGCAAATCAGTGTCTAGTCCGACTATTTTGCAAGGTCAGTTATGGAAGCAGTAAGAATAGAAAGGGTATGAAAAAGAAGAGGGTAATATTTCTTATTTTCTATCCCTTTTATACAAAAAAAAAAAAATCAACAACTTTTTACTCTTAGCTGCTACCCAGTTCAATCCCATTGTGGATTTGGTCATCTACGCTACTGCGCAATGTGATTCCAAATTATTTTCTACTCTAGTAGGAGATGGGTTTGTCCATCTCTTACAGTGGGTAATGTTTGCCTGGCATCGGTGACCCCATTGGTGCAGAGATGCTGTCTCCAAGCTAAACCACTCCTTGGCAGAAGTTGTTGTTTACAGCACCATGATAATATGAATCTGTTCCTCCAGCTGTAGAACCAGTGTGGCTCCTTCTACCTCAAACATCTTTACACCACCCTCTGAGAGGTCTCTGAAGCACAATAATTCCTGATAATGGAATGCTCATGTTAAACAGACTATTAATTAAAACAAATCTCATTATCCAAGAAGACTATTACTAAAGCACTAGGTTTTTCACATGAAAACAATGGAATTCCTCCACTGCTCTCTGGTCCTTCTAGAATGCCTCTCCATCCCATATCATTTAAAAATAATTCTACAGTGAAAATAAATTTTCTTTAATAACTTGTAACCTTTTTATAAACCGATTCCATTTAAAATTCTATTTTAATCACTTTTTCACAGCAAAGAGAAGATATTAAACCATGTAATTTGTATTCATGACAGCAGCCATCATTGCATCCAGACAATGCTGGGAAAATTTTGTGAGACAGAGATAGGCAAATCAATTATAATGAAACTTTTGTTTCCTGAATTCTTCTTGTTGGACTTTAAATGTCTGGACAAATATCACACATGTATAAGCTAAAGCTATTTTGGAATTATTTAAAATTATTTATGAGACTCATTAAAAAAGATCAGTCTGAAATTTGCACTTTTGGGATTAGATTAAGCTGTCTGCTCTGTCCCCTTTCTGAAGTGCAAAAGGGGAGATTTTTGGCCAGAAATGCACAGTGTTTACAGAAAGCCAACATGAAAGAGTTGTGGACAGATCCACTTTGAAATTTTAACAGATGCCATAAGTATTCTTTTATTCTGACTCTAAGATGCTTTGGAGCCAAAAAATTACAAGCATTAGAAAAAGCATCAAGGAAAACAGAAGTAATTTCCAACTTTCCACAGAGATGTTATTAGACACTACATTATTTAGACCTCCATTCTCCTCTTGGGTGCTCATACTGGATTCGTTTTATTCCACCGATGCAAATAATGGGATCATCAGAGCTCATACTTGTACACTATAGAAATTAATTGCATTGTTTAAAACAAAGATCGCTCCTCAGCCAGGTCAGATATAGTTATAGCAGGGAATCCTGAACGGCTTATTTAGGTGGATCCAATTTTTTCTGTTGTAAAGACTATATTCATTTGTGTGTTCTGGGAGGAAGGAGAGTTGAAGGCATAGATGTAAAAGATACTAGGCCAAATCAGATATCTTTACTAACTCAATAGTTGGACAAACACACTTTGCCAGTAGTAAAGATTTGAAGATCTGGCCCATAACAATCCTTACAATAGTAGACAGTATTTTGTTCTTGGCGGAGCACCAAATCTAATTTACAGGAGAAAAAAAACAAAAACCAAGAAGTGCTCTGCCTACCATTTGTTGCAGCCGCGTATTGAGCAGTGAACTGCCGATCTGAACAGCAGCGAAAGAACCAAAAGAGAAACGCTCGGCTTTGCCCGTGCTGGTGCCGGTGATGTCAGGAAATCAGTCTCCTGAGGACAAACAGCACAGCAACCAGCCTTTGTTTTACTTCCCCCCCCGCCCCCCGCCCCCGGCACATTAGCTTTAGCAGACAGATTTAAATGTTAGCAAAACACTAGTGTTTACACGTGTTTTCCACTTCATCTTCAGAACTAAACAACAATAACAGGGAGCCTCTTGCTGCCTTAGCCTGTGTGCTGAGGACTACAGAGCCGGATCACAAATGACTTCATATAAAGAGCGCCTGCAGATGCTATGCAGCAGGAGAGAGGGCTGTGATGTGATACCGTGTGACAACAACTGTTCCTCGTACCTGGGGCACACAGGCAGGGAAGACGGGCTCTGTGGTCAGTACAGAAGTGCAAGAAGCCAAAGTCGGTCTAATGCCCCTGAAAAGCTGCCCAGCTCTCCATGGAGAGGCACAGGAAGCCACTGCTCATCCAAGCAGAAATAATTTGCACGTAGCAGCTTGTGCACCTAGGTATCTCTCAGGACCAGGAGGCAGTGGCTGAATGCTGGCACAAAACTCATGGGACCAGTGTGAGAGAGCGGACGCCCATCTATATGCAGATGCCCGATGCTTGAAGAGAGGGACATGCCTTGCCTTCCTCCCTTTCTTCTGAAAACACCGAAGTGCCATTTTTGAAGGCAGATGTCTGGCTTTTAACAGGGTGCCTGCAGGAGCTCAGCCTGGAGGCAGGATGCAACTGGTCAGCTGCTCCCAACAAGGCGATGGCTTCAGCTCCTGCTGAATTCCTGCAGGCAGTGCAGAGCAGCCTGGTTTGGCAGTCACCGTGTAGGTCCAGAACCCCATCCCTATTGAAGCACCATCCCTTCACTTTACCCTCTCTAAAAATAAAGTGAAACTGCTATAGAATTCAGTCATGTTTCTCTAGTTTCATGGCAGCAGCATCAGTTCCAAAATCTGGCACACCACCCTTTTGCTGTTATGCATTTTATGATGATGGGACAGATCACATTTTTAAGATGAGGCCCTCTATAGTTTCCTCAATGGTTTCCAGTATTGGCTAGCATAAATCTTCCTGTATATCCAGCTACTCACCTCAAAGGATAAATTACCACGGAAGCAAGAATTTTGGAGGAATGCACATCCCAATTGACTTGAGGAGACAGAGTTTAAAAAGAAAGTGATGGAGAAGGAGCTCCCTCACAGACAAAACCAATGAGGTGATGAATGGTCTCAACATCTGGGGATGCTGCAGGAGCTTTCTTCAACTTCCCATGTAGACACATCAGTATCTTTAGGAACCAGGAACACTTCTATCCTGGCCCACTGTGTTCAAGCCAGGTTACCTCAGTTGTGGTTTGGAGGCCTGTGAACTTCTTTGCCACGGGGATGGATATAGAAATTTTTAGCCCAGGATAAAGACATCTAATACAGAAGAGATGGAGATTTATTTGAGCACCTGCTAAACCATATCAGGTTTGCGATTCCCTGCTGTAGGGCTCTGTTTTTGTTTTTGGCCTTTTACTATATAATTTTGGCTGGGCACATTTGTAAGTCTGTATTTGCTATCAAGAAGACAGCAGCTCTGACAGTGTGTCCAGAGTCTTTATGTCCGGTGGCAGACTGGAAGCTGCTGGTGGCCTTTGAGGCACCACTATCAGCTGTAGAAGTTCAAACCAGTTGGGAATTCTTAGACCTCATATTTTGCCCCATCCGCTTTTTTTTTTTTCTTTTTTTTTTCTTTTTTTTTTTTCCCTAAAAGTTGTGTTTTTTCTTAGCTCTCAGAGGGGACAAAACGTCAGTCTTATAAACTACCTTGACAAAAAATTCTGAACACCTAAATTGTCAAATTTTGTTCCTTAGTACTTCATATTATCAGATGTGCATTGAATAGTTCCCACAGTTACATTTTCATGACATAAGGTTCTCATTTGGCACCATTCATATATTTGCGCATATTATAATGCAATCTTGCTATGTGACTTTGTGTATCTTTGTATTTTGAAGCCCTCAGATGAAATGGAAAAAAAATGTTATTCACTCATTTTATTAGCACTGTAATCAGATTTTCATAGAGTTCCACAATAACAGGAGAAGCTTGAAAAGTAATTAAGAGATTCTCCAACACAGCAGGAGTTTTTGTTAAAGGAGAAAACTAATTCAGACTGTAGTTTGCAGATACAAGAGGAGTTAGGGCTTGAGTCCAAGAGACTCCTAATCTTCAAGAAAGTAGCTGTTCTGAAAGCCATGGGGAGGGAGAGGTCATTCATATACTTTCGTTTTCCTTTCAAAAAAAAAAAAAAAAAAGCAAACTATTAGGAGCTTATCTAACAATTAAAACATCTGCTTCACAAAGGAAAGCACATGTCAGCTTGCATTACCTTGATTGAAAGGATGCATTTTATTATATAACTTAATTTGGAAATGTAAAAATTAGTATATTAATTTGTGTTTGTAAGAAACACAGTTTATTTCCAAAGATTAATAACAGACTATACATAGGCCTTTGAGAAAGCACCCAACCACATAAATGACAGTTTCCATAACCACGCTTGTTTAGATTTAACCAGATCCCATATACCCTGCTGTCTGTAACGCGCTTGTAAGTCACGCTGATGACTTTGGTTTTCCGTTTTGGTATTACCATAACACACTGACATTTTCAAAAACTGCAGATCTTCTAAAATACATTTTTTCCCTGATGCCAATATAGATGGTAATGATGGCAACAAGTAACTCATTTGTAAATTTTTGCTATCTCCTACTATCTCATGCCTCCCTTGTTACTGCTTTCCCTATCTCATCTGCCCTTTTCTGTGGCTAGCTGCCACCTCTCCTACTGCTTTGATGCTGCTACGCAGGCACAGGTTTCATTAATGCTCTTCAGCAGCTGTGCTTGGCTTTAAGCTTTTATTTCCTAACAAAAAGAAATTGTGAAAAACTGCTTTAATAGAAAAAAAAAATAAATTGATGCAGTCTCTTGTGCTAAATAAGGCGCTGAGATCATTCAGAATGCGATTTCATTTCTTTAAATGTAATAATTACCTTTTAAAATGTGCATGTGGCTTACTCTTTTTATGGTGTATGATAATGGAGGAGTTTTATATGATTCACTTACAAGTGATGATAAGGATGTACATCGCAGATTATTGCTCTATCACCATACATTTGAAGACAGCTCCCTTATGGCAGTAAAAAAATAATGGGACTGATTGTCTCATCCTAAAACCCACTGGAAGCGCCGCTCTGGGTTATTTTAGGGCATAACACAGAGATTTGTTCTCCTGTGTGCTTCCTTATTGCTCTTAGGAGGTAAGGAGATTCACCCGCCCTGTGGAAGGCACGGTGCTCAGTAGTTTGTCTAGGTCCCCTAGTCCACACCAGAAGCTCCCTGCCCAAGAGCTGTGCTCTGGCTCTTCCTTTCTCACCACTCTCCGGGACCGCTTTTGTAACTGGAAGCTAACCGGTGGTCCCTTGCTGATTTGGGATCCAACTGCAGGAAGAGGGATGTGGAGGGAAGGAGAAACATACGGAAAGAAGCAGAAAATTAAAATATCATGTAGGAGGTCAGTGGGAAACCAGTGTGCACTCACTTGCTGCTTTTGTTCCCTCCCATCTCCCTCTACTGTCAGAAAGAACTGCTCCTCAGGAATGTGGCATTTCCTACAGGAATGAGCGTGGCTGAGCCAACACCACTGGAGTCATACGGACTGAAATATGTAGATTTAAAACAGCTTTTCACACTCACCAAATGCCATGGCGAATGTCATTTTTAACCTGCAATACCCAAGAAATCTGTACTGAGGAAAGCCATTATAAAATACTAATAAAAAAGAATGGGCAATGATTTTATCAGAAAGGTTTATTTTAGTAGCAGAACAAATCAGACAATTGAGGGTTGCCGAACGTCTTTCTGGAGACGCTTACCACAGATGCTGGACCTCGGTATGAGTCAGCCATGAGGCCTGGGACAGAGAATATGGCCAAATGTGATACAGCCTTCCCAAAATCCACTGCAGTTGCCACTGTGAAAGTGCACCTAGTCCATCTTGATCTCACCCTCCTCAGCCTTCCTGTCACCTTTGTCCAGTGAAATCCATTTGGTTGTGAATCAGACAGGAAACATCACCGCCAGCTAAATTTCACGGGGCACTCAATTTAGCTGGCTTTGAAACATTGAAGCTTTTCAAGCCAGAAGCAAATATTGATGCAAAATGCATGAAAGGAGGGCACGGCGTAGAGTAACCATCCTTTGTCACGCAGGCAATGATGTGTGTGCTTTGCCAGGAAGTGCTCAGAGGAGCTCCGTCTCCCTTCACTTCTCCTCTTCCCCTCCTGCCTGCAGGAATTCCTGCCATGCTGCTCAGCCAAGTTCCCTGCAGCCCCACAAGATTTCTGCTGGTAGCACTGCAGAGCCAAGCTGGCAGCCTGAGTATTAGTATTTTTAGTGATGTCTAGTGCTTTCCTGAAACCATCAGCTCCAGATGTTCAGAGACTGTGGGGAGAATCTCAGATTTATATAAACTGTGAAGAAAAGTTTGAAAAAGTGAATCCTATAGTTTCAAAATCCTCAGTAAAAACACTGCCCCCCCCCTCCCCGATGTCAGGCTTTTCAAGCCAAAGTAGTGATTTTTGCCTCACTGTTGCTCAGGAGCAGCAAATTGTGTTATTATGGCTGCCACCTTAGGCCTGTTTAGGAGGACTTGCTCTAAGGTTAAATCAAAGTTTGTAGGCAAAAATCTGTTTCTTCTTTTGCAGTGTCTTTTATTTAGCTCTGTTTTGCATCTGTTCAGTTAACCCCTAATTGCAGGGGTGACTTAGGGTGAATCCTCACTGGAGGCTGTTTTACATGACACAGGGAAGTGCTGGAGAGAGGCCAGGATTTCATTGACCTAATCCTATCCCACGGTTTGCAAAAAATTTACCTTTGCTGTAGTTGAGTCAGTATCCACGACTTTGATTTAAGGAGGCTGCTATTCTAACACAACGATTCACCAAAAAAATTTCTGTGAAAACGTGGATTTGCCAGGAGTTCAGAGTGTCTTTGGAGTTCTCTGAGTTCACTGTAGATTTTCAATGTATCTCAACTGGCTGGTTCAGAGGTTTTCACCTTCCCTACCTTCAGGCATGTACAATTTCTTCCAGGGAGACCTGGAAGCTTTGTAATAATGCTCCTTCCATTCTCTTGAAAACTACATGCCAAGCGGAGGGATTTTTTTATATGCTTTATTCTAATTATTTAAAAATTATACATATTTCTTACATGAAAAAGGTAGGGTCATGCAAAGGATTGCTTTCAATTGACTGGTTTTTATTTCCTGCCTATAAATTTATGACATAGCTCAAAGCTGACATAAGTCAATAGCTGGTAACGTACTTATAGGCTATGGAAAGGGACCAGGCAGGGAATAGTCCTATGCTGCTATTACTGCTGGAACGAAACTACGTTGTGCAGAAATGACTACCACATGTGAGGGAGATGAGTCTTGGAGGAAAGTTGTCTCTACTTCTGCATTCTACAGTGGTGGTTTGTGGAAACAGCACAGTGGTCTTTAAAATACCCTGTTAATTTGTTGTGCTCTCCGGCATTAGCAGAACACTTGGTGCATAGAGAAGTTACATTGGAATTAAGACTGGCAAATCTTCCTATTCTCCGCTGTTTCTTTTGTTTATCCTGCAACTGGTTTACACCGTCATCTGCCGCCCTACCCGTCCATCTCCAGGGCCACGTCCGTGATCTGTGTGTGGGGAGCAGAGGACGAGGAACTGCACGGTTTCTGTTCCAGTCTTCCTGCTGGTGATCAGGGCCACGGGCACCTCACACAGACTTCGGTGGATGACAGCTGGGTGGTAGCTCACTTAAGGAAAATGCATAGATCTGAAGCTTGGTCCTTCTTTTTATATATATATATATATAAAAGTATTGCAGTTTCATTCATGCTAGCCCTTCAGGTTTTGTATTGACACAGTCATTTAAAGTCGACTTCATATATAGCCACAGTCAGTGAATCGTATTTTAAGCTCCTTTTTTATGCAGCTTTGAAGTTTCAGCTAACTGAAACGTAGTCATACTTGGTCAGTGTGGTATTGTTCAGAATGATTAAGAAATCAGGTCAGTGAATGGCAGTGTTCAGTTTCATTAAGAAATCAGATTTTCTCCTATTGCTTCAGCACTTTAATATTAAACCTTATCATATGCATAACAGCATGATACATATTAAACAAATAAGTTCATACTGAGTCAAATAATTTTCATAATTATTAGCAGGTCTCTTTGCTAGTTGTACAACCTTTTTAAAAAAAAACAAACAAAAAAACCTGAAGAGCATAATCTCTTTTTTAAATGCTGCGGAGACCTTTTTATATTTCTGGGAGGCTTGGGAAATCTCACTGTCTCTTTATGAGATATATCTAGGGATAATCTAAACCTGGAGTTATTTAGTGGAATGTTTATCATTCTGATGACAATATTATTTTTCCACTCAGAGCCCTTGGTTGGGTAAATCTATTAAAGTGTGATGTGTTATTACATTCTCTGTCAACTTAGGCCTAATCCACCGTGTTCTTATGTATCCTTTTACTTTCTGCATGTGAGTAGCTTCCTTGGTTTAAATAGGAGTAGGTTTAATCAAGTGTGTAAGTGTTTACGGGGTATAATGAAGATACAAAATATTAACACTGTTTTTGCTAAAATGTACCTCTAACATATTGCCCCTTTTCCACAGCTGTCAACCACATACTTGATTTTCTTATCACTTTGCCTCAAGTTATTTAAGCATAGCTGTACTGAACATTTTACAGTTCATATGTAAATAAAAATATGTTTTAAACAACCTTCTGAAATTGTTGAGCAAACACATAACTAAATGGAGAATAAAATTAAAAAAAAAAAAAAGTCAAGCACAGTTGCATGAAACTCAACGAAGGAACTGGCTCTCCAGAACAAACAAAAGGTGCAGGAGAGAGTTGGAGAGGTGGACAGAGAAGGAGTGGATGGCCTCCGTCCTTGTCTTTGTGCTTCTGACGGTGGTTTCACCACAGCACAGCCCTCCGTGGGCACTGAGGAAGGATGTGGATGCCGGTTTCTCACTAACTCCAGAGGCCAGGCAGTGAGCTGTGGTAACTGAAAGTTATTTTGCCCCATTCTTTCCAATATGGTTAAAAATAATTGTTATTTACAAGGTTATACTAGCTCCTGGTCAGTCCCTGATCTGGTTCACCATAGCCAGACAAACCTTTGCATCGATGCTACTGTGACCCTGCTACAGGAACCAGAAGCAGGAATTAGTTAAGTTGGCATAGCTGCCCAAAGAAATGGGCTTCAGTTACAAAACACCACGTCGGACATCCATACCGTGGCCTTGCTCCCACCTGGAGAGCCAGGGGCAAGGGGGTCCCTCTTCATTTTTGTGGGGCAGGAGTACCGAGGGCTCTTTGCTGTAGCAGCAGTCTTTTCCCAGGAGAAAGGCACCTGGAAGGAGGGGAGGCTGTGTAGACCGGCCCTTCCCCTCTCTCGGGCGAGCGGCTGGGACCGCGTGCGTACACCTCCCGAGGGGCTGCTGACAGGATCCCGAGAGCCCTTTTTAACACACTGTTGAGATTCACGGCACGCTTCGCATTGCCCAAAGTCAATGATCCAGACTGTCTGCAGATGCAGGCAGACATCACTGCTCCGGCCTATGGTGCTGATGAGCTATTTACAAAAAAGCATGTTTTATCTAAAGCAACTAAATACATATAAGTTTTATGAAAATTGGCCTTTTTGTCGGATAAGTTTCAGGAAACAGTTTTGCACCTAATGATGGGTTTGAATCCAGGCCAGATTGGTAAGTCTGTAAGTCTGGACTGAGCAAATAATTTTGAACAAATTTTTTATTCAGTGAAGATAGCTGCTTTTTCTCACTAGTACATAGTTCATGGTCAGACTGTGAAACTCTTTAACTTGTAATTCAAAGTTATTCATACATTTCCTCACATAATAATTCTTGGTCTAAAACTATTTATGAAAAGATTATCAGTGCCTGCCATGAAGACACATGAAGGAATGGAAATTATGTCTGGTTCAGAATCGGCTTGGAAATTTAGATGGATATGCTCTAACGTGAAGAAACTCTTCACTGTTCATTGAATGTGGCTGGTTTTCCTCAAATCATTTATTTGACACACCAGTTTTTCTGGTGTTTGACCAGCTCCATAATTCATAGAGAATTTTCCTCCCCCCTGCCCATCATTTTCCCAGCTCTGCTGAAAGCCTTGCAGCCAGACAGCTGTTCTGAATGAAGTGTATTTATGGTCTCGTATCGGTTCCTGGTAAATAGGTACACTGGCGATGAAACCGCAAGTGCTACCTTAGGGCCGTCTTTGTGAAGAGGAGAAAAGGACGCGGACGCTTGCCTGCGCGCTTGGTGCTGGAGCTGGCCCCTCTGATCTGAGCCGCAGCTAACAGACATCAGCAGAGCAGCGAGAACTTCTGGTGCGCAGGGCAACACGCGTACCAGCTGTGCTGTCGGAGCAAGGCTAGCACCCGGTACCTTTCAGCATCCCTTAACCGCCCACCAAGAGACAGGTGGGGAGGGAGACCCGTTTCCATCCCTAAGTCTCTCCTGCATCTGGGCAGAGCTCCTTCGGGCATTGCTCACTGAATCCTTCGACTCCTTTGCGGAGAGAAGCTGGCACTGCCCGGGGTTCCTGCCTGGGGTCCCAGTCCAGGACATTTAAACCTTCGACTCACTTTCCTCCGGTGCTAACATAATCCCTTTAGTTAACCCCAAACCAAAAAGACCGGTTCCTTTCAACTCTACTGTCTTTCCTGCCTTCCCTCTCCACTATTCCCTTGCCGCAGCGCTTACCTTCTTCTTTTACCTGCTTCACTTTCTTCTTTTTTTGCTCTTGGTGATTGATTTCCTTTCTCTTTAGCCTTTCCTGTTTGGGGGAGGAGGTTGCCTCTCCTGGCCTCAGGCAGCGCTCATTTGAGGTCTGGCTTATTCTACCCTCCCATTCTTATTCTTTATTTTATATTACAACAGAGCCTCCAGCTGCTATTGATAATCACTGAAAAGAGGGTTCCTACACAAAGAATTTAGAATGTAGGTGAATTAATTCCACAGGTTAAACAAACCGATCCTTTTGTGTATGTACATTTTTTTAAAACAGTAATTAAAAATAGTAAGAATCTAATTTGGTTGTATCAGGATTATAAGTACTAATATAAATACTCATTTAAGCAACAGGCCATTTTAAAGATTCTTACTTCCCTACAGGTTATTTTTATTCTGGCTTTGCAAGATTTTTTGGACCTATCTTCAGTGTTACAGCATGGTAATAAAGTCAGTTATCCTGGATCTCATCTTTATTTTAAAATACCTTATTCTTTCTCACTCAGTTCTGCTTTCTTGGTTCTGGTAGCCCTGTGCAAAATAGAATAAATATTTTCATTCAGTTCTGCAGGTGGTGAAAGACATAAAACATTAGAATGGGTCCTTTAAAACAGCTGTAAACGAAAATGATGCTTGTAAACTGAAATACTGCAGTTTTGTTCGCCCTGAATTTTAAAATAGTTTCATGAGGTAATTGAGCCTTAAAGGATCTGGATTTTTTTAACTATATTATGTTATTATGCAGTTGCCACAGGGGGAGCATATGGTAGCTGCCAAAAATCTAAAACTGGATTCTTGGATGTTAAACAGATAAGATTAAGTCATAGACTTCAGCTCTACTAGAAGGAAACACAACATTCATCTGAAGCATGTGACAGCTATGTCCTGGAAAACTGTTTCTAGACAGACATTCTTGGTTGCTTACATAGACTAAAATAGGCCGTTCACATTCATTCAATCTACTGAGCTTTAGGCACCTCTGTAGAACTATTCAGTTGGATATTTTGCTGATTTTCCTGAAGTATGGCACTGCTTCTTTAGGGAGACTTGTAAATTAAGCCTTTCACTTAAGACGGTTATACTCTTATGGATTTCTGTTATTCTTATTGGTTACTGAACACATACTGTGACATTTGGGTTTTAAGACTTACCTTTTCTTAATTGTATTAACGGGTTTGAGTCTGCGGTGGATTACAGGTATCAGTTTGTGCACATTCTGTATTACATTTTATTGTGCCCTAAAATGTGACAGGCACTGACTGCACTGAACAAAAAGAAAGATATAATCACTTCCCTGAAGAATTTACCATCTAACTTTAGATTAGAAAGAGAGTAATAAACAGCAGGAGGAGATGGAGTGAGCAACTACCTCACACATTACAGCAGTAAGATCAAGCTGTTAAGCTGTTGGGGCTTGTAAACACCTCGATTGCTTAACTAAATGGTTTATTTAAAATAATTATGATCAGTGAGCCACTAATTGTAGGCACCACCAAAATGAACTTAAAAGGAGGGATTTGAATGAAAAGTTCAAATTCAGTGAACCAGAATCAGCATTGCATCTCACTAACAGGACAGAATGACACAGGAAAGCTTGCGGGAAAGGTAGATAAGTGGGACATCAAGACTGATGTCAATGGTAAGTGGAGGGAGCAAACCTGTATACATAGCAAGTGTGCAGTGATGCAGGGCACTGAAGGTGAGAGTGGAAGGTCTAAATCTAATGCGATGGATAAAGAAGAGCTAGTGGACTGATTTAAAATTGACTTAAATAGCTGCAGTGTTTCAGCTGACTTAGCGAGGTCGGCACCAGTGTGTTAGGGAGAGCATGGTCCCATTGCCAGGTGGACCAGACTGACAGGAGGCTTGTAGCTTTCTGTGATAAAGCAGCCGAGCCTGGGATGAGTGTTTAACCACTGGAGCAGAATGAAAGGCTGGAAGAAGATTACTCCATAGGAATTGCAAAAGGTTTTTTACCTAGTCGCAAGTTGCCTATCCCTCATCACTACAGTAGCCCATCTCTCTTCCTGTCATGGCTCCACATTAATAGCCTCCCTGAGTTTCCTTCCTACAGTGTCTATCCTGAAATATCTGTTGGAGCAGTGTCCAAGTGCTGTCTTCTAGGTAATATATGGTGGCACTAGTTCAGTTCATACAAGGTAAATGAGCACTGCAGTGTCACATTTCACAGAATCACAGAATCACACAGAATTACAGATTGGTAGGGGTTGGAAGGGACCTCTGGAGATCGTCTAGTCCAACCCTCCTGCTAGAGCAGGATCACCTACAGCAGGTTGCACAGGATCGCATCCAGGTGGGTTTCAAATATCTCCAGAGAAGGAGACTCCACAACCTCTGTGGGCAGCCTGTTCCAGTGCTCTGTCGCCCTCATAGTAAAGAAGTTTTTCTTCATGTTCAGATGGAACTTCCTGTGCTCCAGGTTGTGCCCATTGCGCCTTGTCCTGTCACTGGGCACCACTGAAAAGAGTCCGGCCCCTTCCTCTAGACATCTGCCCTTTAGATATTTATAAGTATTGATCAGATCCCCTCTCAGTCTTCTCTTCTCTTCTCTAGGCTAAACAGACCCAGCTCTCTCAGCCTTTCCTCATAAGAGAGATGCTCCAGTCCCTTAATCATCTTTGTAGCGCTCCGCTGGACTCTCTCCAGTAGTCCCCTGTCTTTCTTGAACTGGGGAGCCCAGAACTGGACACAGCACTCCAGATGTGGCCTCACCAGGGCAGAGTAGAGAGGGAAGATAACCTCCCTCGACCTGCTGGCCATGCTCTTCTTAATGAAACCCAGGACACCATTGGCCTTCTTGGCCACGAGGGCACATTGCTGGCTCATGGAGAGCTTGTTGTCCACCCAGACTCCCAGGTCCTTCTCTGCAGAGCTGCTTCCCAGCAGGTCAACCCCTAACCTGTACTGGTGCTTGGGCTTATTCCTCCCTAGGTGCAGGACCCTACACTTGCCTTCATTGAATTTCATCAGGATACTCTCCACCCAATTCTCCAGCTTGTACAGGTCAACAGTGCTCAACAGTGAGGTCAGAGACTGCTTGAAAAGATGGCTTAAAATGATCTGACTTCTGGAGTGATTGTTTCACATAAAGATAAGCCCCAGTGGCAGAAATGCACCTGGAAATCTTTGCCATTGTTGTCCACAGTCTGTTTTGATACTAATATGAAAAATCAAGCAGCTCTAAAATGCAAACTTGCAGTTGCCCCATGTAAAACACAGTTCAAAGCCACTTGTTTAACTACTGTGAAAGAAGAAGCTTGGACATCCTAGATGAGCCAGTTTTTGTGTTATTGCAAATCCCCAAACCTCTATACCTTCCTCTTTCATGGTCTCAAATGGTTAACATCTAGATTTTACTATGTTGCTGAATCTTGTATGTTGTTAGGCAGCACCATGTCGATTAAATCGCACTCAAGAGAGAGTTAACCACAAAGCCATAAGTATTCTTGGCAGGTCATTCTTGCTTGAGCCTGGTTTCTTGTGTATAAAGATTAAAAATCTTGTCACAGATGGTAAAGAATGAAGTACACGCAAAACAATGGAGCATCAATAACTCATAAAAAGCACTTAACAGAAGTGGCAGAATTTGAATGAGATGGTGTATACATTAAACAAAATAAAACTAGTAGTAATGTTGAAGATAGAGGATGGTAAAATAATTTCTTTAAGTACTGAATGTAAGTAGTAATTGACAGTGATTGTTCATTTCAGTGATGAATGAGTGCGAGAATTTTATTTTTATTCAGCACTGTACCGAACCCAGGCAAATAACTCCTTTGTGTTTTGCATAATTTGTTTTCCTGAATATTCCATATTAATGATATTTAAAATTAACTGGTTCTCATTCTCTGCTCTGCCGGGTCTGCTTTTGCTCTGCTCCTTTAGAAGAAAGCAACCCTAGAACAGGCAGATGCAGCCATTGGCACCTAGTAGATTCTGGAGTTACATGGTGGCAGCTACTTTATTCCTTTATCCTGGTTACCAGTGTAGGAGTTTTGGCTTCAGAAAAAAGGGTATGACCAAAATACCTTTGCGTTAGGGTTTGTTTCTACCTGCTGGCCTGCTATTGGCAGCTGGGGTAAATTGTAGCAGCATTCTCAAGCAGTGAAGAGGCCAACTGGCAAAGTTGTGACTTGTTTGGAGGCCCAGCCTGGTAGCCAGCAAACCCTGGGTACAGAGAGTAAAAACAGCCCAATGCTTTTTACCTACCCACTGCCTCTCTAGATTTCCATCAAGTGGAGGGAAACCTTGAAGAAGGCAGCCATTTGAGAGCTGCATTTTTCCTCTTTCTAGTGCTTTTGAAAAGGTGGGCAGCCCTGCTGACTGAAATGCAGCCTATGCTGGGGATCTGCACTGGGAAATAAATGGCAGTGGTTTAATCAGACTTAACAATGCTACCCTAGCCCATAACGCACAGACAGTGGGCGAAGAACACAGCGTTTTATTGACAGCTCTTGAAGTTTATGTTTTCAAAATGTAGTTTTCAACAGCTGGATTTGACTTAGATGCCAAGATCGAGAAGAACACTGACAACCACAAGTGGCTTGAAATGGTGAGTTTTGGGAGTAACTTTCAGTTTGTAAACACCTTTGTTCTTATGGAATACTAAGAGATCTACAAAAGCTGACTTAGCAAGCCTTGTGTCTGTGGATGTCCATTCACGACACAGAGCTGTACACCTCCATAGAAAAAAAATAATAAAAAATTAGAGCCACAAAATTGAGAATCATTTGCCTATAGCTTCTTGGATAATCTCTATCTGAGAGGCGGGGCTGTCTCCCAAGATAGATGGAAGAATTCTTACAAATACAAAGAGAAAAGCGTTCTTTCCATAACTGAATAATCTAAATGACTGCTATGGCTTCCCTGTGGATTTCCTATCCAAATACCAACTCAACCTGTTCATGATTACCCTGTGAGAACCAATGACTTCACAACCTGCAGCGGGAAGACTGCAGACCATGGTAAAAAGGAGCCTAGAAAAACTGAGACTGCTTTACTGCATTATTATTATTTTATACATTACTAAATTGCTGCAGTCTGAGTGAAGGTGTTTTTCCTGTTCGTTTTAAATTGTCAAAGGATTTGAGTCACTTAAAAAAAAAAATTGGGTGGAACAAAGCGTGCTACAGAAGACTTACCACTAGACTTAGACAGTCTTACTGTACTTAAGACAGGCCACCCCTCAGGCAGATTTGTGTAATCTGCACAACACGTAATTTCCATAGGTGTGAACATCTTGTAGGGCAGGATTAAGATGAAGAAGATTTACACTGCTGGAGAGCAGTGAGGCTGCTACTTCTAGGGGCGGGTTCTGGAGCTGTTTGGGGCACTCAGTATTTTTGGAGGACAGAGTAACAGTTTTAAACTGTGTTAAGTCTAAAATTTAGAGTAACAGAGGATGCTAACTAGTCTCAGGTGGTCTCAGCCTTTTTTTGCTGTAGGCAGGATGGTGTTTTCAGGGAAAGCTTGTGGGCTGATGCAGGAATACAGGATGTGAAGGGGCATGAAGCGCTCCAGTCCCTCTCAGTTTGCAAGCCAGGGAAGGAAGGAGAAATGCTGCAGGCCCTTCAGGGGGATTTGCAAACCCTCCCTCGGAGGATGTTTGATTTTTGTCTCATCCTTGGCAGAAGAGTACACAGGCCCGTACTACCGTTTGATCTGCTGTGGGGTTGCTATTTCACTGCTGCTAACTCTCCCTGCTCTGCACCTCTGGCATTTACAGCTGCAGCAACAATCCTCTAAGGAGCGCAGTCGGTAGGGCTCTAGACCAAAAGAGCAGCTGCTGCTGCGGCAGATGAGGCTGAGCAGAGGAGAGGCTGAGCAGAGGAGAGGCTGAGCAGGCAAGGAGCTGCCGCTGCCATCGCATCCCTCAATCCTGCTGCCAGCCCAGCACGCAGGGCAATACCACCTGCCCGAGCCGCGCGATGGGAAAAACCTGTGTGCTAGATGTGGCCCAGCTGGACCAGACCCAGCTTGCTCAGCCTAAATAGGGCTGGTTTGAAGCTCTAATTAAAACAAAGTGAGGATAAACTTCTGAGGCCATAGGGTGGAATCAAAGCTTCACATGAACCATTTCAATAACTGGTAAAATTTGACTTTTACTTTTGTCCAAGCTTTTAGAAGGTGTTTGTTAGATCAAGATAGTTAATATGACCTAGTATTATGCCTTAAAATCCCCATCCTTGGTGAATTTTAAGGTCAGGAAAGACTTTTGTAACTGTGAAGGAATAAAGCTGCTCCAGTTCCTATTTCAAAGAAATGCCTTGAAGTCAGAAAAACGGTGCGTTTTGTGCCCCTTAAAGAAAAAAGTGGTTATGCTTGGCATTTTATCTGTGGATGGCTGTTTGGGACAGGCACATCTGACCTAAACGTGGGTGGGAAGAGAGGACTTGCAAACACAACTGAGTCACGTGTGTTGAGTGTTTGCATTGTGATAACTAACAAAGAAACCAAAGCTATCATACCCGTAGCTGTTCCTGCTCCCCTCTGACCGGTGTGCTCGCGCATTTGGTGTTTCAGCAAGTGATAGGATGCAGAAGGGTTGGCTGCATGGGTTTGAGCAGGTGCTAGAAAAAAGTGGGCCAACAATGTATTCTGGTTCGTGTCTGCATTGATATGCAAATAAAGCACAGCTAGTAATGAAATGTATGTGTTGTTTCACACTGAGCCAGGTAAATCCGGTTTGAAAAAAAAGAGTCAGGTGGCATATTAGATTGCTTATAGGAATAAAGTACCTGCTTTGTACTCTCATTTTCACACTGGTAATTAGCATAAAATTCCTGGTTTGGAGAATGGTTGGATTCTGCTGGGTGATTTTGGAAACAAAATGAAAAATTTCTGTGCTCCTGAGTGCTGACTTCTTTATTCTGTCCTTTGTATAGGATAACTGTTGAAGGCTTTCTGCTTCATGCTGAATTTGACTCAGGTTTAAATGTACTCTGCATATTTCCTTATCCTGTAACTGTAATTGCTTTCAGTAAGCCTTGATTACTGTCATCTACTGTCATGCCCTACTGCATCTGACCAGTTACAATTGCACAGTAAAATAGCAGTTTGTGTGATTTTTATCTATGTCTACAATTTTTATGTTGCAGTTGTATAATACCCTGATTGTACCTCTGATATTTTAATGCTTACTCCCTTAAGTGGGTCTTGAAAATATCCACTGAAGTCCTGTTCCTTAGTAAATTACCTGGAACAGATAAGCAAGTAGAGCACACTTACAGACCTTCTTTTGTTTTCCTGCTTATGCTAAATCCACTTCTTTCTTTCTTGGCCAGCTGTCTGAGACGTAATTATCCAGAATTGTAACTATCAGACTCAGGTGAAGCTTTTATGTGGAGATCAAATGCCTTATATTTCATAGAAAAGCTTACACTAAAGCACAGAAGAGCTCACTGAGAAGCTTTGAGTTACCATCTCTGCTCACTTGCAGGTGGGGTGATGCTCTCCCAGCTGCAGAGGGCCCTCCTGGGGCTGTACCTTTACACTATTTTTCAAACAAATTTGTTGTTGTTATGGTTACCAGCCACCAACCGCTCACTCTTACCACAGCCCCCGCCTCAATCACAACTTTAAACTGCCTTATCTCTGCTCCTGTGCCTGTTTCCGGATTTGTTTTGCTTCCTCTTTGATGGTGCAGCACCCTCCTTTTCCCTCCACTTTCCAATCTATTCTGTCTCCACCAGGACAACTTCAGATCCTGCACCAACCATGATTTTCTCCTCCTCCTCCTGACCTCCATAGACACATGTCTCTGCTACTGCCATTGTCCCTAAGCAGGTACCCACCACCTTTTTCTCCCTCTTTCTCTTGTGGCCTCTCTAAAACCTAGTTTCCAGCCTTTCACCCTCTCTTCACATCTTCCACACTCCACTGATCCCTTTTTATATGACATATGTATATATGTATGTTTGTATAAATGGTTTCAATGCGGTGGTTGGTCCGTTGAGGGATCCTCTGCTACCTGTGGCATATTTAGCTTACTTCCCAAGGGGGATACGATGAACCAAGACACATAATGGGGTAGGTCATGTAGCTATGTCAAGCCTGGAGATGCAGGCCCAAGTATGGGAGGCTCTGGGCAGGAGGCCTCTGAATTAAAACTTTTGGTGTGAAGGTTCAAAGGAGCAGGATGGTTCTATGAGCTGTTATACCCAAATCAATTCTTCTCTACTGCCAGGTAAAGGATCTAATGATTTAAGGCTGGAGTGTGAAGGCCAATCCTATTAGCAGAAGCTCAACCAGAGAAGCTTACAAAACCTGCACTCAGTGTTGCTTGCTTCAGCTGGAATATTTGTGTCTCTCTAAGCTACGTCTTGTCCTGGATGTTTCTTCTCTTTTTTTCACTTTCATATGTTTTGTCCCTCAAATTTAAAAGAACACTTCATTGTAAAATGGCAACTACCTGCCCTTACAAATGTGTTTATTACTAAATGAATTACATTTTTTTAAATTAGTAATTATTCTGTAAATAATTGAACTGAGTCATACATAAATTTTAAAGTCTAAGGTAATATTCAACTTGAAGTTAATTAATATGACTAATAAAATAGCTAAGAAAATATGAATAATGAAGTCAATCTCTCTACCACATCATCCATGGCACTTTCATGGCCTTGATTATCTGGCAATGTAAAATGACAAGTTCTTTTTCTCAGTCAAAGGAATCTCTGACTGTTTTCCCTGGATCTGTATTTTAAGCTATCCAGGACACACTGATCCACAGTTGCATTGTGCTACTGAGAGCAATTAGTTTCACTTAGCTTTCCTTTTATTTGAGCGAAACTAGAATACAACTGTGTGGATTGTTAATGAACTTTTAAGCACTATTTCAATCAAGCTTGTATAAGCAATAGCTTTATTTATTTTAGTGGGTTTTTTTGGGGGTTTTTTTTGTTTTTTTTTTTTTGTTTTTTTAAGTGAGAAAGAACTGCTAGTTTTTGAAAGTTTTTTATATGTTTCACATCAACGTATAAAATTCTGCTTGTCTGGAAGGATCTGCCAAATGCTTGAAAGCTTGCTCATCATTGCTTTCTAGTTATCCTGGCATAATACCAGGTATAAGTCTCAAATGCTGATTAAATCTCAGAGAGGACGAAGATCCAGAATTAGTTGCTTGCAGGATGTCATACCTTATAAACACCAGGGGAGAAATAAATTAACACATCTCAAGATGGATTATGGTAAAGGTCTAGAATACATAAATAACTGTTTAATGATGTGACATCTACGTTTCCTGCATTAAACTATATTAGCTGAATCATTAATAGAATAATTAGCTGAACCAATACAGATAGTAACAAGCTGTTGCCCTGCTGTGGCAGGAACAACATATACAGCAATAGGTCAGGCAACAAGAACAAATTTAATGATCACTTTGCTTTCCAGTGGTAGTCCTTGAAAGCTCTGGAAAAGAAACCTTGAGCCTGCTTCCAAGGATGGCCTCTGTAGCAGCACCCTGGACTTGGGAGAAAGCTTTGCAAGAGCTGATCTTGACAGTTTTTACTACTCTGTCAGAGACTGTCTCTACCCACATCTGAAAACTCATATCTGAAAACAGGCCTTGCTCTCTGCTTGAATGGGCAGCTCGGTACGTCTCTTCTCCTGGATCCTGGGGTGAGAATATACCACTGTGCCCATGGTCTCTCCACTTCACAAGGTAGGGACTAAGCATTCCTTAGCTAGAGCTTACAGGTTCATCAGAGTTGGCAAGAATCCAAAGGGCCATGGCACTGTTGGACAGATTTGAAATCTTCTGAGCTGCACGTCATGCCGAGAACAGCATGACAGAATACAAAACAGATTCATCAATTGCCATATATTTTATTCCTGAGAAGTCTAATGCTCTGATGACTAAAAAAGAACAAAAAGCACCTCCCGAAACAAACCACTCCCCCCTACCAAAACCCACCTCATTAATATAGGTCACTGTGTGTGTGGGAAGGCTTTCTCATGGTCTGATACTCCTCTAGAAGCTGCTCAAGACTCCTGACTGAAGTCTGATCTTCTGGATATATTTGGGGTAACCTAACACTTAAAGAAGAACTAGACCTTCACTGCCTGGTTCTTGAACTAAAAGAATCCATGAATGCAAGAAAAGATGTTGCAAACCCCTCTGTTGAGTGTCCTCTGTATTACTTGTACAACCACTGCAGCAGCATTTCATTTTAAACAGCTCTGAATCCTGTCAAAGGGGACAATAGGTGATTGTGTCTTTCTAGGTTAGCCTTCAGATGAGATAAAGGGTTGTGTGCTGAGCCACTTTACCTGGAAAGAACATCAGCTCACTCTCCTCCCAGATGAGACCGCAAAAGAAAAGCTAGACACTAAACACTCATCAAAGCACCTAAGTTGTTTATACCTTCCATCCTTGCTCAGCAGGTTTCCAGTGTTTCAGGTCTGGTAGGAGTCCATAGCTGGCTTTGGAAACGATTCCAAGCACGTCTGGGAAGACCTTTTCCAGACATATTTCTGGAATGAATACAACAAATAGTTGTATCAGTCATCCCCAAAGCCTCTGAACTCAATCTTCATTCTTGGCTGAAGAAGTACAGCCACCAGGTTCATCACTGAATACTTCCTAGAGCTCCTACTTATTCTTGAGGGCCTCCGTTCTTGCAGACCAACAAAGCCCTGCTCTTCACACTTTGACAAGTCTGAAGAGATTATGGAGTTTTAGCTTGGCATTATGGACAGTGGTTAATGTCTGGTTACCCTTCAAGATGGGGGAGAGGGAGGAATTGCGAGTTAAAATCAGCAGATAGAGCATATTGACCACTCATGGAGCCTATAGTCAGGTGGAGAGCCCTCTGCTCACTTTTCTCTGCAGTACCAACCAGCTGTAACAGCAGGGGAAGGGGGAGACAGGAGTTATCATGAAGTTCTGGCTCTTACAGCAGGCTGTGCTTGCCTGGCATCACTCTTGGCTCTGAGTCAGCTGATAGCTGGGTAAAATTAGGTCACCTGCCAACATGTTCTTGAGTCAACATGCTCTTGGCTTTTAATGTAAAATTTGAGGTTAGGTAAATAGATTAGTGAGAGAAAACTGTCTCTGAGAACTGAGTGCTTGATGGAAGAAGGCATGGGTGCCCTAATTTGGTTTTATACTGGTCCTAATGGTCCTGAAGAAGTCCTGGCTACGATCACAGTTGCACATTTAGTCCTTCTGCTGCGGTAGAGGCCCCCATGAAACTGCTACAGGCTGGAAGCTGTCACCTCAGGAAGCGAGGGGCAGACACGCTGCCTCCCTCCACGTGGGAGACTGGCAGGGCTGGGGTTTCTGTCATGATGTCAACCTGACCACACCACGGGGTGCTCCGCAAGGAGTCAGGTTCTCCTGTGCCCACGACTCCCTGAGCCCTCCCCAACAGCTGGAGAGGGAGGGTGCTCGGGTAGGCAGGTGGGTGCCCCCCACGGTCCTGAGCTCTGGGTACAGCTGCTTTACCAAAATTAAATGGTGCCCAGATAGGCGCTAGCTGCTGTCTGAGGAAAACAGAGGTGAGGTTTCAAGTACGAAGTGGGATTTTAATGCAGAACAAATGCAGAAGACCACAATATGTGTGGTATGTTCAATACAGCTTTGAGGCTTAGCTGTCTTGTTTTTAATTATATCCTAATATGATAGCATGCCACATTATTCATGTTCTTAATAATGGCTTGCATTGTTTAAGGAGATGCAAGCAGAGAGACCCTGGGGATATACAAAGCCCAGACATTTTAAAACTGGTAAGATTCAACTATTTCAAATGTTTGTTTCTTTTAAAGTGGTATGTCTTTATCTGCAGCATGGCCAGTACCTCACGGTCCAGGCCAAGAGGGATTTCAGTGGGACTGCAGGAAGGATGAACAGGATTTTTAGCTAAAAATCAGGCACCCAGCACTGACATGTTCAATGTAGGCTGCTACAAGATGTTTTACAAAATGTTTCTGGATCATCATTAAGCAGAAGACTTGCTTGAGTGTTAGTCCCTATGAATAAAAATGATTTACCCCTGGCAAGTTTGATATGATTACTTTACAAATCAACCAAGGGACTGACAGTCACGTTTATCTGAGAAATACATCTGGAGCTAGAACACAATACTCTTAATGGCATTTGCTGAGGAAAGTTTTGTCTGCAAACTGCTTTTAAAAAAAACAAAAACAAACCAACCCACCCTTATTTAACTTCATTGTTAACGTGAATGAATCCCTGGAGGTCCTAGTGTCCTACCTCCAAACTGTATGCCCTACTGTAGAATGGGGATAGTCTCGAGTAACTTACCTGGCAACAGCATGGAAATTAATAATAATAATAAAAAGATTATATTGTGCCAGGATTTAGAAAAGAAGAGCAGATGAGAAAAGATTGGAAAAAACGTCAGGAAACAATTAGCTGAGCTAAGTGATTGCAGAAGGAAATGTTCAAAAGGAGGTGGAGATGTCTGCATGAAAAAAAACTATACTAGTGGGAGAGGACATCCAGTAAAGTGGAAGAAGAAAGAGCAAGTGTCAAGGGAGAATGCTGTTAGTGTGTACATCCAGTGAGAGCAAAATGACACATTTTCATACCTCACTGCTCTGTCTGAGCTCTTTTCAGTGACTGCATACAAAAACCTTAGCCTGTTAAGATATGCACAATCCAGGATCAATATTTAACTCACAGCTAGGGCCAAATCCTGTTTGCCTTACTTTCCTGAATAGTGCCATTGTTTAAGTAGAATTTGGCTGCAATATGTTATTTAATTTTATGGATCGCTGATTCCTCTTGAACAAGGAGACTGAATGCCAAGGAAAGAGGAGTGGGAGAATCTCAGTGGGAATTAGAAAATAATCGACAGTTTGAGCTCCTGTATGGTACGGCTCAGTTTTCAAACCCACCTTAAACCATAACTCCATGTCTGCATGTAGTGATTAGCAGTGATAGCTGTTTTTTCTTCCAGTTTGGAGGAAACCATCCTGTGTCTGCTTAACAATGACAGATGCAGACTGGGATAACAGTGTGTGTAGTCTAGAATTAACTGTTAAAAAAAAAGAAAAAAGTATTTTTTGGCATCTTAGCATAGCTCTAGGATTATAGTTTCCTGAAAATCACAAGAATTGACCCTAGTCAAAGTATAGAGTTGGGTACAATGATTATTTCCTTTACAGGAAACAGTTTTAAAATAATAAACTAACCTACCCCAAAACTTATATCTAGTAGCAGTTCAATATTTCTTCCCAAGTCTGGATGTTAGTTTGGTTATCAAGAAAGAGATCTCACTAAATACCCCTGCCAGATGATACCAATTATCTGTAATTATCTTTCTCTTTTTATTTAAACATTAAAGTATCTGATTGTACCCATAAAGGACTTATACCTGCAATCACCTAATTTTGTAGTGCAGACTTGCATCTACCTTTTTTTTTTTTGCACAAAGAATGCAAATAAAAATGGGCTTCTAATTTAAAATTTTGCCTGAAACAGTGTACAAGTTATTTCATATGCTAGTAGTGGAAAATATTACAGTGCCATGATAGTCACATATGCAGTATCAACACTGCGTATTGGTATGGTGCTTACACAGGACTCCAGAATTCTTTCTAGCCCCTTGCAATACATCTTGGAAGAGTGGAAGGGCAAATCTCTTCCAGTTGGTCCTGGCATGAAATCTGAGAGCAAGAGAGAAATTGAGAATGAATCACAGTTTTAGTTATAAATATGAGACTGATAATGACTCAACCAGCAAATTTCTGAGCTCAGTTTTATGCTGAATGAAGAATGAGTGTTGCTGAGTAGACCACTTGTGCATCTGCTTAGTCAGCTTACAGAAGAGTTGTGGTGTGACCATGGTCTTGGCTTGAGACAGGCGGGGTCTCCAGTGTTGTGAAAGTGGGTCCATTTTGCAAGACAGGAGGTTCTAATTCTCTGGCATCATCTTTTGGAGGCTGATCCAGCTCATTCTACAGATAATGGCTATTTATTTCCTTCTTGGCTTTTAAGGAAATAGGACTGGTTCTTTGGCACGTGATAGGGACACAACTCTGCGCTTCTGGAGGTCCCTGTGGTTAAAGTGGGGTGAGGTGCTCAAAAATAAAAGGATTTTTTTTGGTTCTAATTTGGTATAAGAAGGCCTCTGTGATTCTGTTAGAGGAGTAGGAATTGCAGAAATTAAAATGTACACAGGCTAAAGGGGAACTGAAGGGAAAAACCACCTTTGATTCAAGTGCAATTGTTATTGCTGAAATGTCAGACATTTATATTATGCAATACATCTATAGTATCTTAGTAAATAGCACTTCATGTGAAGACAGGGAATGCCCTCTGCCTGATAAGTTTGCAGGCCTAACTGAATGATTAATGAAATCAGAGTCCAGGTATTTAACTATGTATAAAAATGATAATGTGCCAGCTTGTGTCTTGGGATAATGGAAGCAGACTAGTCCTGACAGTCATCCAAAGGGATTTAATTTCCCTGATTTTTAATCCAAGCCGTTTTGTACCCTGGTCTGCACACTGTTATATTTCAATGCAACGTTATATAGCAAAGACATTAACTTCTTAGAAGGTACATCATATGTGATATGTTTTTCATTCACAAGAGCCACAGGACAGCGCCAGAATGCCATGTTGTAGAGTTTGGCTGTCATGATCAATTTGTAGAATGAAATAAGTGTCTACTTTATTTCTTGTAAATCAAAATCAGCAGTGAAACCTATTTATTGCCATAGGGACCATATTTAAAATTCCAGAAGCTGCTCAGTTGATTAATTTGATCTGGGAAGTTTACAGACCTCTTGAATAGTAAATATCATCTCAGTAACAAAAAAAAAAAAAAACTTTGATAGGGAAACATGATATAAAAACCTCCAACAAATCAGGTTTCTGAGAGGTGATCAAAATCACATCAGATAGAAGCTGAATGAGATTAAGATCTTACACTGAAAATAACAGTACTATCTATAGCTCCTCACTGTGACTGTCTACCTGGCTAAGGACTCTAAATAGCACATAATTATAACATATAAGTGTTTCTCTAAATTATTATTCTGTAGAGCATTGGAACGATTATGTATTCACCCATTTTACAACACATTCCTGGATTCAGTGTAGGCCTCAGAAGCGTGAGAAGACAGTCTCCACACAAATTGGCTAGCATATTAAAAATAACTCATTTAATATGTTTCTAACTTAATACAAAAAAGCTGTTCTATATTTTAAAATACCTTTTCTGATAAAGGAGCTCAATAATGTGTAATTTCATTCTAGTAAAGTTTTACAAGAACAGACATTTTCTGTTTTAAATTATATTAGTCAAGATAGCTGGCTGAAGCCTCCCGTGGGAGATGGGAGAGAGGGCAGAACAGGCTGCTGATGGTTACCAGCTCAGCAAACCTATGGAAAAGGCCAACAATGGTATATTTAGGAACCACAGCCTCCTCCAAAAGAGGAGTGATTTTACCAAACCACCTAAGCTCATGCTTCTATAGCTCATGTTTTGCTTGCTTCTCTTATTTCCCTTTGGGAAAGGGACATGTCCCAGATTCTTTCACTGTGTGGCTCTTACCTTTTTCTTTATGCCTCAATAAGATGTGGAAGACACAAAGAAGACCCTAACTTCCCCTCCTTAAACAAAATATATCTCCTCCCTTTCCAAATATCTACTGTTGCTGTAGTGGGTTATCTTGGCTGGAGGCCAGGTGCCCACCAAAGCCGCTCCATCTCTGCCCTCCTCAGCTGGATAGGGGAGAGAAAATACGATGAAAGGCTTGTGGGTCGAGATAAGGACAGGCAGACATCACTCACCATTTACCATCACAGGCAGAACAGACTCAGCTTGGGAAAATTAGCTTAAGATATTACCAATCAAATCAGAGTAATGAGAAATAAAACCAAATCTTAAAAAGACCTTCCCTCCACCTCTCCCTTTTTCCTGGGCTCAACTACACTCCCGATTTCTCTCCCTCCTCCCCCACAGCAGCACAGGGGGATGGGGAACGCAGGTTGTTGTCAGTTCATCACACCTTGTCTCGGCCACTCCTTCCTCCCCAGGGGGAGGACTCCTCACACTCTTCCCTTGCNTCCCCAGGGGGAGGACCTCACACTCTTCCCTTGCTCCAGCACAGGATCCCTCCCACAGGAGACAGTTCTCCACCAGCTTCTCCAACATGAGTCCTTCCCACAAGGGTGCAGTCCTTCAGGAACTGCTCTGGCATGGGTCCCATGGAGTCACAAGTCCTGCCAGAAAACTTGCTCCAGCCTGGGCTCCTCTCTCCACAGCTCCTGCCAGGAGCCTGCTCCAGTGCAGGCTTCCCACAGAGTCACAGCCCCCTTCAGGCATCCACCTACTCTGGTGTGTGGTCCTCCGTGGGCTGCAGATGGATATCTGCTCCACCATCAACCTCCATGGGCTGCAGGTGGACAGCCTGCCTCACCATGGTCTTCACCATGGGCTGTAGGGGAATTTCTGCTCCAGTACCTGGAGCACCTCCTGTCCCTCCTTCTGCACTGACCTTGGTGTCTGCAGAGTTGTTCCTCTCACACATTCTCCCTCCTCTCTCCGGCTCCAATTGCTCTTGGTGAATTTTTTCCCTTCTTAAATATGTTATCCTTGATGGGCTCAGCCTTGACTGGTGACGGGTCTGTCTTGGAGCTGGCTGTAATTGGTTCTATCAGACATGGGGGAAGCATCTGGCAGCTTTTCACAGAAGCCACCTCTGTAGCCTCCCACTACCAAAACTTTGACACACAAACCCAACACAGCAGCTCATTCCTTCCTGACCTCTGTCATTTCCCATCTGAGATGAGAAGCTTGAGTCTAGGGCATCTCTTCTTTCTGCACAAGCTTCATATGTGAAAGCAAACAAAAGCTGAGCTATCCTGGCCGTGCCGCACTGCCTGCCTCTCACTCGGGACACAGATCCTGGTGGCTGCTGCTATCTCAGCTTTCCCTTGAAAGAAAAAAACCACCAAAAACTCAAGGGCTTTCACAGCCAATTCTTGTTCCACCTTTGGTGGGTAACTGAGTTTGGTTTCACCCTCGCCTCTCTGACTGCAGGTGGGATGAAGGCTGGTGGGTGGGCTCTTCCCTGCACCACAAAGGCAGGACCTCTCTGCAGTGAGAGTGTCACAAACTGATCCAGATAAAATCAAAGTAATTCATGTCTGAGAACATCGCTGGTTTGTAGATGAGCTAGTGCTTTTCACAGGTGTACTAAAAAGAATACTCTATTACACGTGCTGTGCTTTTTTTGAGAACTTGGCCTTCTGTGTAAACTGAAATGTTTTTATTACTTTTTCCCTGAAGTTAATTGAAGGTCAGAATACATGATCATGTTGGCCTTTCCTGGCTTTATTTGTATGTGAGTCCGTATATGTGTGGATACATGTGTGCTTTAAGCCAAGAGCTATCAGTGAGCGAGTCTTATTTACAATTCTTATCCAACCTTATTCCATTCCTTGGTCCAGCTGTATGTCTCTAGCAACTAAGGAAATATTTTCAGCTCTCTTTCATGAAATAGTGAGGGGCTGTAGCCACCCACGGATGCTGCGGTTAGAGCTCTGTACACCGGAGCGGCTCAGGTGCCCCTTACAGCCTGGCACTCTACCAAGTGCCTGCACAGCAGGGGTTATTTAAAAGAAGTAACAACACTCTCAGGTATTGTTTTGTGTCCTGGAATAAAGGTGTGAATAGTGTGTAAATGCTGGGATTTTGTCTTCTGCATATCAGACCTTTAAATTTCAGGGTGCTTACCATCTGTAGGGATAGGTGCCATTTTGTGAATGAGGGTTTGACGCTGTGTGTAACGAAGGTGACACAGACTGGTTTACTTTTTCCCCTTCATCCAAACCAAAACATTCAGGATGCAAGTGTAAATTTGCTGTTTGCATACAGAAGCATGTGCGTGCACTATCATGTTATTACTTAAGCACATGGCAGCCCATGCCAGGAAATGTGATAATTGACGGGTGTGACATATTAACCTCCGCTGATGGGAAACGGCTCAGAACCAGTTCAGCTGCTGGCTGAAGTGAAATCCCAGCCCTGGTAGCAGTAAATGCTTTGTTACTGGCTGAAGAAGAAAAAAACCCCTGTTGCTGTTTCCCAGGGGTGAGGGGAAAGAAAAGCCCTATGAGCTGGTTCACTCTCTCCTTCACTTGAAAAAAAGGAAAGCAGGTAACTGTTCAAGAAACTGAAACCTTATTTCCGATATTGCCTGCTAGAATTGCTAGATGGAGCTAAGGTCTGTAATTAGCCCTCATTCGTTTTCTCTTTTACATGGAGTCTGTGCTTTATTGTTTGTGTGGGTTCCCAAACACTTGTCACATTTTGTAAAGTGAAGTTATGTTCATTTTCATGTTGACAGCGTATAAATGATTTAAAAAACTTTTAATGTACTAACAAGATATTCCAATTAATAAGTACAAGCAGAATATTCTCAAGGAATCTTGATAATTTTCCAGAATTTTGTTTCTCTTTATGTATTTTTAGGACTTCATGCGCATTCAAAGTTGTTGGAAGGGGTTCTGGCAGTTCCCCATGTGTGTGGCTACGTGTCCCACAATGTCCTGTGTCCATCTCCATTGAGTGAATTAATCTGTCATCCAAATGATTACATATCTGTGTGTGTTGCAAGAAATTTAACTAAGCGACTTTTGCTCTAAAGAGCAGAAACATCCTGAAAGCTTTAAGTTAGAGGTAGGAAATTAGAATTAATCAGGTGATGATAGAGAAGTTAATGACTTGGGTGTTCTAGCACTCACGCATCTTCTAAGTCAGCATGGAAATAAATAATTAGGAAGGTTTTGAAATGTCTGAATTCTGACAGAGCTGAGACTGAGATGAGAAATACTTGATTTTTGTCAGCTTTTGCTTCCTCCCTCATCTTTTCTAATTGCTGCTTCACAGTGAGGTTTTGTGGTGGCTTTTTTTTTTTTTTTTTTTTTTAGTAAACCATGATAGTGCACCATATGGCTTTGGGCAAATGTTCTGCTATTAGGGTTTCTCCCCTCCCTTAGAGGGGACGCCTCGTAAACAGTGTAATTTCCTTTGGCCAGCTTGCAATAGAGCAATTAATAATAGCTATCATATTGATTTTCATGCAAGTTTTAAACACCTAGGAACAGGTTTGAAACCAAAAGGCTGTTTTGCGTGCTTAGCTTGATCAAGCAATCACAGTCTGTAATAAATTTCAATAGCTATAATGTGGGTTGAAGTTGAAGTAACAACTTAATTATGTCATCTCTTATCGTTACCAAACTCTGAGCTACTCAGACTTTCCCTTTCTTATCAAAATTACTGAATACTTGAATTAAAATGTGGATTTTTTTTTTTGTAAGTAGTCTAATTTTCTTCTTTTAAGCAAACTAAAGCATGGATCTGGTTTGCTTTTGTTCAGGGGTTCGTTTATTCCAGACTATGAAAAAACTTCAGCAAGCGTGGCTAAACTATTGCCTAAAAATTAATTGCAAAGTACTTTTCATCAGATATTTATATGAAATGGTTATCAAATCCTAGATACAATAAAAAATGGACTGAAAATTATTAACTGGAAATATATAGCAAATCTGTGATTGAGAGGCATTAATGAGAGTCAAGATTGACTAGTGAGCTACTTACTAAAAGATAAGAAAATAATCTATGTACGTAGTATAATATGTAACTGAACCATCCTACAATTATGAGTCCATCAGGTCCTCATGTTTTCTCAGTTCCCTTTCTGAGTTTGGGCTACTTACATTTCTGAAGAGAAGTTAGGTTTTGTTCTGTGTTATGAGGTAAGAAAGGATCTGGTTTAGATAAATAAAATTACAGAAAATTGCGGACTTGAAACTTCATCTCTGTTGCAAAGCTTAATCATGTTGGTTTTTTTTCAATATTGCTACACTCTCTAGTGCAGATTGCCTGTTAGTAATTAGAGAAGTTTCTTTTTTACATATGTGAAATTGACAATAGTCAAAACTGAGTTAGACTTCCCCCTTCCTTTTTTTATTCTGCAAACTGAAGTACTCTGCATGATGAACAGTTTTTAAAGGCAGAGCTCCTGTTTTAAGACTGGCCATTCCCTTAAATGCCTACAGTCCATTTACCAAGTGAAATAACAGAGTAAAAATAAACTCATGACCCTGAAAACATTGGTGGCTGCAGAAAGACTTTTAGCCCTTTAAATTACAGGTTGCAGAAACATTACACTGAATCATTTGATCCTTAAATTGCTTTTTAAATTCTGGATGCCTTGCATCAAACTCTAACTCCCAGCTACCAAAGAGATCTTGATGTAAAGCATGATGGCTAGCTAGTTATAACTGAGTTTGGTATGAAATAATAGAAAAGCTTGCCTTGGAGAGAGCAGGAGGAAAACCTGACTGCAAGAAAATGTTTGTGAAGTGTCTGTTCTTCTGTAATCAATAGTTTAGCTTTTTCTACTTTGTATGTTGTTTTGCTGAATCTCTGTACAGGCAGTGTCAGATCTGGTATATGCATCTATCTACTAGTGCACTTCATAAATATAACCCTAGCTTCCTCAAAAGAGAATTTCCTGGAAACTTGCTCACCCCAGAATATATACAGCGCTTTGTAGTGCATGAAATCCAGGGGTCACAGTAGTCAGCTGTGCCCTGAGTGGACCAGATCAGTGTTTTGGGTGGGGAAACCTCCTTTTGCGTATTCAGTCAGAAGCATTAGAATAGCTTAAGAGCCAGGGATATGTCATGTAAATGAACTCAAGCAGCTCTACTACCTATTATGCTCACAGTTTCCCTCTATTCTGAGGGGCCTCATTGGGTCTAGGAATTAGTACAGCCCTAGGGCTTCTCTATTTGATTAACCAGAGCCTGGATTTGTTAAACTCCCAGACATGCTGCAAAGTCCTTTTTCCTTCCTGGAAGCTTTTGAGTAAGGATTCAAAGGTGAAAGGGTTGGAGGTTAAAGTTCTGACCCTCCTCTCCTCCAAACCCCTTCCCTTCAAGAAGAGAACAAAACAAATCACTTAAGCATGTGCCTATCTAACTCAGTATTGCCATCTCTCATATGTTTTGTATTGATCTTAAGGCTTTAGCTGTGGGAACTGAGATTCAAACGCTCAGCTTTAAATTAAACCCCAGTTTTGTCATCCTTGTGGTTCTGGACTACAGTTTGAAAATGAGTCCAAGGAAAAATAATAACTGAAAAGAAAATACTGTCCTATTACTTTGGAACGTTGTGCTTGACTGAAGATTTTTGAATACCTGTGTTTGGTAATGTTGCCAACTGAAAGCATGGGATTACTCCCAGCAAAATAAATGGGACTTAACATAAGGTTTATAAAACATACTGACATGGGGTCTGAGAATGACTTATAGACAATTTTACAAAAATGTGACATACTAGTTACAGGAAAGTTGACTAACTGGAAAAAATAACTGTATTTTTGTATTGTGAGCATAATCCTTTAACCTGTATTCTGCTGTTGAGGGGCTGTGATGATTCTGAGACCTTACTACACAGAAGATCAAATTTCTGATTGTCTTCATGAAGTTGCTGTGTGATGAAGTGCCCTGCGGTCGGTGGTGGTCAGGATGTTTATTGGCCAGGAACAACGTAATTTGCAAAAACCTTACATAGCTACCTATTTAAGCAAAGAAACCCTTGGATAATGACTGAGACTTGGGCTGTAGATTTTAATATTCCTCCTAGGATTTTTCTCTCTCGTCTGCCTGTGAGGAGGAGGTAGGGAATTGAACAAGGTGGGGTAATGGATGAGCAGAGTACTTTGTACTTGGCAGGGTTTACAGTCTGGGGTTGTATTTTTCCTTTCTGCAGCATACCCCCTAGGGATGATGCCTGTATGCAGAGTGTTCAATTATCTAAGCTGTCAGGCACATCCATGTTGTCAGAATGTAGGCTTGCAGCAGATTCCTGGTGATCTTTACAGATGGCCCAGGTCTCCTCCTCATACCTTCAGCTTAAGCACTGGATTAAGGATTTCAATCATTCACCTGAAATCATCATGTCAGTATGTGTAAGTTGCATAGGAAAGAGCCAAACTATTGTGGTAGGTTTTTTTTTGTTTTGTTTTTGGTCTGACAGCTAATTAGGTACACTACAGCAACGAAACACAGAAGATCACTTATCTCATTCCAGAAGATACCAAGGACATTAAGGACCTGAATGTCATTATTTTGTGCTCAGAAAGAGAGAAATCAAGATATTCTGAATGAAAGAGCAAGAAGTTGCTTAGATATGTGGGCTGAAGGAATTTGGTAGGAAATCTCCTGGCCAGGAAAGATGACCATGTGCTCAGCTTGAGTTCACACTGTCAGTGTGAGATGAAGATGAACCAATGTATTCTGTAGCTTCAGTAGGAGGTTGCAGGCAGGCTCTGAGTAAATATGTGATTTGAATTAGATAGCCATGAGTTTGCTCAGCAGGGGTGTCTGGCTCACAGAAGCTAGGTAACTTAGTGGTCCACTTTTGGTTATTTTTATTCATGCTAAAATAATGAAAGTAATGGGACTACCTTTGGGGAGAAGAGTAGAGATTTGCTGTATTCGCTACTTGTTTCCATCCAGAAGTTCCTATTATCAGCCTCCACTATTCCTTGGAGGAAAATGCTGAAAGAGATGGGCAGCACAGAGAGCAATTTGTTCTAAGCTTTCAGGAAAATTGGCAACACTCAAACCACATCAGCATTCAAAACTGTGAAGCCGTGGATGACCTCTATCTGAGAACAGAGTTCATAGCGGAGAGAGAGTGTCTAAATCTGGCTGCTTTCAGGTAGCTAATATAGTGAACAGCGAACTTTGCGGAAGGATTGTGTATCTGTGTGCCAGCCTTCACTGTCCCCCACCAGATATTAAATGAGACAGCAAATTCTTAGTTTAGGCCCTGACTTGGCAAAACAGGTTACGTTGCATTGCTTTCAATTACTCCCATGCTGGAAGCTAATCTCTTGCTTAAGTGCTTTGTAGACTTGAGCCTGTGGTTCTTTTTGAGATTTGGTTGTAACTTTCTTGTAATATTTTGCAAGCCATCCATCAACTACGCAGATAAAAAACCTTAGCTGCACAACTGACACGCAAGGTAGAGAATTTAGCACAGCTGTTACACTGGTGAGCTTGATTCCCCTGACAGGGTGAGCTTTCCTTCCTGACTCTGTGTTACAGCTCTGCTTGTGACATGCCTTTCTCCTTCTTTCGAAGGAGTAGTGTAATGTGAAGTCCAGGACAAAGCCCTGCCAGGAACTTGCAGACTTTTGACTTGTAAATGTGCCCTTTTTTTTCCAATAATGTGAAGGTACAGCAGCTACAGACATACTCATCTTTCCCCATCTTCTTTTTTGGAGGCTGTTAAATATTTGGTTACATTTGGAAAACATTTTGACATTCTTTGCAGAAAGACACCATCGAGAAGCGAAGTACCCATGTTACCGCTTTATAAAGGACCACTTTAAACTAATGATGCATTAATGAATGGACTGCTATGTTGAATCTTTCACATGTAGGAAGGGCGCAAAGTCATTTCACATAAATTGCAGCCCATTATTGTAAATAGTTTGGCATGCGTTTCTCTAGAGGTGGAACTTCAAGCCAAATATACAGCAGCAGCTGTGGTGACACATTGTGCAGAAACTTGTTCCAGGCACTGTGCTGGAGGAGTTGGTGTTGCAGGCTAACAGCACAAGGGCACGTACTTAGAGACATCTTACAGCAGCACTGTGGTTCATGCTGAAGGTCTGAAAAATATCTGTGTGTGCCTGAGCTGAGCCGTGTGAGTCTTCCTCCCTCTCATTTTTTCCAATGATCTTGTACCCAACTTAACCAACTACATTCACTCTACATCAGATTTTAATGATTGAGTTATACTCTGAGTTATGCTTTCTTATTTTCATAAGAAATAGTTGTGTAAACTTGTTGCTGTGGTACTCCTGAAAGTACCAACTGTCTCCTACATCTGACTCTTACAGTCTGTGCTAAACTGGAAGTGATATCAGGTATTAACCAATTACTGGGGTCCAAATTGACCCCCAAGGCATACGATTATATTTAGGAGCTCCTTTCAGATGACTTTTAGGAAGGTTACACAAATTCTTGAAAAACTTGGGAAAAGGAACAGTAATTTTTTGTGTGTGTGTTTGCAGCGACGATCCATGTTTATATGGCTTAAAGCTGCCTACTCCACTCTTCCAGTGGGCCAACAAACTTCCAGCCTTCATCTGGGACCCTAACAAATCCCTAGAAATCAGTCTGCCATAGATTTTCCTGGTTTCTACCGAATAGTTTCCCATCCTTTTAAAGCTCCTACTGGCTTTATTGCTGAGACCAGCTCTGCTAAGCCTTGGTACTCCGCTTGTCCTCAGCAGGAATTCACAATGAAAATTTATTTGAGTACTTTCAAACGCTGGTTCCTGGGAATGGTGCCAGCCAGACCCGGTACTGGGCCTCACCTGCTACTGGCAAGCCTGCAGGTACGTGCTTCTCAAAGCAGTTTTTTGTTTCTTCTCTTGTTTCCACAGGTGAATCCCTCAATGCACAGGTATGGATAGCCTGCCTACAGGTGTGATGTGGCGGATGCAGGAGAGCAGCGGTGAAGGTGGAGACTGCGCGTCTTGTCAAGGCGAACAGGGATATTTTATTTCATTATATTTTTCTTCCTCATCATAAAGGGGTTTGGATATTTGTGGAATAGGACATCCCTTCTTTTCTTTGCTTTGCAGGAAAGTAGCTATGTGTGTCCTTTCCTCCATCAACCTCTCAAGACTTGTATGTGTGCATGCATGTGTTATTTCACAAATGGGATCTGGGCAGACAGTAGGGATGACAATTACTTTTTTTTTTTTTCCTGACTCTCTACCCTTTCTCATTCCAAAACTGTTTCTGTGGTTCCTGTCTAAGAATTGCATAGTGCATTTTTCTGCATTTTGTTTTAATGTCTAACACAGGCTTTTATTAATAACACAAATGTATTAGTCATATTCAGTAGCACTTTATGGTAACAGGTCCAATAGCTGATTTCCAAGTAATCTTACTTTGGGTTTTTGTAGCCTTTAATTTGATACTTTAAACAAATAAAAGCAGGCTACTTTGGGGCTTTTTTTGAGTCTTGTACTCTTGGAACCAAGTCTGGCTCCCAGATGATTCCCTGCAACTTTCTCTAAAACCAGTGAAATGTTCACATTTGGAGATGAGTAGAGAATTTGGTCCTTGGTCACTATGGGTTATTTTTCTTAATTCCCTTTAGAAGATTCACCTCTTTAAATCTGTTGCCTGACTAACATCTCAGGTCTTCTTTGGTGAAGTGCCATCACCTGGCAATACTGGAGATTAATGTTACCATTTCTGATTAATAATTTTATTTCGCAATAGATTTTAATGTAAATAGTCCATTATACCCAACATCATGAACAACTAACGGCTTTGCAACAGGAGTTTGTGCTGCTTTCAGCTGACCGGAGCCAGGACAGGCCGGGTGCCAGGGCTCTCAGGCCACCAGCAGCCCTAATGTCGCTGACCGGCACCCCAGGGCTTCCCCCACCCTACCTGGGACTCCATTGCAGCCTCCTGGGCCGTCAGCCCCTGCTCCAGCAATGCTTCAGTGGGGCCAGTCTCACAGCCTGGCCCAGCCCGGCCATGGCCCCACTGAGCTGGGCCCGCTCGCAGGCCTTACAGCCTGGCCCAGCTTAGGCCTGTTCCCCAGGGAGGTGTCTGATGCCCGGGGGCTGCCCTGGGTGCCCTGCTCCTGGCTGGGGGGGTAGGACGGGCCCTGGCTGCTGGGCCCTGCCTGACGGACCCCCATGGGGAGCGTTTCATATAATTGCTGCTTCTCCACCTGCTCCTCAAATTTCCCTTCTCGCGGTGAGCTTTGGGTGTCCCTGTTTGCCGCCCATCGATGGTGTTAGCTTACTGCGTTTCTCTTCAAGTTCCTTGTCTCATTTATCTGTGTGCTTTTTCATGTAGGTGTAACTTAATTGTTGATTAAGCGTATTACACCAATGTTACCGCACATAACTACACTTTGATGTCACTGGCATGTAGCACCAATTCCATGTGACGCTGCTTGTTTTTTCCAGTGAAGGAAAAACCACTTTTTGTTTTTTTGAGGGGGGATGTGTGTGTGTGGCTCAGCGGCATGTAGCTGAATAAGTGACGAAGCCTAAAGAATGGTTCTCCTAATTATCCAGAGACTTTTTTTCCTCCTCTTCATTGCCGCACAAACTCTGGTTTCTGTTTTCTCTTCTCTAGCTTTCTGTCTTTCCAGTGATGCAGAGTGGTTTTTAAAGTAACAAGGTGATCTATTCATCTGGAAATGTGATTGAAAACAGTTTACTTGTAGTATCATCAGTCATTTTTGAAGATTGCTTGTGCTTTTGAGGAAAGGAGGGGAGAGCTTATGGTTTTTGATGACTTGGAATTGACCAAATGTGCAGTTGATATAGATCTCACCCTCATAACCATTGAATAAATTGCTATTTTATTTCTTCTCACTTGTATATAAATATATTTTACAGATGGTATTTGGTTTAGAGGTAGGGAATGATTTTGCCTGGTGTTTCTGTCTGTCTGCTCTTCTTATTCTCACTATTTGTAGGTCTTTGAACGTAAGTGACAAAGTGCGTATCACAAATTGAGGAGGGATTCCCAAGCCGCCTAAACACCCGGGCCGAAACGCTTAGCTGGGAATTCCTCCCTTTTTTTTTTTTTCCTTTTCTTTGAAATGGAGAATCCTACTGTTCATCTGTGAAGTTTTGAATGCATGCCCTAGAAAGATCCTGATGGTATTTGTATTAACTTCTGCAACTGGTTTCGATTTGAGATGCGAAGCAAGGGTCACACGCTGTGTGTAGTTACAGAGGGCAAGCTATTGCACTGCACCTCTGGTCTGAAACCTGGTTGTATGTGCAAGCAGAGCAGTGGATGGAGGCTGGATTTTTTTTTTTTTAATTTTTTTTTTTTTTTTTAG
>VXBL01001314.1:2051367-2074454 GCA_013400195.1 Aramus guarauna
CTGTGCCTTTCCTGGGCTGTTTAATGTGGCTTTGGGCTCTGCTGACAGTCATTTCCATCGAGGTGTCTGAGAGGGCTTTCAGCCTTACAGCTGTGCTAGCAGCCAGTTCATTTTGGGCTTGAAAAGAAATGGTGTAATTATGTGGGAGGAGGCCCAGGGGGGTGAGCGCCTGTGACTGATGGACATGCCGAGCCCTGTGCCTGAGTGCTATGCGGGGTGGCCCTGGGCACCATACGAGGTGCTCCCCAGCTGCAGCAGCATGCCCTAGCGCCCATGACAGCATGTGTGAGACACTCAGAAGGGTGGGCAGGACACTAGGGTTGAAAATGAGTGCGTAGCCCTCAGGGGACTGCACTGAGTCCAGCGCTGCTGAGGCTGCGCTAGGGAGATGGGCAGCTTGGAGCTGCCACAAGCTGTGGTAGGGACGATGCAAGCCTTAGCCTGACATCCAGTTTATTCCTTGTCGAGTGGTCCCTATTACCCCACAGCTCTGTGCGGTGAGCTACACGCTCTTGCCCGTGCAAAATACCTTTCTACCTTTGGCCTTGCTGCTATCATATGCCTCAAGCTTTGATCCAAAACAAAAGTTGCCAAGCTGCCATTGCAATCATTTGGTGAGGAAGACTCATCTCTCGCCTGCCATCCTGGCAGTGCTTCTGCATTGTATTGTAAGTGGGCTGTAATAGGGAGGAAAGAATGCCCTGAAATAATAACAAAATGCTTGCTTTGATATTTTCCTAGTGGGAAGGGAAAGAAAAGGGGAATATGAGTGTTTTGGAAAGTCCCGCTTCTGCCAGTGTTGTGTCCTGTGGGTAGAGGGGTTTGGGGCCCTAGCTGCAACAGGGGTGAGAAGGGTGGACAGTGAGCTGCCTTCCTGGGCTGCGCTCGGTGGGAGGGAGCCAGGAGGCATCCTCTGAGGCACCAGCTCAGCTGGAAGGCCAGGGAACGGGGCTGGGAACAAAGGAGCATCAGCCTGTGCAGACAGGGAGACAGCCAGCCCATCAGTGAAAGGATTGATTTTTCCCACCGAAAGGTCTTCTTTGTTTTTCTCTTTGCTAAAGAAAAAAAGAAAAAAACCACTTACTTAAACATGTTCGGTTTATTTTTTCCCCACCGAAAATATTTCATTTTTATTTTGAGGAAAAATATAGACAATTTCAGACAAAATATTTTCTTTACATGCTTTCATTTTACTAAGACCTTTTTCTGTAAGCAAGGATGTTTCTGTGTGTAGTGTGTGCATGTTTATGCATGTGAGAGAGCTTCATCTGCCTATAAGCACGAGGGGCTGAATGCTGTTCAGTTAGGTTCTCCCTCCCTCTGCCAAGCAGGTAGAAATCATCAATAAAAGCCAGGCTGGCCAGTGCTGTTCTGGGGTGATACATATATGCAATATTTATTGGAATTGCATGGTTCTGAGCCTAAGACAAATTTGCTCCTGCCCATTAGTTTTTCAGGGTGTCGTTTGTCCTCCTGGGTTTTGTGGTGGGTTTTTCTTTCTTTCTTTCTTTCTTTCTTTCTTTCCCTCATGTCCTTTTTTTTTTCCTTCTTTCTTTGTGTGAATTATTTTTGAGCAGGAATTACCTCAAACAGCCCATATTTTTAATATGTTCTAATATACGGACTTGTCAGAGAACACTGACCACCTTTCCTTCCTTGAAGTCAAGCAGAAAGGTGTTCAGGATCTGCTGGAAATCATTGACTCTCACAAAGCGAATTTCCTTTGCCTCAAATGTAGCTATGACATTTTGCTTCACTGATAACAATGAAGGGTAATAAAGATACAACTGCAGCCTTCAAGAAAGAGACCAGTAAGCACTGTTGCTTTGAAGAAACTGTTACTTGATGAATTGTACTGAAAGACTGCAAAGCTTTCTCATTTTAGTTCCCTGCACTGAACTCCCTTTTTGATCTCAAGATTCTTTAATTACTAAAGAAAAAATCTACTTACGTGGTCTTTATTTTCTATTTCAAGGATATAGGCCATTAAAACAACCAAACAACCAAAAAATCAACTGGAATTATAGGTACATCAGCTCTTCCACTTGACATGCTTCAGGAGCCCCCAAAGACTGGCTGATGTGTAAATACATTTTAGCAAAGACATGGGTAAAAATAGAAGGGAGTCAAGAAATCAGCTACTGTTGCTCAGAAACAATTAGACTAATTAATTGTAAATAGAATGACAAGGCACTACCTTGGTACATGCAATAAGGTACAGCCATGGGCCCCTGATCCGTGGGACTTGTAGCAGGGCAGCTGGGATACAGCTCAGCCAGCCCCTACGACACCCAGGCTGCAAGGAGGGAGCTTGGTGCCCCTAAAATAAGGGGCAGGATGAGTAGCTGCCTAAAGCCATAGCAACCCCTAGGTGAGAGACTTAGGTGGAATGAAAGCCATCTGGATCTGTCATTTAGCCTTTCTGTGGATCAGTCCCCCATCTGTAAAAAGGTGATAATCAGACGTTTTTCTGTCTGTCTTGCTGCGATTTGAGCTCTTCATAACTAGAGTTCCCTTCTCTGTTCTGCATGTCAGGATGGTGCCTTGTACAAAAAGGTCCTGATCTTGTTTGGTGCCTCTAATTATTACCATAATATAAAAAAAAATAGTGAAAGTAAGATTACAACCTCAAGGTCAGCTTCTGCTGTATTACACTCACCCTTTCCCACTGAAGCCTGCCAGGGTGTTACTGAACACAGAATTTGGCCTTTAAGGTTTCAGTGTACAATATGCACATCTTGTGCTGAGATTAAATATGAATATGTTTAAAGGTCTGCTTTCAATCCAAATTTTGAGGGCTTGCCAAAGTAGCAGAGATTGAGATAGGATCTTTTGTACTATTAATTGAAGGCTATGCTTTTATTTCCTTTAAATTTTTTTTTTAAAGCCTCCCTTCTGTGGTGGAAGATATCTTGCTGCTGCTTGGATTGATTCCAAATACTGTTTTCCCCTTTAGCTAGAGCTGCAAAATGTAGTGGGTTTGATTCCTTGCTAAGTATCTTTTGTTAAATACTCACAATTCAGAGTTGCAGATACCTTAAGGTGAAAGGGAAACCAGATCAAGATGCTATTAGCTGCCACTAGAAAGAAAACATGCCATAATGTCATATGAGTTAATAACTTTAAGTAGCCTGTAAGATGCTGCAGTGGAATTAAATGCTTAACAATAATTCAAAAACGGCTTACAGAAATTTAAGAATGTGGATCATTTAGTATAGCTGAAATTATGCTCCTGGCATATATGTATGACACATGAGAGCACTTACCTGGAAATTTATTACCCAGCTCTGAGCAAACAAAGCATGACCTACATTTGACTAAAGTCAGCTGTCTCTGGCTAATCCTATGGGCTTCTTTTTATTAATGTCACAATTGCTAATGTGGTATAACATTGTCATTACTGAATAGCACAGCGGGATAAGCTGCAGCTGTTATTTCTCTTTCTATACCTACTAACTCATTAAATTTGAGTTTTGGGGAATACAAATTGTAAAGATTATTCAAATTCTGATTGAGAAATAGGACTACTGGGAAATTGATGGTATATAAAGTAAAACTTTGAATCAAGGATTTCGGTGGGGTTTTTTTATCAGGAAGGTTTGAATGTTCACAATTGATTTTTTTTTTTTTTTTAAGTTCCTTGGCATTAAGCTCCAAATTAAACCTGAGGTAAGAATATCAAGAAAAGTAATAGAAAGATGGAAATTATTGCATGGTGGGTACTATACTTTCTGATGGAAAGCTTGTGTAGAGAGAACACTGAATGAACGAGTTTTGTACCAAAAGATCAGTAATGCACTAAGTATTCCATTGTTATTTTAAGTAGCATAATTTCCTCCTTTAAAGTACCTAAAAAGCGCTGGAATTTAAGACTTTTTTTTTTTTTTTCAAACAAACTTTTACAGAATTCTGTAGCATACATAGAGGCAGGTCTTTGGACTTTGGTATTTCCACAAAAACACACATGGCAGCGAGATCTGACTTCTTCAAGAGGGAAAGGGAAAGTTTCCAATTTGTCTGCTTCTGGACTGAGACACTGGTGTTCCTTTTTCCTTTAATTACGCTAGGCTTTTTCTGAGAGCCTTACCTCATGCTTACTTTCCTTCTCGTCCTAATGTCTGGTTGAAAATTTTAAAGAATAAAAATTAAAACAATCCGAATTTGATTGTGGAATCAGAATGAAGGTCTTCCTTCCCTAAATTTCCTTGCTGTTAATTTAAGCTTCTAGCCAAAATTGTGGCTGCTTATACAACTGTGGGCAGGAATGACAGTTTCCAAAGCGAGGTCTTCCAAGCTGGCTGCGGCATGGTAATGTGGCTGTCTGGGAGGAACACCCCAGGCCCAGGGCCCCCCCGGGCAGGCAGGCAGGCAGCCAGCCGTGCAGCCCTCGCACCAGCTCCGCGGGAGCCTGGTTGGGGTAGGAGGAGGCATGGCTGGGGCTTTCCCACACCCCAGCTATTTCCTGCTTGCCATGAAGCCAATGGAAACTGTGTCAGCCAGCGTAAAGTTAGGTCAGTGCTCAGGGGTCAGGCCGCAGGGTGGATTTTAATGGAGCTAAGCTGATGGTTGCAGCTGAGGATCTGGCCATTAATTTCCATTCTATTGTTACAGTGAATAGGTTTAGAAGCTAAATTCAGTGAATGATCTATTGCTGTATTATGGTTTTCAAGGGGTGTAAATCCCTTGACTTTCATTGATGAACCTGGAGAAAGGCAATGGTGTTTAAGGAAAAAAATAAAAGGGGGGAGTGGGGGGGGGGGGAAGGGGTGCTGGGGGACCCAAAAGCTGGTGTGTGATCTTGTAATTGTGGTGAGAAATACATGGTAGTTGGGCTAATCCAGAAGCTTGGTTGAATCTGAATTTCTCAAATCAAGATTTAAACCTCCTGCATTCTTTAGATAAATTGGAATAAAAATGATCTCTTAGGCATTCATGCAATTAATTACATTCTTTCCTCCTCCCTCCCCTGCCAACAGAAGAAAATAGCTGTTAACTTCTACATCCATGTTTAAAGGGTGATGTCAGCTTCTAAGCTGTTGTTGACTACTCCTGGGGACAGATTGTCACGCTTACAGTGGATGCTCTCCACTCAGTACGTGAAGGAGATGGGTGCTCTCTAATGTCAATGAATGTAAAAAATTGGGAAGCAGTATGGGGATGAGGGGAGCTTGAACTCAGATGTCATAGCTACAGAAGTGGGGTAATGCACTGAACAATCTCTGCAGGTAATGGATGGAATTTATTCATGCGAATTATCTGGAATATAATGTCTGTGATCTCTGTGATCATTGTATCCTCCTAAAATTTCCCTTTCTGCAACAGCCTTCCTTTTTTTTTTTTCTTTCTCTCTCCTAAGTCTTGATCAAGTCATCTTCAGTTTTCCCCAAAGCGAAGCCTTTTGCCTCACCTTTTCTTCTTGCACAAACTTGATCTCATTTGAACTCACCTCCTCATCTTCAGAAAGCTTGATCCCAGTTGCCCTCTTGATTTGCCTATTAACTACTTCCACAAGCTGTTATCAATACTCTAGTATACTAGCTTTTAAAAATTGGGCTTGATGGGGGAGCCTGGGGACCATAGAGGACAGTGTGGAGCATAAGGGAGGAGGTGCTGAAGCCTCTTTTAGAGCCAGGTTGGCCCAGAGTGTGAGGGACTGTGTGTGTGTGATGGGAGGAGAGGCTGTGCAGAATGATTCATATGGGAAATATGCCATGACCACACTGAAAACAAAACAACTTCAGCTCAAATTCTGACAGGGTTTTTAGTGAAAAGAAATGCTTTTTCCTTTTTATTAGGTGGCTTGTGGTCTATTTGAGTAAGCTTGAGGATTCAACTTAATGCTTGGCAAGCCGGTGCCCACCACAGGCATTGGCATTCCTGTAGGAGAAGGACTTGGTGAGCTGAGAATCCCTCCAGGGTATGACTTGGGAATGGGATGGCATGTGGGAGTTCTCATTGCTCTGCTTGTTCTGTGGAAAATGAGGATTTCAGGGACATAAACAGGATTTCTAATGATAATACAAGTAAATATACTCAATAAAACAAGTTAAATGTACTAAAAAAAAGAGAAGTTAATTATTGGAGAGTTTTTTAAGAGCAAATGCCACCAAATTTGTTAGTTAGCCACGTAACTGTATGTGGGAACTAGCTTAAATGATGCTTCGTGTGACACAAATTCCTCAGGATATATGAATGCTTCTCCCCCTCCTTGTTTTTCCTTTGCCTTTTTTTTTCTTCGTTTTTTTTTTTTTTTTTTTAAATGTCCCTGCTTCTCCCATTTCCTGCCTCACATTGTTACTGAAAATGAAGCAAGAGCATTCCCATGCATCAAACACAAGCAAATCACTGATGGTGCTTGAACGTGGAAACACGCTCTGCCTCTTGACTTTCATGTACAGACTGTACAGATCAGCCCTGAAATGAACAGGTCTCATGCCATCCTTTTCCCACCCGTGCTGTAGGGCTACTCCTCTCAGCAGTTTCTTCACCAAACGAGCCCTTTCCCTTCCCTCTGATTAGTAGTTTGCTCCCTCTGTCTGTAACAATTGATAAAGCAATGGCAACAGCAGAGCCAGGTTTGAAAGCGTTATTTGGGATCTTTAGATGTGGCTATAGGGTAATGTATGATTGCTCTTGAGTTTCTGATGATTAGAATAAAGTTACTAAGAACAGAAATCTCTCTGTGAGCATGGCTTCATCCTCCTGAGAGCCAAAGCACTGGATGATCAACTTATTTCTAGTTTGTGCAATTTCAGACTTGGGAAACCTTGTGGATAACTGGACGATTGCCTGACAAAGGCATGAAGTTCAGAAAGCTAAAAACTTTTAGGGACAGTGCACTCCTTTTAAATAATAATAATAAAAAAGTGAGCAATTTTTTTTTCTTTTTCTTTTTTGACAACCTTTCCTAAGTTCTTCCTTTTCAGGGGAAGGAGGTGAGGTTCATTCACTTCCTCTTCCCTGCTGTCTGCTATCCACTGCATTTGACTTCCACAAAATCTATGTGGGCTGAATGACGAACTTTGAAAATGGACTATCCATGCAACTCTGGGAAAGATGCTAGAGGTAGGTACGTCTGCCTGTCTGCCTCCCAAAATGCATTTCTTTTGCTTGTAGGTTCCATATAGGTATTTTGGGGAAGGTCATATTTGTTTCTGCCACTTCTCTTTCCTTTCCTGCTGCCTAGTTGCCACTGAAGCAGCTCAGACGTGTGTCCTCTGCTTGCTGATTTACTCATGCTAGTGTAGAAATAATTCCTAACCCAACAATAAACAAAGCCATGCAGAAGTTAGGTTTCCATTAAGAAAAGGCAACTTGGTTGAACAAGATCTGAGCTCTACCCATAATCAACCTAAATATTTTCTGAGAACACACATTAAAGAACTTAATTTATGACATGAGAAGTGACTGTGTATCAAAAAACCAAGTGAGCTTAAACCCATGCAGTTTCACCATTGCTTCTTACAGTGTCGGTGGAAAAGTAAGTGTGTGAGCTTGTTAAGTCATGCGGGAGTAAACTGGCATTACTGTGTAGGCGTACAGGAACAGGAGAGGATACTGGCCTTCAGCACAGAATTAAACCTGACTGAACAGTATTCTACAGCATGCAAAACAACTTGAAAAGTTAAATGGCTGGGGAAAAAAAAAAAAAGCCCTTAATAGCTTTCTTGTAGTGATGTACTTGGAATCATAAGCCTTCTTCTTTTAAACAAATGCCATCTTTAATTTCCAGATACTCCTTAAAAATGGCAGATGGATTCTCCCTTGGCTGCAGTTTAATATAAAAACCTCCTTATCAATTTTTCAAGGAATAAACCTGCACTATGTCTTGTTATTTCTAGCTTGACAGAGCATAAGTTGTAAATCTTCGACATAATGGAATCCATTTTGCTAGATATTTCACCCTGGGAAGGGCACTACTTTAATCAAGAGGCTATTTGAATTCATGTATGATTTTGTCCAAAGCTGACTGTTTAAAACAGCCAATCTGTATCTGAACTTAGAACAGTTTTTTTGGTGAACATGCAAATTAACTACATCATGTTATGAAAGTACCCGTTCGTGACTAATAGCAATTATCAGAGTAATGCTGCCTTTGTTCTCCTTTCATTATCCTCAGAACTAATCGTTCTTGCCCCATAGTGTAATATCGTATCTTTGGTAATATTTAATTTTCTGTAAGAAGAATAATGAAAGGAAAACCGCTGTGAAGAATAAAGTTCTTTGTTATATACAGGAAAGCTTAAGACTACTGCTTGCCACATGGAGGAGCTCAAGTATCAGGTTAGGAGTTACCATTGGTGCCCGGAAAGCTCATTCCCCGGCCAAGTTGGACTGGAAAAATGACTCCTGGGAATGCCCTGGCCTCGGGTCTGCCCTGGGTGTGTGGACGAGATTGCTGTAACTCTGTAGCAGTTAGGCGTAAGAGCGTAATTTGGCCTGTGTTAGCGTTAATACTCTTTCCAACTGGTTTGCGCCATATAGGTCACAACAACCTCAAAGCTGCTTAAGCTGGTACAAACCCTGACTTCTCTGAACTATTACTTTTCCGCAGTTTTCCATATCTGCTTCCACAACTCCTCCTCCCACTATGACATATAGGACTAATTAAGGGGAAAGAAAATTATTGCAGTTGCTGATAAAAGTTATTCCTACCTTACTGTGCAATACTGCATCTTAGATTTAAGTAATGTAGATTCAGCTCCAAGACCCAGCTGTGCCGACACAAAAGGTCAGTGACCTGCAGCTATTTTCAGTCTCTTTCTGTCATACCAAGAGATTTTTTTTTTCCTCCAGGGCTCTGTTAGTGGACCAGTTTATGTGAAACCCCCCTGGTTAGCTTCAGGAAAATGTGTTTGTGTTAGGTAAAATAAGTCACAACACTCCAGTGGCAGGGGGAGCCCCATGGCTGGTGGTGACTAGAACAGCAGTTCTTTGCTTTGGTGGATGGACCTGGGAGAGGGGGCTGCCAGCTCTGCATGTCCTGGTCTGACCAGTTGGACCATCTTGATATGTACTGGATGGGTAGGGGGTCTCTGTTTTCTGCTTCTCACTCTCATCCTCTTTTATGTATGTTAAATACTGCTTGTAAACTAGAAAACATCAACTCTGATGAACTAGAAAGAGAAATGAGATGTGGTATGTATCCTCAGGAGGGAACAGGAGAGAGGCTAGAGGTCCCCTGTGCAGCTCATTTCTTAAAGCCAAGTTTTCACAATCTGCTGACTTAATAACTGTGTTTAAAGTACAGCACAGCTGGCCACAGTGAGGTGCTGGGTTGGAGGAAGGTATGGGCAATGGACTGGGGTGTCGTGGTTTAGCACCAGACAGCCACTCACTCACTCCCCCCCTGCCCCGACGGGATAGGGGAAAGAACTAGAAGAGTGAAAGTGAGAAAACTCATGAGTTAAGCAGTTTTGTTTGTTTGTTGTTTGGTTGTTTTTTTTTTTTTTAAAGCCACAAAAAAAGAAGATAATAATAAATATATACAAAACAAGTGATGAACAGCACAATTTCTTATCACCTGAAGTTGATGCTACACAAGACCCCCCAGCTGCCCAGCCTCCCAGCCCACACACACAAGCAAAACAAGACAAGGAATTCATTCACCACTTCCATGGTTCAGCCATCTCCAGGAAAACAGGGCTCCATCACATATAACAGTTACTTGGGAAGACAAACGCCATCATACAAAGAAGTCAGTGCTGCGCAAGACCCACAGCTACCATGCAAGGCTCCCGGCTGCCAAACGGGACATGATGTCATATGACATGGAATATCTCTTTGGTCAGTTTGGGTCACCTGTCCTGCCTGTGACCTCACCCAGCTTCTTGGGTGCCCCCTGCCTTCTTGTTAGCAGAAAAGTCCCTGACTGCTTGGCAACAACTAAAAACATCAGTGTGTTATCAACGTTATTCTCATCCTAAATCCAAAACACAGCACTACACCAGCTGTCAGAAAGAAAATGAACTCTATCCCTGCCGAAAACAGGACATGGGGAAAGAACAGCAGTCCAAAGTCTTCATTTTCTCTAACGGCTGTCTTGCACTGAATATTTCTGGTTGAAAATAGGCTCCTCTTTACCTTCACAGTAGTACAACTCACAGCCTCTCTTCAGATTAATTCCATTTGTTATCAGTCTTATTTTTACTGGTGAATTATTGTCAGACTATTACTACTCCTCTCCTTCCCATAAAGTATGACCACTTTATTCTCACCCTTCCCTCTGTACTGTTGATGTGGTTAGGTGTGCAACTGGAGCAGCTGTGGCATCTGCACTGTGCTGTAAGCACACATAAGCTTTTGGAGGCTCCTAGAAAGGAGAAACCACCTCAGAGGCTGTGGTGCATCTGAACTTCTGCATTTTTCCTTTTATTACTCCCATTGGTGGTCTCAGCTGGGGCACTGCACATTGGCATAGCAGAAGCTTGAAGAGCCTTGGGATCCTCCAGCCACTCCTGCTTCCTACAGCTAGCTTGTGAGGGAAACAGCAGCCTGTATGATTTGCAGGAGGCAAAAGTAGCTTAAAGTAGCCACTGCTGCTGCTTACCAGTTCATTTTAAGTTACTGTGCAAGTTTTTGTGGCATGATCCACTAAAACTACAAATCTCAGTCTTCTGAAGTTGATGATTAATGTATATTCTGAAATGCCTTTATTTTTCTCTGAGGTAAGATCAGTGGAAAAAATCCCTAACTTTTAAATTTATAAATAACTCTGAAAGACTTTTTGTTCTTGTAAATCTTTGGCTGGAAAGGCTAAGATAAACGACATTAGTTGCAACCAGCCTTATTTATACAAATAGTTTCATTTTAACATACTTTTGCCTCTGAATAATGTCAAATTTCTCAACTTGTTTTACAGAGATGTCTTGTCTTATTTCCCAAGATTTAAGGCTTATTATCTACTGTCTGAAATAGTTCAGAAATGTGACACACATGATGGCTGCAGGGTTAGCTGCTGCTGCAAATTCAACTGGAAGAGTGGCAGTAGGAATCACTTCTAGAAATCCAAGGTTTTTGTGAGAGCTAGTACATCTTCCTGGCCATGGGTGTGAGTAAGCAAGTTTCTCTTCTAATAAATTAAATACGATTCAAGAGTTCAAATTGGAACTTGGGCTTAGAATGTTTATCCTGCAAAATCTATGTTTGTACTCTTGCCTTTTTTCCTATCTGCTGCAATATTAGCAAATACATTGGGTAAGTTAATTTGGTTAAAGATGTGGTAACTGCAGCAACATAGCACAGAATCTGTTCTAAATTAGCAGTAATGGGTGATAAATTATATATTTTTTTAATTGCTAGGGGCAGAATGTAAAGTGTGCAGTATCAGCAATTGCAAACTGCTGTGCACTTTAAAAAATAAATTGTATGCAAACTTTACTGCTGGATTCCAGTGAAATAATAATGATAAATTGTGGGAAAGGTACACATTCTTTTGATTAAAATACAGTCTTTGTATTAAGATGCAGCAATAGACAGAGTAACGTATACTCTCCAAGAAATGCAAAGTAGTCTTAATTCCATAGATCTGAGATGTTAGAAACCATAGTTGAGGCTGTAAGATTCCCTTACAGAAACCTGAAGTGATTCAAGCGTGCAGCTGAGCAAATAGAGGGCTTCACTTCACTTGGTAGGAATTTGCATTGGTGGAATTGCCACTTCACTCGGTAGGAATTTGCATTGGTGGAATTGCATGGGGAATAGGAGTGAGATTTTGGCTGGGGAAGTGCCTTTTGCCTCTGCTTCTTGGCAGTTTAACCTAATTAAAAGAAAGAAAGCTTTCCCAATATAGCTATCCTGTAAAAATGTAAGAACTTCATAAAACCATTCTCTCTTTACTTCAATCATTTAAGCAGCCCATAATGACTCTCAGGTTAAAGAATTAATCTTCGGTTCCAGGCTGAAAGTCTTCAAATATGATAATTCTTGAGGGATCTTTGAAAGGGCAGAGTTGTGCCGACCCTTTCGAGCAAGTCATTACTGAAACAGCTTTGTGATAAATAGTAGTGTGCTAATGACCTGTGCATGGGCTTTATAGAAAAAGGCACTGATCTCTTGGGGTCAGTAAAGATGGTATTACAGATTTAGGAAGAGTAACGGTGTTAACACTTCTGTTCCAGTCACAGTCCACCTCAAGCAGTTAAAATCTCTACTGAAATCCCTACTACAGGGTCATTTAATACCTTTCACTTCTTTACACTTGACTTATGCCTTGTTTCTACGTGCTGTATAGAATTGCTGTTCTATGCAACAGTCACTGAACTCATGGGTGTTAAAAGCTGTCCTTCTGTTTCTGGAAGGATTTGAAAAAGCTTTTTTTTTGTTTGTTTAATTAACGTTTGTAAGGCTTTTTGTGATCCTTAGAGAGGAGCATGAATGCAAGGCTTTCTGTTCCTATTGTGCCAAATCTGGAGTTTTCCCCCGGGTCTCCATTCTTTGGGAGTCAAGTGGTGCTGACGAAGGGCTGTGGTCCAGCCGGGGAGCCTGGCACACCTGCCACTGCGCTATGCCTGCTATAAATCTTGGACTCTGGCAGTTTCTGTGACTTTGAGAGGATTTCAATGAGAATTCCTGCCCGCAGGTGCTGTGTTGCCACAGTGCTGCTTTCTAAGTGTGTGCTTGTGGTTGTTACCTTGTACAGCAAAGGGATGTATTTGACCTTGGAAATACAGCAGGAAAAAAAAGGGGGATCATACCTCTTTGGTCCCTCGAACAGATAAATAGATCTTGGCATTTTTTAAATTTTCTCTATTCCCCATCTTACATTCTAAAAATTAGGTGATACCTTCTTTGCAGTCTTGAAAGCATGGATGATTGTAAATTTATACAATCAATCTTCAAGAGTAAAATCTATTTTTTCCACTCAATTTTGTATTCGGCCTTTCTGTTATTCTTCAGACTGGTTGTAGAAACTAAAGAGCTATAAATGTGTCATTAGGACTTGCCTCGTTTTCCATTCTGCCTAGCACCATCTCTGTGTCCCCTGTCCTTCCACCACTGTCTCGGACATCCCCCAGCAAAGCAAGAGATGGGCAAGACTGCTATTTCAAAGGTAAAGGTAATTAGAAACACTGTTACTCTGCTCAAAGGAAAGAAATACTGGGGACCAGAGACTGTGAAGGTAGTACTTTCTGCTTCTCTGGCAAGGCAATGCACTGGGCAGAAGTTGTTGCAAAGCTGGAATGGCTGTGAACTCTTTCAGCAAAATGTTATTTTGGCTCTGTAGTTGAGTTCTGCTGCTCCCCTTCTTCCCCCAATAATCCGTGGCTGAACTTGAGGTAGGAGAAGACAATATTGGAGGATTTTGAAGAGATCTGTATTTATCAGTGTAACTACAGGAAACTGCAGCTGTAATTCTTTGGATTGACCAAAACTTTTTAAAATTGAAGTTTAAAAACTGATTAATAACTGAGCTGACTCATTTCAGGGGTGGTCAGCAGTCCCCAGGTCCTGGGGGAGGGAACATTCAAGGCCTTTTAAACAAAAGTGTTTTTTCTGATGCCCTAATCCTCACATTTGTGTGCCTAAGAATAGAGAGGAAACATTTAGAAGTTTATTCAGATGTTTTAACTATGCATTCCCTAACAGACCTGCATAAAGTGTACAATCGCAGAATGAGAATAAAGCTCTCCAAGTCTGTAAAGCACCAGAAATGTGTTTGAGGAGCTACCCTGGTATCTCCTAGGCTAGATGAGATAATGCATGATTAGAATATTTATAATCATTGATGAGAAGTAGGAATAATAATATTCACTAGCTGCAGTATTCTTTAACTTCCCTGCAGGCTGAAATGCCTATTAAAGTAGTTGTAGCATATGGAGTGCTAATACAATACATAAGGATCATTGTGGGGAGAAAAGATTTTAAAATAACTTCTCAGTCTGCAGTTTTTCTCTTTGTCTGGGACTGAGATGTCACTTTGTTCCCAGATTTAAATCCTGCTTTGATGAAATGCCTTAGGAAAGCCACCTTTCAAGGTACTGTCCTCTGTCTCCTTCTAGTGTTAATATGTACTTAGAAACCATTATGAAAATGAATGCCAAGGATTTTTCAGACATTAATAACACATTTTCTTTACTAATTGCTGAATGGCTTTGTGTTAAACCTGTACATTTTCACTTCAAATACATGCAGTCTTTCTTTGAGTTGAGTGAAGGTATTTGCATGTGGTTAAATTTCAGCTGACCCTTTGAAGCACCGTTTAAGGTTGTAATCCTCCAAGCAGTCTAGCTGGAACTGCACCAGGACAATTTGCAGTGTGGAAGCCACTGTAGCACTTCGGTTCAGTCTAGCTGGGAAATGAGAAAACCCTCACAGATCCGGCAGAGAGGTCAAGAAATGAGAAGGTTTTCAAAGTTTCCTTGCCTCCTTCCAGCCACCCTCAAGCACCTGCTTTGTGAGTTGTCTTTGACTAAGATTTTTTTCAAAACCTTGTCTGCATGTCTCCTTTTCAGAACAAGAATTTTGAAGAAAAACATTGTGTAGGTCGAGAGACATGCCAAACTTAGGAGTTAACAATGCTGTATTATGGATATTATGACTGTGCTCTTCAAATGCTTCCAGTAAGCCCTTGTTCAGTCAGCTTTAGTCTTCATGTGATTCCAGTTTCCAGAAATCCAGCTTTGAATCCCTTTGATACTCTGTCAAAATCTCCCCCTCTCCTGTCTTTTCTATATGCTGCCTCTAAGGGTTTAGTCCTGCAAGATGTTGAATGTACTGGATATAATTAGAGGCATAAAAAAATTCTTGTGCACATCGATTGTTGCTCACACCAACTACTTATCATATGCCAAGCATTTCACAGGCACATAAGGTAAAGATGCCATTGCAGGTGTTTCTCCACACACTTTAACAGTATATATGTCAGTGGTACTCTTTTCATTGCTGAAATTACACACGTACTTTACTGCACTGGGAATGAAACTCAGCATTTTGCAGAATCACAATCTTGAAGACTCTCCATGGTGTGATGTTTGCTGTATCTACCCAGAAAACACTTTGCACACTGATTATATAAAATAGAAAGTGAGCCAAGCGTGTTCCTGGTGGAGTAAGTGACTGCAGACAGACCGACAGCTGCAGCTGTGCAGCAACTCCCAGTTCCTGCCCTCAACAAATTACCCCTAACGCTGAAAAGCAGAGTTCTGGGGAAAGGAAAAGAACCTGACTCTTATCAGGGCAGGAGGCTTCTGCTTATATCATAAGTTGTTGGGGTTTTTTTGTTTGTTTGTTTGTTTTGTTTTTGTTTTTTGTTTTGTTTTTGTTTGTTTGTTTGTTTGTTTTTTTCCTGAAGAAGAAACAGATATGACATGACCAACACTTGTCAAATGTGTCAGATGAACGGACTTACAGGGCAACAATATCTTGTGCAGTTTGATTGCACACTGCCAGACCAAATCCCGGGAGCTAAATGATTGCATGCGAGCTTCACCTCGCTGACTCAAAATGACCGTAATGCTCCCCTTTAATACCTGGAATATCTTTATGTTATACATTGCTCCTTCAGATTTCCAATAGAAAATAATTTTTAGTATTTCTGTGTCTATGACTTTTGTAACAAGTGGACTGTAAATCCCTTCTCTAATATTGTGTGCTCTGTAGTAATGGTGATTTATCATAGGGATAATTTTGTAACTTGAGTCACATGAGGACTCAGGTTGTAAACTGTATCTTTGTTCTAAATCTTCAGCAGTTTGTTCTGACTCAGCTCACTGCAGCACTTCCAGTTCCCCTGAATATGGTTTAGAGTAAGTTGTGAGATGGATTTTTTTTTTATTTTTTGTACTTGCCTTTACTGGTATCACACTGAACAAATGAAGAGAGAGGAGAAAGAAGAATATTACGCTATGCTTTTATAATTTTGCTTTTGATGAGAATTTTATTCTTAACCAATGTTTCTGCTCATCAGCACAACTAATTTTGATTAAAACATTGAGGTTTGTTTGTCAAGAATTTGTATATATTTCTCCTGCAAGCCCAAATACTCTATCTTTTTTTTTTTTGTAAGTACACTCTGTGAGCTGATTTTAAAAAAATGGTTTCTGCAGAAAGAAAATTTATCATTACACAGTTTCAAGGATAGGAAATAGGAAATACCTATTTTTCTAAAAATGACATAATGCAAGTTAGCTAAGGTAGAGTCTATGTGTCAGGGAATTCCCATTTACAGCTAGTCCAGTGGATGTGGAGTCCTTTGGCTGTCTCTTCACACCATCCAAGCATAATGCAGCTCCTTGTTTGCATCACTTTGTGTTAGTATAGCCTGCAGATCTTTAAGTCCAGATTTGCATCCTTTCTGATAACTAAAAGAGAAGATAACTTTCCTTCCAATGCACTTTGTATCTCTATACCAGTCAATTGTAAAGTTTCTCAAGGGGCATCTCTTTTGTAATCTTAATGTACTACTGGTACATCCCAGACTCTTGGTACGTAATCTTTTAAACAGCAGAAAGAGCTCTGCTCTGTGATACTAAGACTTCTACAAAGATGAGTCATGCTGATGACATTGGGCATAGTTAAACTACTTATCCTACACATCTGTTTAAACTGATGTAGGTAAAATAGGCAGTTACTGAAGATAGCCCATAAATCTGGCATGTTTTTCAAGGCCTAGAGCAATCAGTTAGTGCCAGTGCAGAGTCATGGATCAAATTTTAAAGTAATCAGTTTATGCCAAATCTTTCTTAACGTACTTGCAGGTCTAGTGGTAATAGGAAAGAAAAAGACAGTGATAGCTCATCTGGGAATGATTCTATTATGTAGAACAATCTGAAGCTATACAGAAAAAACAGACTGTGAGCAGGAGTGGTCTCTAGAGGTTTGGTTTGGGGTTTTTTTTGGAGGATTTTTTCTTTTTCTTTTTTTTTTTTTTTAATCTCAAAAGGCTCAGCTTTCTCGCCACTGACAAGGCTTTACATCAGACAGTTGATTCAAAAAAGCGTGGCATTTATCTTAATTTTACTCTTTTGAACTTCAGTGACACCATTTTGCCACTGAGTGGAGTAAAGTTAGAATACTGCTGAACATTTATGACACTTTTTTTCTAGCTGGTAATTTCCTGACTTTGCAAAGAACTCTACTAGCTTGGCACATAGAAATCATACATTTCAGACTAACTCTTGGATCTTTTATGGAGTCATAGAGGTTTTCAGAAAATTTGGAGCAAAGTCTCTACATTTGTTTCTCCAGTTAGTAGCGAATAAAAATATTTTTTTTTGCATTAATGAGTGTGTGTGTGCTCTTTTAAATAAATATATACAGAGGTAGATCTTAGCTGAGGTTGTGGTGTGTTAAAAATTTTGGAGTATTGTTTTGTTTTTTCTCAGCTGAAGTTATGCATATAAATTTAGTCCTAGTTGGGAACTATTGATCTAGGACAGTGCTTCCTTTAAATATAAAAACCTAAACCTATTCATTTAAAATGAACATCACTAGGGATGCTTTTTTTTTTTTTTTTTTTTTTTTTTTTTAAAACTTCCTTTTTTCCTCTTTTTGNTTTTTTCTGTAAAGCTGCCTGTATCCCTGCTTGTGATTTAAATAGAGACAAGACTGCCTTTTGACACTGGAGTACTTAGTGCATTGTCACAGTATCTTGGTTTTGGTTGTCTCTTTCTCTAGTGCTGCCATTTCTCTACTTCCTTTCGGCCCATTAATTGAGACCCACAGGCTATTCAGTAGGAATGGGTCTAGATTAGCGTTTACTATCAGTCTGGAAGTCCTGTGATCTGATACTGTTTCCTTCACTGGGTCTGACAATCACTTCTGGTGTCCTCTTAGCCTTGCACAGGGCCCAGGGTTTCTTGCACAGGCTACCACTAAAGCTCTTTGGCAAATTATAAGAGAAATTGATGAAACTGGAATGGTTTTCAGTTGTTTGACTTGGTCAGGATGAGTTGGTAAGCTCACGTATGCTCCCCTTCCCAGTGTTTTCAAGGTGCAAAGCCTTGCTGGAGTTGAGCAGTAAGGCATGCAACAAGCTTTGTACCCTCAGTGATGTTCCTGTATGGCTGCACTTACCAGCCCTTATTTTTCTGCAGCTTTGCAGAAAGGGAAAAGGAAAAAAGATTCTCTGAGCATAAATCTTTTCTCGACACCACCTAGTAAGCTGAAAATAGACCTTCTAGCCTCTGTGAAAAAAGGTTTTTGAAATTGGATTTCAAGGATACAAATGTTGGAAGCTGGGAGGCCTGCTGATGGCTACCTCTAAGAAGAGACCTGTAAAAGCAAGTGAGGGAACTGGGGCAGAGATGTTTCCAGTAGGAACCTACTGACTCACATTATGAGTAAGATCTGGCTCTGTGCCCAAAAAAGAGGATTTCCACCTTGTGTTCTCCTCTGAAGACCAGATCCTAAAAAAAGAATTGGTTTCTTTGTTAATTGATTTTACTCTCTTGCACTTCTGTAAAAGTTTTTATGTGACTAAGGACTTATTAAAATCTTAAATCCTTCTGGGGAGAGTGAGAAATCATCAGTGCCTAAATCACTTTTGAGATTTAGGTTCTTTAGGCAACACCTCCAAAACCATCTAAAACTTGTTATAGTGTTTGTGTTCTACTTCCTTTCTGTTTCCTTGCAGGTCATATGAAAAAAAAACCTCACTAAAAATCAGAGATTTGATTTACTGAAGGAAAAAAAAAAAAAAAAAGAAAAGATTGACATGAAAGACAGGAGAGAAATCAAACTGTACTAAAGAACTGTATAAAGAATTCTGACACTAGAAACAATTTTCTGTAAAAGTAGCTGAGTAGCAGATGTTATAACGTATAAACCCTCCCCCAGTTTTTAATGGAATGTGAAACTGTTGGACACTTTCTCTTTTGAAGGAGCTAGACATGAGAGTATAGATCTTTGTTTCAGGGAATTTGAGAACGTGTCAGACATCTCTGTGTATAAGGGGTCTTTGAAGTATATTACTAAACTTTGTACCTGAAAGAATTAAAGGATGTTATATAGCTTTGTGTGAAAGAGAGCTTCAAAGCGCACTGAGCAGTAGTGAAAGATCTGCAGTTACTAAATTTACAGTAAAGAAACCTAGTAAGTCTTCCTTTTTATGTATAATAGCAATATGAAATTTATGGAGAAGGTATGTAAGATGGTGATTGAATGGATCAGTCAATGGGATATACAGTATTCTTTATCACTAAGTATTTTAAATCCAGATAATAATGACGAGACAGCCTTTGTTTGAGGTGCTGAGTTAAGTGTGTTGCTGTGGTCTTCAACTTTAAATGTATTCTTCTCTTCAAAATAACTGTATGCAGTTGAACCTTGATTTTCTGCATTTCTAACTAATGAAAACTGTTTTTTCATGTTAAGCTATGAGAAGTCTGTTAGATTGCTGGACACTAATCGTACTTCTAAGTAGTAACCTACACTAGGGATGTTCTGTCTGTAATATTTCAAGAAAATGCCTGGAGACATGTGGTGAGAGAGAGAAAAATCCAAAATTTATCTATTGTAGGAGGAAGTTGAGAGGTGTAAGAGAACACAGGACCTTAGGGTGTAAGCATACTTCTGTTAAAGCCCTTAAATCTTGTAAGTTTGGCAGAGGTCATCAGTCACATGCTTGCTGCCAATATCATATAACAGTTCTGAGTTCTTAAGCTTTTTCTCATTTTTCCCCCCCTGCATGGGGATACGTGTAAGGATGTTGTCTGAAGGGAAGTAAGGATTATCTTCAGCTGGGAGGACCATGAATCCCTGGAGTCAAGAGCCAGTGGGATAGTGACATTTGACTTGCTTTGACCGAATTTAGATTTTGAAGACACTGTCTGATAAGTAGACTGGCATAAAATAAGCTAGGATATGAATTTACACTGTGCTAGCTACTCATGTTAATCGGTCTTTTGCACATTTTGGTATGCTTGAGGGAAAGGATGCCATCCAGGCAGACCTTGACAGGCTTGAGAAGCGGGCCAATGTGAACCTCATGAAGTTCAACAAAGCCGAGTACAAGGTCCTGCACATGGGCTGGGGCAATCCCCAATGTCAGTACAGACTTGGGTATGAATGAATTGAGAGCAGCTCTGAGGAAAAGGATACCTGTGGATGAAAAATTGGACATGAGCTGGCAATGTGCACTTGCAGCCCAGAAAGCAGACCATATCCTGGGCTGCACCAAAAGAAGCGTGGCCAGCAGGTCAAGAGACGTGATTCTTCCCCTCTACTCTGCTCTTGTGAGACCCCACCTGGAGTACTGCATCCAGTTCTAGGGTCCCTAGTACAAGAAAGATATGGAGCTGTTAGAGCAGGTCCAGAGGAGGGCCATGAGTATGATCAGAGGGCTGGAGCACCCCTCCTATGAGGACAGGCTGAGAGAGTTGGGATTGTTTAGCCTGGAAAACAGATGGCTTCAAGGAGACCTTATTGCAGCCTTTCAATACTTAAAGGGGGCTTACAAGAAAACTGGAGAGGGACTGTTTACAAGGGCAGGTAGTGATAGGACATGGAGTAATGGCCTTAAGCTGAAGGAGGGTAGATTTAGATTAGATATTAGGCAGAAATTCTTTACTGGAGGGTGGTGAGGCACTGGAACAGCTTGCCCAGAGAAGCTGTGGATGTCACCTCCCTGGAAACATTCAAGACCAGGTTGGATGGGGCAACCTAATTTAGTGGAGGGTGTTCCTGCCCATGGCATGGAGGTTGGAACTAGATGATCTTTAAGGTCCCTTCCAACCCAAACCATTCTGTGATTTAATATTCTGTATTTATAGTACATATTAGGTGTGCCTAGTACATTTATTTTCTTTGGAAGCAGAATAATCCACCTTGCACAAAGGCATGATTAGTTTCCATGTAAGTAGCAACTAATGCAGGCTTATTTAATTCCTTGTATCCATGGCTTTTAAGCTTATGCTAAGAAAGATGTTACTTGGAAGTATTTGGAAGAAATGAGCGTAACCAGGAGGAGATCACTGATGCAAGGGCTGGAGGAGGGAGTGAGGCAGGCAGGACTGAGACGGCTGCCACGGGGAGAAGACACTGACAGCGATGAGGATCAGTGATCAGGAGCAGAGGAAGGCCATGGCTAGTGGGAGCTGTCAACTGACCCAGAGACAGAAGTTTGCTACACCAACTTACTGTGAGTTAACTTTGCCATGTAAAGAAGCCTTAAATGACTAAAGCAGAACCCTGCACCCAGAAAAGCTGTTTAGAGCATCATTCTTCCAAATTATAAATTATGAGAGCTAGTTTTATATCTAGATCTTTGAAAAATGGAAAAGAAATTAAACCATCCCCATTTTTGCTACATCTCCAAGTGACAGCAGTATGTTATCAGCTAAATCAATGTAAATGAGTGCTGACTTCAGTGTTTTCTCACTTACCCAAGAAAGTATTGAATGCTTCTTCAGTGGTTTATTCAAATTTACCAGCTGGAAAGATAGAGGAGAAGCTGTGGCTCCAGAGACTCACTGCCAGCTGTGCCGTGCATCTCCAGAGACTGCTAGATCCTGCTTTGGGGTCTTTGTCCTATACATAGCTGCTGAGGGCTGCCCACACTCTCATTATCGTGTTGTTTTTTCTCCTTTTGTGGGTTCACAAGACGAATGAATGGCTCAGGTCTGTATCGAACTCAGTGAGTCCTCAGGTGGCACTGCTACAACTTGACAGAAGGATGCACTTCCTTCCTTGTTTGAAGATGAGATAATTTGGTAGTGCCAACATCTGTATATAGGAAAAAAGATGAAGAGTCTGTAAGATCTTATATTGTTCCCCCTTGCCAATACGTTGCAATAAATGCCATACAAAAAGCATTGAGTGAGAGACAGCTGTAATTCTGATACACTATTTTAGAGTAAGTACTTTCAAAAGTATCCATTGGAGGACACTAGAACACAACAAATCACAGGAAGTATGGTGATTCTACTTTTTTAAAAAACTCCGCATTTCTCTTTTAAAGAAGAAAACTGGAAGTAGAACATTTTTTGTTTACATAACAGAGTCTGAAAATTCATTACTACCTGACTTTTTTTTTCTCTGTCACACCTTTTATAGCTCCATTACTGCTTTGTTTTTGTTTTTGGGACTGATGGGAGTTACTCTCTGGCTCCTTGTATAATGTTCTAATTTTAGATAATACCCAGATGGGCTCAAGCTTTCCTGTTCATTTTTTATTTTTTCCTTTTCAGATTTTAATCACTTCCAAGTGTTACATTAGCTTTTGTATGTAATTTATATTTAAAATGATTACTATCCTTGCACCTCCTTGCTTGCATCTCAGAAAAAGTTTAATGAGTGGCCAATCACTAGTAACATAACTGGGTTAGAACTCAGATAAATTAGTGCTGGATGGAAGAACGCCTTTGACTCGACATACTTCTCTGTGAATGGAAAAAAAAAGATGTCAGAGTTTGATTCAATCTAACACAAATAAACTCTCATGTGCCCTCTCAATGACAGCATCCTACTCCCTTTCTACTTACTTCCATTGCATTCAAAACTGCAGCTGCTCGAATTATTTTCCTCCTCTGTCATTCAAGCATGGAGGTAGAAGATAATTGTGTTGCACTTAAGCTGTTTTTGTCCTTAATGTTAAGGTCCCTTGCAGCTCTGCGCTGGATTATTCACACCTGTGGTATTAACCTCAATTTTCTTCCCAACTTCCATGCCAGACCATCCTCTCCATTTGAAGCAATCTTTCCTCTCCACTTGGAATACACTGGTAGTACAATGTGATGCCTTGCCTTGACATTTTCTCTTGGAACTGACCCTTAAACACAAAACCCTTACTTATATCTTGCTTCATATCTGATTTCCATGTGAGGATATTTTGAAGACTAATTGTGGTCGTTTAACCTTGGCTGGATGCCAGGTGTCCACCAAGCCACTCTATCACTCCCCTCCAGCAAGTCAGGGAGGGGAGAAAATAAGATGGAAAAAACCCAACCCCAAACTTGTGAGTCAAGATAAAGACAGTTTAATATAGCTAAAACAAAAGGCTGCACATGGAAGCAAAGCAAAAAGCAAAAGATTATTTTCTACTTCCCAACAGCAGGTGATGTCCAGTCACTTCCTGGGAAGCAGGGCTTCAGTACACGTACTTGTTACTCTGGAAGACAAACGTTGTGGGGAAAAAAAAAAAAAAAAAA
>VXBL01001314.1:2074480-2097788 GCA_013400195.1 Aramus guarauna
AAAAATGTCCCTCGCCCTGTTCCTCCCCTTGTCTCTCAGTTTCTTATTGCTGAGCAGATGTCATATGGTATGGAATATCCCTTTGGTCAGTTTGGGTCAGCTGCCCTGGCTGTGTCCTTCCCAAGATCTTGCCCACCCCCAGCCTCCTGCTGAGGGCGGGGGAAGAAACATTGGAGAGAGACGGCCTTGATGTGTGCTGGCACTGCTCAGTAGCAGCCAAAACACTGGTGCCTTATCAACACCTTGCTAGCTACCAATACACAGCACAGCACTACGAGCGCTGCTGTGGGGAGAATTAACTCCATCTCAGCCAGACCCAGTACACTAATGTATGAATAAATGTTCAGTGGCGATGGTGGGAGAAAGAAGGAGGAAGCGAGATAGTTGTGGATAGGATAGCGTGTGCTTTCTGGTCCTACAACTCTGGTAACTTTGTGATTCCTTTGCTGTCACATTTTTGTATTTCCTTGTTCCATCATGTCTCAAGTAGGTTGGGTTTTCACTTTCTTATTCATTTCATGAAACTATGCATGAAGTATTTATTCAGTGGCTGATAATGTAATAATAATTTCCAAAGAGAAAAATATTATATTAAATACTTTTTATAAATAATTCAGTTGAATTTGGCTTTTCACTCCTTATTTTTGCATAGGGTCAAGCTGTAGAGTGGTAAGTGTCTTTACACTTCAGTGACCTTTATACAACTGCAGGTTTAGTTCCTAGTTTAGCTTAAAGGGCAAACTAATGCTTTTCAAAGTTCAGAAATCGATGTATGTACACACATAGAGAAACCATGATCACACATGACATTTCCATTTTATTGCACACAAATTTAACTATGGATCACAGGCTTGAGTTAATGATTTATGTTTCCATTTCGCTGTTACATTGCATGTGGTGTTTGTGTCTCTACTTATGCGCAAAACCCAACCATCATATTTATTTGTTTTAAATTATGATATAATGGTGAGAAAGAAGTACTGATGGAGTGATTTTCCATTTAGAAGGTGGCTTCACAGTGATATGTCTGATTAATTTATTCCTATCCCCTACTGTTACCCTCCTCAGATGATTTTCTGATGGCTACTCTAGGCATCAAAGCATTTAATAATAGATAGGATCAGATAATAAGCCTTAAAGACAGAGTATGGCTTCATATAATAAGAGCCAATAAGAGTACCATAATTGGTACTTAATTAGCGTTTTTGTGGAACCACACCATCCTCTACAATCTTATGGGGGCAGCCTGCTAGGAAAGCTATTTGTCACAAACAACTTTTTCAGATAAATTTTTGTTATGAAAAGCAGAAACATGAATGGACAGACTTTGTGTTATTGAACCTCCATGTGTATGTAAGCAAAGCAGTCAAATCTCCAAGTTTAACCTACAGTTCTGCCTATGATGGGCCAGGCTGCTCCCTGCTACTCGTGTCAAGTGTTGCCTTTCTCTTCTGATTGCCTTCCTGGTTTCCCTGGCTCCAAGTACTGTTTAGCTTTTTTTAGGTACCCCAGCCTGGCCCAACCTTGCAGTTAAGATTGTGTTTCACATTTAAGGAGAAATGTGAAATGAATAATATCAAATTGGACCTCAACAAATCTGAAGAAATGATGTCTGAAGTGGTTAGAAATCCCTAAAATAATCTTCTAATTTGATATTTGAGATTAAAAAATGTAGCATGTTTCCAAGTTTATGTGACTGCTTCCTTTGAGGAGTTATTTAAACTCTACCTTTGATTATTATTATCTAAATTGTATAATACCATAAAATTGTTGCAACTTCCAGAAGCCTTTAACCTCTATTATGGTAACTCCAGTTCCTGCTCATCTGCAATTCATCAGGTATGCCAAGTCTTATGTGCTTTGTAGCTCACAGATGGAATTGAATTCTGCCTTTATGTCAATGATAAATTGCTAATGAATCCAATATAAGCAGCCTGAAGAGAGATGGTGACTGTCTCAGACTTGCCACTTCTAACCATGAACATTAATATTCAATATGACCAAGAACTTTAGTTAAAATTAAAGGCTATTTGATTCTAATGCGAGTCAGGAACATTTCTCTGCATTTGTGTTCAAAGTTGTCGTTGGTTTGAGTCTTTTCTAATCTAGACTACCTACCATCCCCGAATTTCTCTTGCTTATGACATGAATGGTTTTTAAAACCAGATGTCATTAAACTAATATGAAGAGACATACTGTCATTTGCAAAGATCAGGTGGGTACCCAGAGCTAAATTGGACTTAACTCTAGGACAATAAATTGGAGGATAATTGATAAGAGCCTGCTTATATAAGATAGGAGGCTTATTTCACTGGAACTTTTTACAAAATACAGCAGCCATAACTTACAAAGTAACCTTGGAAAGCTGGAGTCCTCTTTTCTCCACAGATGTCTGTGAAGTGTCTGAGGTAGAAGCCTGCAAACCACGCATAGCTCTTGGAAAAGGTGAGAGACGTGCACTGCACCCACTTCCATTCTGCTGCGCAAGTTGGTGCTTTTTTACGTGTGAGAAAGCGGCAGCACAGGGACCTAATGTGCGCATGACGTACTGTGCTTTACATTGCTCTGCTGTCACACCATTGCAGGTTTGGTTTATTCATACACAGAGCAAAGCAGGGATCTGCCCCAGCAGATCCTGTCTATGTCAGCAGAAAGACAGTCTTCTGAAAGGAGGACCTTAATGAACCATGGCCATGAGTTGCTGCTGTCCTAGCACAGGCCTGCCAGCAGTTCTGCAGCGAGCAACCAAACTATTTGGAATTAATCAACTCTTAAATGTGGATGATGGATGGAGAAAGTAAAATAAGTATGATTTGGAAGAACGGGCAGAGCTGCTGAATGTCCCAAGTAGCTAGTGAAGGGAATTCACTGTCTGAGCTTTATCTGAGGGCTTTCTTTCTCTCCTTTTTTTTTTCAGGTCTTTTCTAAAAGAGTCTTTCTTCTAAGGCTACGAAGTCTCCACCTTCATGTTTTGTCTAGACATACATTAATGTTATTTTATTAAGTGGCTGCTGTGTTCACTGCAGCAACATACAGTAATTCTTGTATATGAACACTAATTTTAGGCCCTTCAGTATCTCCATTATCAGTCCACATTCTTGTTCCTTAGTTTAACCGTAAAACTTGCTTCTGAAATGCTCTGATAGTGGATCAAGATCTGGGCCTGTTAAATTGCACAGCTGTGCTTAAGTAAAGTTTAGTGACTTAATTCCACCAACACAAGGTGTTGCTGATCTGGGCTAGGCTTACAGCTACATACTGAAGAAGTCTGCCAACAGAGGGAAAGTAGCATAACGTGCTTACTGCCCTCTCAGCACAACCGGGGCAGCTAAAGACAAATTCTAGCCTCAGCTGAAGCTTCTTGACTCCTGTGAGTGTAAGCCAGACATTTCAACATAGTTTTTTGTGATTCAATATATTGGAAATTCACTTTGACAGGTTTGTCAGATGAGATCACATCAGTGATAGTAGAAGCTAAAAGTTTTGTATTTCTTTGGCTGTTGTTTTCTGATAGGGAATCAGAAAAAGTTAACCTCTCCTTTTGCCTTTTGTTCCTTTATCCTTTTTAAATGCAAGGGTTATACCTATTGGTTATTTTCCCATGATCCATCTTAGGAAAAAAGAATAGGACTTTTCCAGCTAATTTTTTCTTCAGAAGCCTTATGTCCATAGAAAACACAAGTTGTGTAGCATCATAAATACCCTATAATTTAATGCCAAAATATGTGAGACAAGGAGAAAAACATGGTGAAATTAAAATAATAACATCAGTCCATATTCACCACATCTGTGGTCATGTTTCTATTTTATACTGTTGCAAACAAACCCTTAGTTCATCAGATAGTAACAGCTGCTAACTGTGAAAAAAAAAAAAAAGCGTTTTTTTCCCCCAGGTATTTTTATTTTTTAGTAATTCTCCAAGAATGACAAGCTGAATGCATTCCACCTGCAACAAAACCATGTGTTCACATGCAATGTCAAATAATATTTTTCTGCATGAAAACACTGAGTAGAATTCTGAGATTTTTGGTTTGAAGAAGCAGCCTTGGGGTGGGAGGGCAGGAAGGTGGTGAGGGAGACAAAGGTTATGTGATGTTATAGAAAAGGTACAGGGCAAAGCTCCATCTTATGAAAAAAAAATCCATTTCTAAGTGGACCTTAAGTCCATTTGAATGGTCCTTTCAATATCTTCTGACAAGTCTAGAAGTGACCAGGTAGGTACACAAACACTCTTCAAATAAAATGCTACTGTACAAAGTGCCCTTCTTCATCCAATCATTACCCTGGTACATGGTTCTGCTCAGCCCCCTGGTTAAACCTGACGTACTTCTGTCCAAGTCCCTGCTCCTCTGCAGTCCTCCTGCCTGTCCTTGGCCACATCACGTATTTTCCTTGCCTTTCTTTGCCCACTTGTAAAACCAGTGAGTGGTGCTTTCCTATCTAACAATCTCTTTTTGTTTCAAAATTCATTATTATAGCCTGAGATGACCAACAAATATGGAAATGGCACTTAGAATTGTCCTGAGGATGACAAACTTCTTGATTTGTATCATAGCAATGGAAAATTAGAAAAGATCTTTTGAATTCTTCACTGAGACTCCTGCTCCTCTGACAGCGCTGTCGTATAATCAGAAAGAGATTGAGTCCTGTGAGCCCTCTACTCTCTCCAGGAGGTTAGCTGCTACACTGGCTAAAAAAACCACCTTCTAACTTTCACCTCAAATTTATTTGTGGTTAGTTGTATGCTTATTTGTTCTTGTTTGACCTTGAACTTAAATTTAAACACATAATTTCTCTTCTTGGGGTGTCTCTCCCATTATACTTATGGATAGCAATTACACTTCAGTCTTTATTTTGCTAGGTTTAATGTCTCAGAATAAGAAAGACTGCTACTGCTGCTTCCATCTGTGTGCCTCATCAGAGGAATGAGTGTATATAGCAGAGTCCCTGTCGTGGATCCTGTTGTGGATCAAAATTACCTTCTCAGCTGTCACCTTTGGAGTTCAGTTTTGTAGTGTTGGTACTTGGAAGAAGCATTTTGCTGGGGAGCAAATGACATGGTCCCAGAGCAAACACCAGCTCTATTGAGGACTAGACTTGGTGAAATTTCTAAGCTGAAGAGTCCTGATGACTTCCTGCAGCAGACTTTGTACTAAGCTTTAGGTGTGATGAACCATCGTATAAGTGCTTTGAAGGTGACTGAATAAAGTGTGTGGAATTTGAACCAGGCTCCAGAGACACAAAATCTAATGGAGTGTACAAAGTTGCTTGTTAGATATGAGAAAATAGGAACCCAGCCTTCCGGAAAGGGAACAGAAAAAGTGCTGGGTGATTGGATTAGTTGATTAAATGCTTATTATGAGAGTTATGCATAGTTAGAATAATGCTAGCCTACATACAAAAAAAGTCTATGGTAATTCCTTAAGGAACAATTTTGCCACTCGTTCCTCCCTTCTTTGAGTTGAGGTTTAACTATATAGCCTTTTCTGCACTATAGAGCTAATTCAGAGGCAGGGAGGGATTGAATTCAGAGTTTGGACTGGACTCCTAGGTAACTCCATGCATGGACTTCTCAGTTTTATTCCAGAATGAATGTCTCTGGTCTGAGTGGTCTGGAAGTAATTATTCTGAATTAATCTGTAAGTCCTTTCTGTGTAAGCAAGTCTTTACTGCTGTCAAATACTTTTTGTGTCTGGAATATTTGTATCTGGGTAATTAACAATTTAGACTGTTTTATAATTTATTAGAATAATTATTCATTAATTAGAACCAAATCTTGTTCTTTCTTGCAGTGGGGATGAAGTTGGCTTAATGGCAGTGAAGTTGTACTGTTCTTGATTTTAAATAACTGGACAAGGGAAAAGTGGAGACAAAAAGGGAGCGAGTGAGCATGACTTTTTGCTATTATCCCCAGGCAGCATACTCTGATACAAGAAGATAGCAAGGAAAACATATTTATTGTTACTTATTACTTACCAAAGGATTTTAATGTTACCAGCTGTGCTTTGGGTATGTCAGAGCTAGATTTCGCTATTTTCCCCACTTTCTGCCCCCCTGCAGTCATCCCTGCTCTCCCTCCTCCTGCCTGGAGGGCTGCTCCTTTCCCCCTGCAGGAGCCAGGGGAATGCGGGAACTGATGATTTGCTGCCCTGCTGCTCCTACAGTGAGCTAGACTGAGCTTCCCTTTTGTGACAGGCTGACAAAATCCAAGTAATGTTAATCATCATAAATAATTGCAATCAGAACCTAGTGCCTAGAGAGTTTTTTTGGCTTAGCTGAGGCAGGAGGGAGGCCTTTCTTTGGGTGGGTATAAAGAATCAGGCTTCAGAGGGAAATTATTGCGAGCAAGGGACTGCACCTTATGCCACTCCATTGCCACCACCACTGTCCTTGGACTGAGCTAGTTGCTGTTCAGACTTGTTGCTCAACATCTCTTCCCAAAGATCAGTGCCTAATGAAAAACATGACAAAGAAGTTTCAAAAGGTATTAGCAAATCTCAACTCCTCTTTAATTTTAGTTTTTAGTCTGATATTTTGTGTTGCTTTGCTAATGTTGCATTTGTGAATGATTGACAGCAGCTGACACTATAAAATCATGGTCAAAATTTGTGGATTTCCATCTTGACTCAAGAAATTTCAATTTAACCTTTAAGGTTGAATTCTCCTTCATTAGGCTCAGGTCTCCTATTAACTCACAGACTCTTTCCTCCATTCCATTTCCTTAGTTATAATTAAACTTGGTTCTATTATATGAACAAGAATAGATTTTGATTTATGGGAAGTTTTGTTCAATAAGAGTTAATGTTCCCATTGTCCTTTCCTACCCCTAGCAATCCCAATGAGCGTCAGTGGTTGGTAAGTGAAGATGATAACCTGGGTGCATTATGCTGGTAGCTTGTAGAAGCAGTCAGGTACTGCTTAAAGTTGTTTTAAAATTATGCAGGATAGAGCATAAAACTTACAGATTTATTCCAATGCATTTAATTAGTATTAAAAACAAGACCCACATTTGCATTCTTTCTTTTTGTATGTAAGTGTGCACACCATCTGATAAGCTAGAATTGTGGAAGGTCATCTAGAGGAAGAATGGAATAAAATTTTCCCTGTCTGTGAAAACATCTGCAGATCTAAAATAAAAAAGTGGGAGGATGGGGAAAGAGAGTGGAACGAACTAGAAATTCTGACAGGGACACGGGTGGCTTACAAATAAGAATAAATTCTCTCTACAAGACCCGCAGTCCCATAATGCAGAACAGATGAACTGGATAACTGGAGCTGATGATCATTGATTCAGGGTAGATTAATTTGGGGATGCTGACATCTACTCTTTATTGGGAGTGAGAATACAAGATGCCAGTGCGCGCTGCTTTCAGACTGTGCTGAGCCCATTTTTTAGCTGGATGTGGTCGTGGTGGGGTGGGGAATATGTTTCAAACCTATTCATTATCTGGCTGAGCATTGTACCAGCAATTTGGCTCTTAGAGTGACTGTCAGTTTACCTTTGGTGATTTCAGCTGCGAATACTCTGACCCCAGTGTTCGTGCTGCAGGTACCACTTCAGCATGGCAATGATTGTGCTGCAGAAAATGGGCCAGACTTTGAGGCATCTTATCTGCGCTTGGTATAGCCTTGGTGGCAAAACCAGGTCCTTACTGTAAGTCCTCTCCTCTTTTTTTTTTTTTTTGCTGCCTGGGATTCTCCATAGTCTATTTGTTTAACCAAAGATTCACCATGAAGCCTTGCTTGACCATGATCCCAACCAAAACTGAGTAGGAGAGGCCACCCCAACATTTCCAAATGCATCATAGCTGGGAGTTTGTGAGACAGGGAATTCACATGGGTATTCTTGTGTAAACCGAGAAGACAAATCCAAAACCTGTTAAATTTTCTGAAGCCCAGAAAAATACCAGGAAAACAAATCCTGCTCACGGAAGGCCCAGCACTCAGCTATGCTGAGCATCTGCTGTTCCCCCTGAGTGCGAGTGTCAGCATCTCTCGGAAACACAGGCTGAGCTGCCGCCCTTGTTGGGATTTTGCTCAGGTTTATCTTTCATTCTTGTAATTAGGACCTTCTGATTCCTTTGAGAGTGCATAATTGAAAGCATGTTAGCAGAGTATTTGTGATGGACGTGTATTTTGGCCAACTTCCTAGATTTCTTTTTTCTTCTCATACCAGAAAGAGATAATATACAGCTGTATACTGTCACTGCATAGTGTCCTTATTTTCCTGCATTTTATGCTTTTTTTGTGAAGGCCAGAGATCGATAGAAATCCAAGGTAAACCTCTCAATATATTTAATGCAAGTACACTGATAATATCAATTGTGGTGCTTATAACACCATCATTACTGTACTCTTTGGTTGACTAATTTGAATAAAGTAAATATAAATACATCTATTAAAATCTCTCATATAGATTTATATTCAGCACTCTGCATTCAGTTTTTGTTTTCAGTTCCATATAACTGGATTGCGTGGATTAGTTTCCTCTAAATTTGACCAAGCTAACTGCTAGATTATGTTATGGGCTTGTACTTTGCTTTCCGTAAACAGCTTGTAAATCCTTCTGGAATAGTAGCATTATGGTGACATTAAAAACAAAAATGTAGATCAGCAAATTTCATATAGACAGTTCTATTTATCTAATAAAAATACATCTTAGTTATAAATGACCTCCACCCTTGCTTTCATGGGGAAATTAACAATAGTGTTTGAGTATCTATCTCCAAAACAGCATCTGCAGCGTATTTGTCGTTAATATAAGAAAACAAGAAGAGAAGCAAAGCTGAAATGCACTTGCTAAGACAATGTTTTTGTATTGATGTCCCAATTCTGTTATTGACATTGGGTACCCACAGCAGAAGCTCTGTGAAAGTGATAATTTTAAATGTATGTAAAGACGCTCATGATCATCCTTCTTTAATAAACTTAATTTTGCATCCTGGAAAATACAGAAGGATATAAGACACTATGGGGACCCTGCTCAAGGAGATAGAAGACATGGTAGAAGTTTCCTTAAAAAAATCTATCATAAATCCAGCATTATTTAAAAGTGAAGGTAAGTTTCCTCATAAAAAGCACCTCTGGGATCATGGATTAGGCAGATAACCTCCATCACGGGCTCCCAGCTGGCTCGTTGCGGGTAAGCCCCGTGGTGTGGCGGTGCGGTGTGCCCCAAATCCCCCCTCCTGCACCCTGGCTCTTGCCTCTGCTGCTTCTTTGTCCTTCAAGGACTGCTGCTGCCATTGCGCTTCCCCTGCAGCCTTTGCCTGATCCGCTATATCGAGCCTGAAAGGGCCCAGGGCCAACTAGAGCTACAGACATGGGCAGGTATCTCTGATGCTTAGACCTCCCTGCGGTTCCAGGAGCAGGGTGGGAGGACAACGGAACTAGCCCTACACAGATGCCGCGCGGGACTGTCAGAGCTGTGCCATGCTGGTGCGGCAGGGTGCCTGTCACTTACCCGAATCTCGCCCCGTAAGGTTGCCTTGGGCAGGTGTCCTTCATGAGCTCAGCTCTACAGTTTAAGCCCTGCACCTCCAGTGAGGACAGCCTTCTTCAATAACACCACCTAAATCATGATATACTTACAGGAATTTTTTGAGGGGCAAGACAGTGTATGGTGAGCCGGACCTGCAGGAAAGGTGAGCTGCTGCTGGAGGTACCCTACCTAGCCTTCTCTGGCAGCCTGCTGATAAAAAACTGTAATATAAATATTTATAATAATGGTCAAATTGATGTTTTGCTTGATGGTGTACAAATAAAGCACATAGAAATTAAAAGGGAAATTTATCTACACTTGTGGGATTATAGCACAGAGTCTGTTTGGGAGATCTCATAAAATTCACTGTATTTGAACACGATTGACTTGTGATATTTTGTGAAGCCCTGATGCCTAGACATATTGACAGCCATGCTGAGGGCACGGCTGCTCACTCAGGAGAGATCTTGTGTGGAGCAGATGACTGTGTGGGTTGGATCCTCCATTTCAACACAAGAGACCAGAGCATTGGGGGAGGCCTCTTTGTGAAACTTCTATATTTAATAGATTGATTTTGAATTAAAAATATGCATTCACTTTTGTTTCCAGATGTATCCTAAAAGGAGACTGCTATGTCTATAGGGACTATTTTAATGTAAAGTAGTGTTCTTTTTTAGCCTTGGTGTGTCAGTACCTCCCACACAGCATCCCCTTTTATTGTATACATAAAAGCATCAACCTTAAAGTGCTTATCTTGAGAATGTACAAAGATAGCTGTAATTTGTCAACAGGTTTAAAATTTCTAAGCAACTGTCTCCTTTTCCATCACACTCGCTGTAGATGTTGTTCTGCAGAATGACTTGAGGTTTTGCAGAGGGGTGTGTGTGAAGTTCTTGCAGTTAATTATCCTGACTAGCTTTCTGCAAGGAGAAGGAATCGATTGCTAATTGTATAATAAGGTGTGAGTATTAGATTTAAAAAAAAAAAAAAAAAAAGGTTCACTCATTTATTGTTCCAGGCTATCCCCAGTCAGCTACCATTCATGTGCATTTAAGTGTACGTTGGTATGGTCGGTGACTCGGTGACTATGACACTATTAGTCTTCTGCTGTTTGATTCCTAAGCAATCAGTCCAATAACCACAACCAGGATGGATTTTTTTGTTTGTGTTACAAACCTGTCAAGTAAAGGGATATTTTTTCTAAGTAATTGCTCCCTAGGAGAAGCAGAAAGGCAGCAAAAAGGTATTCAGTCTGACCTTGTGCTATTGAGCCAGGACAATATAATGCAGAAGAAAAGCTGTCAGCAACCTATTGTGGCAAATCCTTGCTGGTCCTCAGGGCCTCGCACCAATGAAAATCTGTGACAAATAGATAACTTGCTTCTAATCTCCCTGTTTGGCTTATTTGTATCTGTGGCCTGATATAAAATGGACTATGTCTGAAAAGACTCAAAGCAGATGCTCTGTGTGTAAAAAGATCTGTCCATGAACCTTCCTCCATAACACGAGCCAGAACTGCAGCTTATATGAAAGTATCTGTGTGTTCATTCGTTGTGACTGGGCCACATCTTCCTGCTACACAGCACCTGGCTGAAGCTCATCTTGAGTTATTCTGGAAGCGCTCTGATATGGTGCTTCCAGAAGAATTTGGGCCCCGAGTGCCTGTTTCCTCTGCCTGTAACTTCTGCTGCTGCTGTGAAATAATGTACTGGTAAGGGCAACCTGATTAAGTACAGGTTCCTGAGTGTTAAACTCGGGCAACAACTGCTGTTACAAATACCAGCTTTTATTATTTCAAGAGATGCTTCTACTCTTTAGCCAAGAGTGGCCTTTTTTTTCATAATTTCCTTTTCCTTCTCTCCTCCTCCTCCCCAAGCTTTCATGAGTGAATGCCAGCAGAGCTTAACTCCAGCACCTTGTCCTTCGATAGCAGAGAGCTTGCTATCTGATTTGAAGATAAAAACCACCAAATATCCTACAGCCTACAAAATGAAGTTGCATGACCATGTGGATTGTCATGACAATCTTTGGTCACAGATGACTAGCAGAAAAAAACTTTTGCTGCAAGGCATAAGTAAAGGTAATTCAGACGTTTGGCCCATTACTGAAATGATAAACCATACCTTGATTTTCATATAAAGAAGTATCTGTATGTCAGCTCTGCATATTTTGTATTCAGGGAGAAGGATGCTTCTGGGTATAGGATATTAAGATCACTCAGTTTTTTTTTTTTTTTCTTTTTCTGTGAGTCATATTGTTTGAAGAGTTCGTAGACCTCTGGATTTATTTTCATCCTGTGCGTGGATATTCCCTGTTGGGCTCAGCAGCTTGCGGGAGTGCGCAGCAGGCTTTTACCTCTACTGTCTGAAGGGTCTGTCTGTATGCTGAAGGTGGCTGTCAGCCAAACTGCTGTGAGTCTGCCCACCTGATCAGTCTGTGCCACCGAAGTTGGAGGTGCAGCTGCAGACCACATTGGCTTTCCCTAGATAGTTGGTATAGTGGGCTGGCCCCCAAGGAGCCAGGCATAGGATGACTGTGGATGAAGTAGTTGGCCAAATCTCACCTTTAGGCACCGTAGACAAACCAGTGATGGCATGTAATAACCCATAAACATGTACATGCTGGAGGCAATGGCCAAGTCAGTGTGTTGTTGGGCAGCACAGCTGAAGGTGACAAAGAATTACTCGTGCATGAAGAAGACAGGTTATATAAGTGTACATATGCATAGTTTTCCTCAAATAGAAGATCACTCTTCCAAATTCAAGTCTGCCTGCTGTAGTTTCTGCCCAGGGTTATGATGGAAGTTGTGCATCTCTTGGTAACAGAAATGCACATGTACATGTGATGAGCCAGGAATTAATATAGTGACCAGCCCCCATGTGAAAGTTGCAAATAAATGAAGTTTGTGACTCCTGTGATACTGTTTAGTCTCAGTTCTCTTGGAAAACTGGGTACATGTGTGATTGCTAATTATTTCCCAATGCTATAATTTTTTTCCTGCTCCCCTTCCATCCTGCCCTACCTCTCAAAAAAGGTACTTTTCATAAAGTAAGCATTTCTGTGATTTATCTCCCAAGGGAAAGCCCAGCTGTTTAATAAGCTTTATCAGAAACATTGTTCAGTTCTCCTTACTACTCAACCAAAGATGATTAGTTGACAAGTACATGAGATAAAAATTAAACTGTTTAGGGCATGAGCTATTTAAGAAACAGAGAGAGATGTAGGATGAAGGTTTAATTTTTTTTCCTTAATTTTAACATTAATGAGCATTTAATGTGACTGTATTATCTCTAAAGAGAGTAGGAACATAATGAGATAGTAAATTGGTGTGTCAAGAATTTTCTGAAGCAGAGCAATCTTTGTAACCAACTTGACTTCAGGCAAAATAGCCAAATTACTGCCATTTGACAGTGTATTATATATCAGCCAGTGATACAAAACATCTTAGGCCCTGGGAAACGTCTGTACAGCGTAGATGCAGATGCAATCTTGAGCTAGGGGACAGAGAAAGAGGTGAGGGCTGTGTGGCGGTGTGCAGATTATGTGACTGGAGCACGTGTAACGTTTCTAAGTCAACATACAGCCCATTTCTGCCCCATCATTTACACTGTGGAGCTGAAAAGAAAAATCCTGATTGTACCTGCCCATGGGAGATTGTACCAACCCACAGGAATGGAGCAGATGATAGAGCAAAAACTGCGCGTAATTTTGTTGAAAGTTTTCCTCATAGCAAGGTTTTTAATCTTTCCTCACCTCCTCCAGGGAGGAACATATGTTTCTATTTCTGAAGTCCACGACAGCCCTTCTTGTGAAGGTCTAAGCAAAATTATTAAAGTAAGAGGTCTCAAACAGTCACTCTGTGTAGCTCACTAAAAAGAAAGAAATGATTTGATCAGTGTCTAAGCACTTACATAGAGCAGTGACATTGATAATGACACTTCACTTTAGCTGATTAAAGAGATTGAGTTTTAATGGTTAGAATACAAGACTTTCCAACCCCCCAAAGTAATTGAGGGGGCAAACATATGCAGGGCAGAACTGATTGCTGCAACAGGGGCCATCAACAGCTCCTGTTTGATGGAGATGGTCCAGGCAGGAGACAGCCATACTTCCAACATTGCTCAAGGCAGACCTGGCTGCTGGGTTTGAGTTTAAATGGAGCCCTGGATGGCAGGCAGGAGTCTGTGGGTGGGTGTCCCAGCTGAGGCCACTCATGGCAATCACAGCCTACAGGTGCCCTCAGGGCCCTGACACAATGATGTGCTTTGGTTTAAATTGGATTTAACACTAGGGAGTTGCCTGGTTTGTATTGCAGGAAGGCTCTGGTTAGATGGTCCTTCCTTCCTGTGCAGGCTGTGGGTGTGGGGATATTTAGGGAACGGTTATAGTTCCCTGTGGATCTGCTCCAGTCCTCTTCAAAGCTAGAGTGTGGTGGAGCCAGCAACATGAATTTCTCAGGTAAGAGTTTGTTTCTGTTCATGGGTAGTGTTTTCCAGCAAACATCTCTCCCCTTATGTGTCCTTAGAGGTGCAGTGGGGAGTCAAGTCTGGGAGGGACCTCATGAAATAGGTTTTCTCTGATAATGCTCTGTCTGGCACAGAAAAGCAGCTGAAATGCACATGAGAGACGCTATGCTTGATTGTACAAGTAGATGCTTCCAAGACTCATCCAGAACTTTCTTCTTGCTGAATAGCTCCAATAAGGGCACTGAAGCAAAGCATATAAATTTCAGTGAACACGATGTAGTCAAGCTGAAAAAGCCATTCTTCTACAAGTCGATAGTGTAATATCCAGGATTTAGCACGTGCAGATGCAGTATTAAAGTTCAACAGAAATAGTTCCAGTGACCTTGAAAACAGGCCCTTCTATGGTAAAGATAAAGCTACACTGTCTGAAATGACCTGCAGAGTCAGCAAATGCATGGCAGCTGGTGAATACAGCTTTTAGCTTTATAATGTACTTAGAAGTCTAATCAATAAGCCTGACTTTGGGAAATACAACCTTTTTCTCCTCTCTTTGCACCAAATATGACTTACATTCCCTTTCAAATCAGTTAAGAAGTACCTTTCCTTTCCACAACATTAAATTGGTAGGTACAAGACAACTAGTTTCTTGTTATTCTAGTACTGAAACACTTCAGATAAACATTTTCAGTATAGGTACTTCTGTGCTAATAGAATACTCACAAAGATTACTCTGGGGCTTGGATTAGGATGGTGCTAAGGGGCAACCCCCCCCCAACCAACCAAACACCAAAAACTCAACACATGTTGAGGTCTCGTTCAGAGTCTGATGTTTGCAGATGAAGACTGAGGATGGAATGCATGCTACTGGCTCACTTCTTTAATGCTGGCATAGATGAAAACATAGGAAACTCGTGTCTGCACGAGACCTCTTACTGGCAATGAGAGTCTCTCGATAATTGTTTGTGGCTAGTGCATTGGAGGTTAATGTGTTTCATGTTCTCATGATGCTTTAACAGTCCAGCTCAGGTGCTGTGCAGCTTTGTAGGGATTCCTAGCCAGGAGCTGCACACAATCACAGCCTTATGAGGGATTTGGAAAGCTTTCAAGCCTTTCCAAAGCTTTCTATTAATGATTGCAATTGCACTGTATCCCTGTAGGCAAATAGACTGTTGCATAACCTGTTGTGGGCTGATTACTACCACTCCTACTGCGTTAATTGCTGAAAAGCCCCCTGAGACTTTAATGGAAATCCTTGCCGAGTAAAGTGCTAGCTAGGTGCAGGAAGGAGGCAGCCCTCTAGTCAGATCTGTCACCTCCGGGTGCAGGATAGAGAAGTGTAGGGTTAACTCATATTCTCCTCATGACTATGGCAAAAGAGTGACTCATGAGAGGATGGGGAGGAGAAGCAATACAGGCAGCGCTTGGGGTGGTGGGAGTCCCTGGGTGCTGCTGCAGTTGTTAATGACTGCTCTCCCGCCGCTTGGCATACACTGTCTGGCACTGGCAGCATTAGATGTCAGTGCATGTTGGTTGTTAACATTTTACTTCAAGAAAACTTCTGATCGAGACAATATGTTTCCTTTGGTTTTGAGGTTACTTAATTTTAACCTAAAAAATTAATAATAGATCTACTTGATCCAAAAGCTTCAGAGTGTGAAGCTGAAATGTTTCATGCAGGAGATCTTAATACAAGTCTTGTTTTTTCGAAGGTGTCTCTTTACTTTTCCTTTGAAAGTATTGTAAAATACTGAAAGTGTTGAGTGGACTGGGCCTGTGTCTGTACATTCTTCTGGCTTTTCTGTTTGGGTTTTTCCCCTCTGAATTTGCTTTTTGGTGACCATTTATTATTTTATTTATATATAAATTCACATACATACACATCATCAGTCTCTGACTTCTTAAAGTGATGAAATTAGTGTTTGTAACTACTTTAAACAGAGACTCTTCTTGGATGCTTTCTCTCCCTTCCCTTTTAAATGAAGGAGATTTAATACTATCATACTGTTTTTTTTTTTTCCTTAAATATACCATAAGGGATTTCCTGTTTATTACTACAAACATCTGGAAAAACTTCAGAAATCCTTTATGTTAATTCCCTTAACAAGGTTCATATTTTAAGCACAGGTCACATATTGTGAAATGATTTCTGAGTGAGTTTAGCCATATCACTCAGTTTGCTCTCTTTTGAATACTCATTGCTAGTCCCTTGGTGGTAATTGGGAAACAATAATCTTGGAAGTATCGCATGCAGTCTTGATACCAATTCCTAAATTTTCTGGAACAAATGTACTCTGTTTTAAGTATGTCTGGAGTCACTGGATTTGTGCTGGTGTAGCAGCCAGATATAACTGTCTCTGAAGGCCGGCTGGAACTTGCTTGCAGCCTGCTATATTAGAGGTCAAATCAGTAGTAGACTACATTATGTATCTAATAGGAAGACATTTCTTAACTATCTTGCATATGATTTTGTTAGCATGCTGCTTGAAAGCTCCTGGATAGGATGGATCTGGAAATTAAACTGCGAAGTCCCAGCTTTATAGTCAGAGGCATTTGTTTTGGCTCAGCATCCTCGCTTAGATTAGCGATACAAAACACCACGTATGTACATCTGAAGCTTGGGAGTGACCGTCTGTAACTTATGAAAGTCCTGTTCGCAGGCTGTTTGAAGACTTCAAACTTGTTTGCTTCTATATTTTTGTGGCTGCTGTCAGCTGTTTTAAAATGGTAATTTTTCCTGGAGCAGAGGATCGTGTTTTCTCATGTCTATGTCAGGGCTCTGAGGGCAGTGACTCTTGCAATGTAACCTTCATCTTCTCTATGCTTCTCAAGAGTAACGCCATGTTGGTGAGTTAGGGCAGTGGTTGTTCCCTTTCGGGTTCTAGGGAGGGTGGAGTGATGCGGCCACCTGTGTTCCCATTTGGCTTTTGGATTCACTTCTGCATAAATCCAGGAGGGTTTTGTTAAAGGCTATTGGTTCAGTACACTTAATAAAAAACCAGTTGTGCCCATGGAAATGGGTATACCGGAAGACTTGCTGGTGTGTTGCCACCTCTTCGATACTGAAGGCAGGATCTTGTCAGAGCCTGCCAGATATGCTGCTGGAGTCTGCAGGTGCTTCATCCCCTGGATAGGAGAGACATAATACACAACTCTGTGTGTAAGTGCTGTTAATATTGTCAAAAAATCTTAACTTCTTAAAGGCTGCTGTAGGAGCTGTATTCCACAGGATTTTTTAAGGCTTGGTACAATTCATGGACATGGATGGACAGACCCCAGGTCTGGTAATGGAAAGCAGAGCCTTTCAGAATGAGGTCATTGCTTTGGAGACTTGGTTAAGCAGCTGGTTATTACCAAGTGTAAGCTTTACTGCTGTGAAGGGACTTTCTTCAACACAGTTGCCTTCTTTGGTACTATGTGGCTTTGTGCTCAAGCTCCGGTTAATCATGTTTGAAAATGATGTGTTCAGTGGCACATAAGAAATAAATCTGTCTCAGGAGATAGTCATCCCCATCACCTAATATTAGAAGGGTCATAGTTACTGGGATCTGGAAGGCAGAAGGGGAAATGAACTTTTAATGTAGATGGTGTTATAATTTACAGGCATACTCTGGCAAGTTATTTTTTAAAAAGGAAACCAAACCTACATTTGGATTATGTTTCCTGTACATGCTGAAATGTCACAGCCAAGTGGTGACCAAGTCTCATTTTGTTGTGGTCTGACAAGACTGAAATCCAAGTGAAGGAGAAGGGTAGCTATTTTAAAATCAGTATTTAAAGCAAATCTGATGCACATGGCTAGCCCTTTACAAAGAACACGTACTTATTTCTTCATAAAAATATTGCTGAATTCTTACATACTGCTTTTCTGTCAGTAGTTCTCAGTAACTTATAAAGGAAGAAAATATCAATTCTGTTTTCCAAATGGAGATGTCAAGATGTGGGGAGGGAAAAGTGGTTTCCATGATGCCACTTAGGAGAACATTATCTAGTGTGGTAACAGGATCTAAATCTCTCAAGTCCATGCAGAGTGCTCTGGTAAGCTTTTGTGCTGTAAGTGTAAACATGAGATCTTAAATGAGTGTGTTCCATCTATTTCTAAGGAAAAAATAAAAGGAATTTTCTTATACCTAAAAAGTACCTCTTATCTCCTCCTGAAACTTGCATTTGTTTTCAGTAGACATTAGCTTAACCACTATTTCACAGTATTAAGTGTTGTAACTGTGATTACCTGTCTTACAGAACATAAGCATTCACTTTGAAGTAAAACATCTTGATTTGTGTAAAACAGGTTTATCATCAGCCCTGGACTAATTATTTGTGGGTGAACTCTGCTTGTTTGAAAGTGCTTGAGGGAATCGTTACATTATAGGTAGATAAGAAGTCTAACTTTGTTAGATTTTTTTTTTTGTTTGCTGTAAAGGGTATGCTTTCTCATCAGATTAACAGGATAACTTAAGAAATCTAGCCTAACCTTTTTAACTTTAAAGAATCTTTGCTTGTTTAATAGTGTTTGGCATGATTTTCCTGACACGCATGAATTCCAGTGTCTTAAATTTTTCATGGAGGCCTGAAGGTTATGGGGCAATGTTTCAAGCAGGGAATTTAGCAACTAAGTAGTTTAAGATCTCCTGTGCACAGAACTTAACCAGTAAGTGCATAAACTAAGATAAATTAAAATTTTGTAAATAAGATGGCCTTTGATTCTATGAATACTTATTGGTAAATATTCTTGTTGACTGCTATAGGGATGTTTGCAAGCTTATGGAGTTCTCTTGCAGAACTCAAGTTAAATGGCAACAGAAAAAGCTAGAGATTAGTCTAGTTTTAGACCTGAGACTCATCTCGATGGCTTCCGAAGCCTAAAATTGCTTTTAACTGAGCCAGGAAACCACCTTTGTTCCAAGCTAAAATCAGGATGACAGCTTGGGCGTCACCCAAGGTCCAGATGTATGGCTCTTAGTGAGGTAGTCCCATCATATCAGGTAGGCCATTTTTAAAATATGTGGAGCCTGCTGTAAAGGAGGAGGAGTGGGAATGCCCATGCTCTCTGGATCCTGCCAATTGTGCACAGTGCTATAAGAAGGGGGGTCTTAAATGCTGATCAGGTTTGATGTTTGACTACTACATCAGCTTTAGAAATCAAACCAGTGTTGACTCCACTGGGTGTTGGCTAGGTCCTTTAACAAATAAACTGTATGCAGAATAGGGTGTGAGAACTAGATGTGAAGGGGTAGAGATGTATTCTCAGAGGTTTGCTTGCTTTTTCAGCAGCAGAATAGGAAAAATCAACAGAGAAAGGCTGCACAAGTAAGAATTTATTTCCTTGACCATGTGGGCTGTGATATGGTGGTACATCTCTGTTTGATCCCCTAGCTTTGAGACACTGAGGCACTTGGGGGTCCTCCTTTGCGTGACGATCCATTTGCAGTGATTAAGTGCTGAAGTCCTCTGTGCTCTATTATAAATATGGATATTAGGTCATTAAAAATACTGTCGTGCTTATAATTAATTTACAGCTGTTCATCAGAGACTTGAAACTTTTATGGCACAGAACTGTAGCTGGCCACAATACCATTGAAACTTATGTGAGCAGAGGATCTGGCCCAGTGCCCCAAGCTGCCTGTGAATGAAAAATTAGATTAATATTGTCAAGCCCTTTCCTTCTGTGTGCTATTCAACGGAAATATTTTGGCCTCTATTATCAGTCAGCCAATCTGCCAAATGCTTGATACTTACCATAATGTCATTAAAGTATATGTGACTTTTAATGTTATCCTAATTCTTCCAAAATACTATGTTAGTCCACACAGGAAAAGAGAGTTCAAACCTCAGTACTGTAGTGTTCTGTCAACAAAGGACCAGAAACTCCTGATGTGAGCAAGCAAGACCTCAACCAGAAGTGGAAGTAATCTGCATTGTGTTGAGCATGTTATTTGTTCTACCAGGCCACGTACTAATTGTTCTTCATTTCCATGTGCTGCTTTTTGTCTTGGGTACCTAATCTTACAGTTTTGAGCATCTTTTGGTTACTGAAAGCAAAATCTTATTTGCAAAGCTCTGGCTTTGCTGCTTTTGGGATCAATTTCTCCAGGTCAGTGTTACTTCTTTGTGACAATGAGTGTACTTTGGTTAATGGGTCTGGATTCTGCTGTGTGTTCTCTGCATCAGGCCAACCTCACTGCTGAACATCCCGTCTGTTCTTGTGCCCCTGCCAGGCGGTAAAAACACCCCTCCCACCATGCTAGTTACTCAGCAGCTTCTCTGTGTTGGTTCAGCTACTCAGGTAAAGCCTTCAGGTGTATCTATGGTATCTCTGCAGTAGCTGGGAAGCAGCAAGGGAAAGAACAGTTTCCTCCTGCCTCTGTCACCAGTGGCTATGGCACTGGTCCCTCAAAGACTTGCTTGTCTACTGCTTTGCTGTCAGATTTTACTTTTTTAAAGACACTTAAATAGCAAAGACAGAGTAGCAGGCAGCAAGAATAATGGGTAAATGTGTGGAGGGCTAATGCATGCAGAAAAATAGGAAAACTGAGTAGATGAGCTCAGAAAAAGGTGGGGAGTTGTGAATGACATATTCAGGATGAGAAAGGAGACAGTGAAGTGTTAAAGGGAAGAGTATAATTAGATACAGTCTCTTCCTGGGTAGCTGAGTGAGCTTGGTAAACCTGAGGATCTCTCCTTGAATCATGCCATCCTTGGTAAATCATTGATTAGAGAGAATGATTTAATCCTGAATGAGGAAGAGGTCCTAGATTTAAAAAAAACAACAAACAAACTCCACTTTACTTCCTCCATACTACAACAGGCCCACGATCCCTTTCATCTTATACATATGCAAATTAGTCATGTTATATAAGTGTGTAAACCTGCAGGTCAAAGTTAGGTCTACATGGGGAAAACTTCAGTGTTTTCTGGTATTGGAGTTCACTGACTGCCTCTTTTACTATTAAATGATAATTGGTTTGATAAAATCCAATTGGAAGAGACCTGCAATGATCATCTAGTCCAACTGGCTGACCACTTCGGGCTGACCAAAAGTTAAAGCATTGTTATTAAGGGCATTGTCCAAATGCCCCAAATACCAACAGGGTCAGGGCATCAACCACCTGTCTAGGTGATCAGCACTTCCCTCCCACTTCTCCTCCTCAGGAAGCTGTAGAGAGTGATGAGGTTGCCCCTCAGCCTCCTTTTCTCCAAACTAGACAAACCCAGTCTCCTCAGCTGCTCCTCATAGGACATTCCTTCCAGCCTTCTCACCAGCTTTGCTGCCCTCCTCTGGATGCATTCAAGGACCTTCATTCTCATCTTTAACTTGTAGGGCCCGCCATTGCACACAGCACTCCAGGTGAGACTGCACCAACGCTGAATACAGTGGGATAAATCCCCTCTTTTGACCGGCTGTTTACGCTGTGTTTGCACCCCAGGATGTGGTTTGCCCTTGTCTGCCAGGGCACGCTGCTGACGTGCAGCCTATTGAGCCTGCTGCCAACCAGCACCTCCTGGTCCCTTTCCACAGCGCAGCTCTCCAGCCACTCCTCTCCCAATTTGTACTTGTGCCCAGCATTACTTCAACCTCAGTGCAGAATCCGGCATTTGGACTTGTTAAATTTCATCCCGTTAATGATTACAGCCCCATGCTCTAATGCCTCCTGTCTCTAAAGAGAGTCAACAGCACCTCCTAGTTAGTGTTGTCAGCAAACGTGCTAATGGGAGGCCATGTTATTAGTTATAATTTTGAATGCATACAGCTGATGAAAGGAAGTGTACTTGTGGCATGTAACTATAAATGTAGTACTTGCATTTTTTCATCACTACTTTTTGATAAAAATCTGTCTTCATGTGCTAACAGCTGATACAAGACTGGGGGTTCAGTCAGCTTGAGTATTTTGAGTTTTTCTGTAATTTTTCAGCAATCTAGGTTTAAAATCAATTACTTAGAATTGGAAATTCTTAAGCTTTTTAAAGCATTTGTTACCTAGATGTTGGTATCCTTACTGTTGGCTGAAGTTGCACAAGCTGAGAACGTGCAGCTTACAGTCTGATCCATAATAGCATGTTAATTAAGTTTTAAAGACTATAGAAAAATATAAAGACTTATTTCTACTGTTGGATTCTGTAAGTGTTAAACATGACCAGGATAAATCCAGTAAACTTATGCAAAGATTTATTTTCACAGGCATTACTCTAGGCATCACTTGTAGGAGGGGGGAAATAAATTTGATATCATTGGGGCCTAGTTGAAAAATCAGATTCTTTTTTTTATCGGAAGAAACTGAGTGTGTTCTTGAAAAATGTCCAGGAAAAAAAATTTGGAGAACACTGGAAGACCTTCTTTTAAATTGTTTTCTTAATAATATGTTAAAATATATATATTTTTTTGTATTACATAATAATCCTCAATTGAAGTAACTATCAGAATCTGGCATGTTCCTCTGACTAAATTTTGAAATACTTTTGTTTATTCCTCTGAATAAAAAATTTACATCTTAATTATTTTTTCTTATAGAATGTTAATTGACTTAAAATAGTACAGCATGTAAAAATTAACTATTTAAAACAAAGTTTTCAATTGAATTTCAGGGGTTTGACTGGCAGTGAGAATAGGAAAGGGAGGTGGCTTGTTCAATTTGACACAATTGGTTGGGCACTTGTAAAAAGAAAAAAGATAATTGAAAAGCTGAACCTGATGAGCAGCCTCAAAACTATCTAAAAGCTCACTGCTTTGATTTGATGAGCTCAACAATTCCTTTCCTTGCCAATTATTTATTTGCTAGCGAACATAATTAACAGATATAGCCAAGTTAATAGCACATACTAGACAGTGATTTTGAGATGATTGTGAGTTTTTTGGACCTCTGATTTTTATTGTATAGGTTATAATTATTTGAGGTCACGAGGAGATTCACCGACACGGATTTACCCCTTCATTGAAGAAGGGCAGCAAAGCAGACTGTAACTTGTAGCCTGCTGTTCAGGAAGATGCTCTTCTGAAGGTCTTGTATGTTGAGTATTGCTGTAGCTCTACTCTTCATCTTGAAGGGAGGACAGAGGCATGATCCTTTCTAAACTGCCAGTGATCTTTCTGGGAGCATCTGCCACATTTTTCCATCTTTTAATGTCCTGAACTCTTACAAATTTGAGGGGTAAGTTAAAAGGATTGACGAAGCCATAAGGGATAGGATGTTAAAGGATAACAGCTCTTTCTCCGTACTTTGCAGATCTGGGCAAAATGGTCTTTGTAGCACACAGTTGCTCAAGCTTAATGGCTCTCTCTTCAACAGAGTCCTATGCTCTGCTCTTGCTAGATCTATGGCAGGTGCTCTTTTTTTTTTTTTTTTTTTTTTCCTGGGGGGGTGTTTCA
>VXBL01001314.1:2097793-2153527 GCA_013400195.1 Aramus guarauna
TTTTTCCCTGGAGAGGTAGTTCAACTGAAAATCAGGAATGGAAGGGGTCTCTTAGGCTATCCCTTCTCCTATTGATATGGGTTCAAGAGACAGTCTGACATAATGTCATTCATGGCAAGACAGGCATCCCATAATGGTAAGTGTGATCTGAGCCAAGGCAGCAGCGTTGGAGCTCAAAGCCTGCTGAATGGACTCCCTGGGAAACAAGGGCTCCATGTCTTCACTTCCTCCAATTCACTGACAAGTTCCCCTCCCAACTGAGGTATAGTTTCTTCTGTGTAACTTTTTCCAAGAGCCTGTTTTCTTTTGGAAATACGTAACTGACAGACCTGCAAAGGTTCTGGCAAGAGATGGATTTCTGTTTAGCTCAGATTACCTGGGGCAATGTGTCTTCATAGTTTAATTAAGCTTGCTTTTATTGTTTTTAACTTTGGATTGCTTGTTAAAATCCAAACAAGAGGAGTTAAAGGAAGAAAAACACAGTCAGTTTGAACCCTGTCTATGAGTGCTAAGCACACTATTCCAGGAAGAAGCCACATACATATTACCTTTAGATGCATATTTGCTTTATCGGTCCTTGTCTATTTTGGGTGCTGTAGGGTATAAAAATACATATCAGTTTTCACTGACAGTAGCTTCAGCTAAACTGTATTGGGCAATGGGCTCTGTCTCTTTTAGTCTGGAAATCAAGATCCAGTGCTGGATGTTGTGCTCAGGATATATAGTCAATTTTATGTCATGTGAGCTCTTAGACATGCTAATAAAGATGGAATTACAATTTTTAACTTGCATGGTGACAAATATTTACATAAATCCTTGAGTGGTAGGATTTTTCCCGAATTTCTCTTAGAGTGAGCAAGCTCTTTCCTAGCTTGCTCTTCAAACAGGGTCTGTGCTTTACATAACCCCCAAATTTAGTAATTTCCTGGGAGCAGCTTTATTAGCAAACAAAGCAAAACATCTTTGATCTTCTCTTGGCTACAGCTGGGATTCCTCTACTGGGACTCCTACACTTCTGATAGGAATATATGACTAACAGTTGAAACATAGGCAGTAACTTAAGCTGCCCAAGAGAAGTCTTTAACATTTTCCAGTTATACTTTTTTTTTTCACAGAAAAAACTCTGAAACTTTCTAGTCCAAATGCATGCATATGTTCAAGGAGGGGAAGGGAGCATTATTTTATCTTTAAAAGCACAAGGTCCTTTGAAGGATCTTTCATTTTCTTGGCTCTTTAGTAATGCATTTCTGAAACAACCATCTTGTAAAATGACTTGCCTACCTCACCTGAGGGTGTAGGCTGGTTTTGTGTAAATGACCAAAACTCTTAAGGACAATAAAGACTCTATAGTGATGATCCCTAGAGAAAAGTACAAGCTTAATGTTGTTCTTAGTTTAACCCCTAAAAACTAGTTATTGTAATAGTCAGTTTTACATATGTGTTATTTTCTACCTGGGGAACTTAAATACAATGAAGTAAACTCTTTGCAGGGGAAAAAGATATTAAGCTTACAGGTGAGAAAAGCAATAAATGGTGAAATTAAAAAGATTTTACTTTGAAAATATGTTGCGGAAATGGTTCTGTTGTGCTTAATTGCTAACCTTCTTTCTACATTACCTTGAGAGATCATAGTTATATTTGACATGTTTAATAACATAAAATATTTGATTACAGGAATACAGCGATGGAAGATGAGATCAAAGGTATATGTATCCCACACTTTAGTGGGACAGACTTCTGGTGGATTGGATAGCTGCCAGTTCTTGATGTTTAGGGGAAGANAATGGAAGATGAGATCAAAGGTGTACGTATCCCAAAGGTGTACGTATTTAGTGGGACAGACTTCTGGTGGATTGGAAAACTTCCAGTTCTTATGTTTAGGGGAAGAATATGAGGGCAGGCAGGCATAAAGTGAGGCTATCCCCACCCCATCAATTGCTTTCAGCAATCTGGCTTAGGGACTCTGAGTCAAAGGTTGCATCCACATCTTCACATTTAATAGTGCTTGTAGGACTTTCTAACCTAAAGCTAGAGGGAAAGCTGCCCTAAAGCTAACCCAAAGGCAAAGAGCAGATTGCAGTGGGCTTAGCTTTTTTTTTTTTTTAAGGTATTATATTCTATTTTGTTCCTAGATGCTTTTTGCAGCAAAAGCAGGATAGACATTTCCTTCAAAGAATTCAAGATGGCAACATCCAGACCATGAAAAATGACCAGTCTGAGATTGAGGGATGATATGGTTTTGCTCAGATGGGCTAGTATTACTTGCAGGATGGTTCTTGCAGCTTAGTGCAAGGAAATTGGTGCTCTCCAACCAAAGAATTGGTGTGAAAGTACTGCTTATTGCCTTTCTAGGGCACATATCAACTCTGCCTCTCTGACTCATGTCTGTGGCAAACTCTAATTCTGTTTATAATTTTGTCCCTCTAGATTTTCTGTTATGTATATCTTATTGAAGTAGTGCTTTTTGAGGTAAATACTGTGCGTTTAATAGGCTTAGTATCTTTCAAATAATTTTCTTGACAAAAATAGCACTCAGGCGATCTTGTAAGTACTCTGTAAGGCAAGTATGCACATTTATCATCAAATGGAGGATGATGGCTCTGTTAAAGGTTTTTATGGGAAGCACATTCAAATTCCTATTGTCTAATTCAAAGTCTTCCTCACAACCATTAATTTAAAATGCATTTACTTCTTGAAATTCAATTTTTTAATGATTACCAAGGAGAGTTAGGCACTCAGACCCACTAAAACTTAATAGAATTTAATTTGTTGAGAGTTCTCATCCCTGTTTCTTAAGCTCAGGCTTTTGTCTAAAGATTGGCAAGAATGCCCAGTAATGGTCCTCCTAGATGGAATTTCTCTCTTGCTTGGAGGTTACCAAAAGAGAAAATCTAGTTTGTGAAATCCTGAAACTGCATTGCTTCCTCTCTGTTCAAAACAACCCACCAGTAAAACTTGGATGATGAAAGCTTGTGTAACTAGCCTACTTGATAATCTAGACGTGATTAATCTAGTAGAAAAATCAGCAAACCAGCCCCCTGGGAAAGCAGCATCAAATACCAGTACCATGCTGCAGGATGTGCGCGCGGCATATAGAGGTAACGTAAGTGGGGCCTCCGCCTCTGGCTTCTTTCCTTCGAGGCTTTCCTGGCCAGTGTGTCCCTGCCAAATCCCATTCCTCCATTTACTTGTTTTCCAGCCTGTGAGGTCTTTAAGACCAGATGCTCCAGGTTGTGAATTAGACACAAAAAATCTGTCTTGATAGCTGTTCAGTGTACCTCCTGCATCCCAGCTCAGAGGGACAACTCCATGTTACCTCCTGCTCTTCTGCCCCGTTCCCTCTCTGCTGTAAGCAAAGACCCAAGTGCTGCCGAGATCCACCACCTTTGGCCACGTGCACCGTAGCATGGCATCTGGTAATGGTGAGAGGCATTGCTGTTCCCTTGTCCTCCGGTAACCAAGATCCATGTCTAATAAGCAGGAGGCAGGAAAACATTGTCACCTCACTACTTTTGAAATGGCTGCTGATTTGAGCAAGGAGGATTGGATGCTTGCTGCAAAAAGTAATTACAAGCAACAAGCACAGACCTGATCCTGCCTAATGTGCTATGGGTAAAACTAATTTTTTTTCCCCCCTTCTAAGCTGAATGATTTTATTTCTATTGATTTTTTTTTTAGGACAATTTCATACTGTAGTCCTATTCTATAAACACTTCAGTAAAATGTTTCAATGTACTCAATGTTTTTAAGTTTATAACATGTTGTTTATAGTACCAGATTTATAAGCCAGTCACATAATGTTATTTCTTGTGAGATGTCAACAAATTGAAACTTCTAGACATCATGGGCCACTCTTTCCTTTTTTATCATCAAAATTTTTCCTGCGCCTGTAACTATGTTTGAGTGATATCAAAAGAGGGAAGCTTAACTTGGTAGTGGATTTCTTCCTTTGTTTCCATCCAGTAACACTCCTTATGCAGGGTTTTTTTTCTTTGAGTTTCTCCTAAACTATCAGCAACTTGGTCATGAGCAATTTTCTAAGCTTTCTGCAGTGGAGATAGTGGCCAATGCAGTCTTTCAGGTTGTGATTTATCTAATCTGTCTCACCAGCATCCTTATTGGTCAGAGGTTTATCTTCTTTCAGTGCTGGTTTTGGAGCCAGATACCCAGTTCAGACAAAGAATAGGAGTTCTCGGGTTCTTATACAGAAGGTCTCACACTTCCCCACCATCTGATTAAAAAACCTCCTTCTGAGGGTTTGAATCTTAAGCATCAGGCAGAGGTGATAAGAATACCCGTAGGTTTAGGAAAAGTCTTATGTGCAAATATTTAGATAATTAAGCTTGTAATGTAGTTAAGTGCTTTGACCTAAAATTTTCACTTGCTTTGCTTTTTTTAGAAAATTTACTAGAAGGTAGTAAAATCTACAGCTCTATTTCTAGAAACTTAATTTTTTGAGACTCCAAAAGGTTCTCAATTATTGTGGCCTAGGGATGTGAAATTTAATTTTCATCTTACTTGAGAAGGAGGCTTTGGATGAAAGATATTGTTTTAAACTTTCTCCAACCTATTATTTTTTTAACAGTTTACTGAAATCCTACTCCTGATTGCAGACAGACTATGCTGAGGACAGACAGTTTCAGTGGACCTGATGTGAGAGTGAGAATCTGAGTAGATCAAATTTTTCATTTATGATAAACTAAGTGCTATTCTGAATTAGTAGCTACCCATACCTACCAAAATTCAGCAGCAGCTATATGCAGGTCCTGTGCCCGTGTTTGGAATGAAATGCATGGGCAAACTAGGAAATAAAACCCAACACACACCAACCAAACTGGGATTTATTAACCATTCAAAAGTAGGTCTTGTAAAATGGATAACCTGAGGAAAGGCTGTTTCTGTTTGTTTAGATAATCCTGGTTCACAGCAGGATTTTGTTTGCATCTTACAAGACTGTTTTAAGATGCACTATCTCAGGAGGAGGAGGGTTTAGCTACTTCAGTACAGCGTCTTAAAGAAAAGTAGTTATCCCTTAAAATGTGATATTCCTGCATGATGCAAAATATGGTGCTCCATCTGCATGGCTGTATAACTTGATCCTTTGAAATATTGGAACATTAGCTGTCATATGTCACACAGCACTATGTTTTTCACTGAAGTTCTTTGCTCTCAGTCTTTTCCTAACTAGTGTAACAGCCCATGGCTCATTTATTTCTATTGGTTTTGCTACTGCTCATAGTACAAAATGATTCTTGGAGGCTCTCCTGGAGGCGTTAGGGGCTAGGTTAGAACATGCCTGAGGGAATACTCTGAACCTGCTATAGCCATGTAACGAATGTCATACACTTTGTGCTGGAATTAACTGATCAATTTTAAAACTATCTTGCTCTTTAGATACAATGCAGGACTGTTGCCATAAGACCTTGCCCAAGTTTCTAACGTAATTCAATCTATGCAGACTGTTCAACTTGGTTTTTACTACCAAGAAATTTGTGTTTTGCATGGAAAGAATATTTTTCTGAAGTTCCTTATGGATGCAACACAGTTTATTTTCAAATACTGATTTTTAAGACATCAGTGAAGCCCTATATTTTCAACCAATTAGACCACATTCATGGAAACCTTCTGAAATTTTGTATTCCTTAGCCTTTCTTTTCTGACAAAGCTAAATGCTTCGCTATCCACAGAATGCCAGAAAATGCTGTTGGCTTTACAACATCAGTAATTCTATTTTTCACATCTCAAACACGCTCTGTATCCATTTCTAAAATATATTTGTCTCAGATTCTGCATGCTTCTAGACACTATATATATGTATATATACACAAAAACTATCCTGGCTTCTGGAGGAGCCCTCTATTGCTTCCATAGTGAATCAACTCAGTTTCAATTTAGCTTTTAAATGTAAGTTGTAATTGACTAGTCATGTTTAACTATATTCCGTGACAGTTTCTTATTTCTACTTATGTAGTAATGGAACTTCTGGCTTAAAGATGGTGATTTCAAGGAAGCTTCCCCTGGGGAAATTCCCCAGAGGAATGTAGGAACTACTTTTTTTTCTGGAAAAATGAAGAACCAACTCTGAGAAATGAAAGTACACAAATTGTTCTACTCTAACTCTTCTTTGGGTGGCTGATTGAGCTCATAAAGAGGGAAGGAGTGAAGTAATGGTTTTGTCATGAGTTGCGTGGGCTTCTTAAAATTGAGAACAAATTTGTACTGCTCCCTGGTTTCTACTGTCACAAAAGTTTGCAGACTTATTCTTTAACATGCTTTCAGTTTAATCTGCCAATAAGTTTTAGCTGGCGTCATGGTATTACTGATATGTGTATGGGTTGTTTTTTTTTTCTGATCTTAAGCACATCCATTGTGATACTTAAGATGTTTGTATCTTATGTAACAGGCCCATCTCAGAAGTGGGCTTGGGGCGGGGGGCAGAATATTTTTAGGTCCTTCAGGAGATTAGAGCTGGGGAGGGATTCCATTTCAAGATGGGAACAATATTTATTTCTTTTGAAGCTGCACTCTCACAAGTTTGCATGGTGGCTCTCAACAGGAAATGAAATGTTTGAAAATATGTTTTTATTCATAAAGTAGCTAACTTGTGTAGAAGCCAAATTTGTGAAGACCTGTCAGACTAGTTATTCATGTGGTCAACATCTTCATCCTGAGAAGAGATAACTGAGGGAGTCAATATTAAAACCACCAAAGACTTCCTTGGTTTGAAACCTCATGCTAGCTTACTTTGCTTCAGGGGAAAGAAAGCAAAATAAAAGCATCCAGTCTTATGGGTGTAGGGTATTTTGGCAGTTCTTGATTTTTTTTTTTTAATTTCATGACTGCTCCAAAGACACAATCTCTTCTACAGTGAAATTGCCTTTTAAATTTTTTCTTATTCTTTCCCTTGACTCTGAGTCAGAAGAGCATGGCTTATGTGACAGTTCATTTATTTTTCACTAACTCATTTGTTCATTGATCTTTACTTTGGGTTTTGCTAATCATTTAGGGTTCCCTTTGTTTTCATTTCCACAAAAGCTTGACAAAGATTCCACCTCCACATACTCCCACCCCTCCTTGTTTCCTGTGTAGCATTATCTACATGGCCACATGTCCATGACTGATAATTCCTCAAAGAACAAGGTGGTGGTGCTGAGCCCAAGGTCTACAGATACCAGTTTTAGCCAGTGGAACATGCTTTAGCACATGTAGTTTAGTTTTAGTGTAATAAACAGCAGCTTTTGCTTGTGAAAATAGCTCTATGTATCACATCAGTGATATTAAACAACAACAAAAAATATCTGGAGATTCCTGGAATGCTTTTACATCTTCCTCTTCCCCTGCTCTTGTAAAGTGTAGCTATCCTTTGTATTTCTAGAAACTTGTGTCCTTGACTTTGGGTGCAATTGCATGGATAGATTTCTCTGCACATTAACAGAATGTTATCTCTGCTTTGCTGCTCCCACAACAATGCCACTTTATATAAACAATATGTGTACTGTACACATCATGAATTCTAAACTTGGCGCTTGATGTATGAACTCCTGATTAAAATGAAATCTTTGCCACATGTGCATCACAGGGGTCCCTTTATAGAACCTTTTGATCATTATTGCATTACTGGAGTTCCAGTTCTACCAACTACCTAAAGAACCCTTATATCTAGCCTTGTTTGTTTGTTTTGGGAGGGTTTTGTAAGAGGTCACTCTCTTCTTTTAACCAGAATCACTGAACCTAGTCTGGCTCTTTTTTGGTCTTTAACTTTTTAAAGAGCAATAAACTATTTTAAAGTTTCCATCTAAAAATTGAAGTGCAGCCTTTTCAATAAATGATTGAGCATCTTATTAGAGCGCTTTTTGCCAGATTCCATTAAAACAGTTAAAGGATTTGGAGCTATTTTGTGTGTCATTCTTATTAATGTTTTCCCCTTGCAAATTCTACTTTTTTTGAAATGGAGTGTCCCTGTATTTTGCAACCCTGACCTTGTGAATGTCACTTTCACTGGCATATGCAGTGTGTATTACAGGATGTACTCTTTGGAAGTTCTGGCCTTTAGGGCTATGTCTACATTAATAAACTACGCTCTATGGACAAAGCTACCCTACTGAAAAAGGAGCATAGTTTAACTGTGTGGATGCAAGCTGCACTGAGGCACTTATCCTTGGGTATTACAGAACAGGATGTGTCCTATTTTGCTTACTAGTGTAGACATAGCTTGTACTTGTTCTCTGAAAGTGGGTACACAAATAACTCTTTATGTATTTTTAATTTGGTGGTAGGTATAGTGTCCCACACTGGTGCAAGTATTTTCTTTTGCTGTGTAACATGTTGATGTTATACAGGACAGTGGCTTTCCTACTGTAAGTGGTCCCATAACTTAATATTCCTTTCCAGGCTTATTCCCTATAGACCTTCTCCAGAACAGCAAGTGAAAAAAGTGTCCCAGACAATGTTTTGATTTGGAAAGGAAAAGTAAGACTTCAAGGAGTCCCATAGCTGTTTCATACTAGCTTTATTTGAAAGGCAATTGGAAATTGCTGCGTGGCCATAGGAAGTCTTGAGATAGCAGACATATGGAAAGAACATACGTGACTGTAGCAGGTGGGTCAAAAATGTTCCCTTATTAAATCTGAAAATAGGAGTAGTCCCTTCAGAGGTAGAAACACAGTTTAGGAATAATGGCACAAATTTCAGCTGGTTTCTTTTTGCAGTTGGTCAGACCATGTGAGAAGTAGCTAATTTCTCTATATGCTAGTGTTTTTGAGGGTTTTATGCCAAGATCTTATTTCTATAGTAATGCACCTCCTCAGCCCAGTGGAATAATTGTAGATTAATTTTACATATTAAGAAATGAGTAATAATCTAAGGGAGTGCTCTCCCTTAAGGGAGAAAAGGTGCTCTACATTGCAGAAAACTATTATTGCCTTTGTTTTGATACAGGAGCAGTCACACTATTACCTTCTCTATAGTTATTAATGCCCTTTAAAATAGATTGTATCCTCCTTACCATCTTCCATTCTGAATTTAATAGAGACTTCAATGAAATTTTCATAGTAAAACAACTTGCCAGAAGGTCAAGAAAGCCAAAAATAAAACTGGGAAAGGAGGTCATCTAAATGTCCTTTTCTTTTTCATTTATGATGATGGCACTTCAGACTGGGAGATGAGCTAGAAGCTGATTACTAAAGATGGGGGAAGGAGGATGAGGAAGGTAAAGATAACAGAACACAGCATAAACTACTGCTCTCTTCCTAGCACTTGAGAAGTTTCCATTCAATAGCTTGACAGTTATAAATATATGCAGATTTAAATGCTTTCAGAATGACTTATACAGAACCTTTTTATTGACTATTAGTATGTTTTTCACAATCCCTTGAACCCATGGTTGTCCTCCATTACTGTAAGACCATTTTCTGAGGCTGAACTGCTAATTAATAAAAGCTAGCAGGGTACCAGGGCAAACAAAAAACCCCTTCAGAATCTGCGGGTCAGACATAAATACTTTGATTGCTTAACACATTTTTCTTTGAATTCTCAACTGAAATGATGTATCTGAGTTTTTTTGCTTTGGGTTTGATTTTTTTAAATAGGTATGTTTGTCACATAGTAACTCTAGTGAGTTTTCATATGTCAAAAATGTCAAGGAAAACTTGAGGAAATTTTTTTCCTATAGTAGATTTCTCTTTGAAAACAGAATTTTTAAGAAAAGCACAGCAATGGGCACTAAATGTAGCCACCCATTAGTCAAATTGCTTTGCAGAAGCACCCAAATTTTGATTTCTTCACTTGGAGCAGCATGGCACAGTTCATCTCCTGGGATTCTCTGGGCCTTTCCAGAATGCCTCAATCTGTTAAGACCCTGTCCCTGTGCTCAGCAGGAGCTGAGGTCATGCCCTGCTCCCGAGTACTGGGGCTCTGGTTGCAGAAGTGAACATAGTTTGTAAAGCATGCACTGCCAAGATAAACAGGCTGTGTTTTCTTAAGCGTAATTAAGATTGAGAAAACCATGTACGTGTTACACTAGTGAGCAAGAAGAAAAAGTGTTTTCCTAAGAAATTATATAATTATACAGAGTGATGGATTGATTCCTAAGGGCAAGACAGTGATAGAGGCCTTTAGAATCTGCAGGAAGAAATAATATTCTTTTACCTAACTTTCTTGCATTAGTGTGAGTGTGGCAGACCAGCAGGTGTGTGGAAGATGTGCTTCAAGATGAGAACTGTTCTGTGTTTATTTCCTTTGTAGACTACCTAGTCTTCCTCACACCACTTCATTTTCACTAATTTACTTTCTTTTGCTGGGTCTTGAGGGAACCAGTGCTGGGGCATGTGCTTGTGAACACTCTGTTTCAGGCTGGAATTCTGACTTGTTCGAAAAGATCATGTTTTCCTTGATATTGGCCACTAATGTGATTCAACAGTGTATAGAAATATACCTAATCTTCAAATCTAAGCTTCAAGGGGTAGAGAAAGTAAATGGGCATATGCCTTATACAGATGGGTGACAACACCTTGTGGATAGCCAGTGTGCAACCTAGGGAGCACTGTGAGATGTCAGGAAGGAAGACAAAGCAGATAGTGAAGCTGTGATCTAGCAGTGAAACTGCTGTTCTGGAGTAGCGTGGACGTACAAGCAATTCCTCTGCACTACAGTGATACTTTCAGAACCATTTGAGTAACTCAAACCTTGCCAAGCAACCTTATACAGGTACCTCTATGCTTTTAGGGCATCTACAAGATCAAAATGCAGAGACCAAGTGACATGACCTGTTCCTCATCCATTATTGTACTATATCTGTTTAGGGATTAGGTGTGAAGGTAAACTAGCCCATAGTAAACATAGCTTGTACATTGTCCAGACAATGTTGGAATAGCATATGTATGTAAACAGCTTGATTAGTAAATACAATCTATTAGTCTTCAACATGTTTGTTAAAAAGGAGTTACATACTTTTCTACGTGGAATCTTAGAAGTAGTGAATGTTTCACCTATCGCTAATGCTATACTTTAAAACAAACAAACAAAAAAACCAAAAAAACCCCAAACCCAACAAAACCAACAAATACTTGAACAGACAGACATCCTGAAAGTTCAAGCTATTGTACAGACTGTTCCTCTTCTAGACATAAGCTTCACTGGCATCTGTTTATAACTGAAGACAGGAAAGAGTTGCAGTCTTTGCACCATAGCACTTAGAATCTCATTTTCTAAATCATGCTATTTACTTGGTCATTGAGTTAGTAGGGGCAACTAACTTCTACCATATGGTAGAAGTACTTAGGACCAAGAGATGGGAAGAAGCTACAACTATACTAATATTTCTGAACAAATAGTCTTGATAGTATCTTGTCAGACAAGTTTGGGTGGGAATAATAAGTAGGTCTTCATTTAAATGAACTATGAAACGTGAATCCTGGGAGTCTGATGTAACACCTTGTTTCAGTAGTATATAAAATATACAGAGTATATGGGTATGATTATGGATTAGTGGATGGAATCACAGCTGATCCAAAAGGTGGAGCTACATGTCACTTTAAAAAGTGCATTTCTACTGTGGAAGGGGAAAAACTCTTTACAGTTTTATACAAAACTGGTACAGCTGCAGACTAGACTAACTTGCTGTAATATCTTTTATTGCCTGGAGGGAAAAATTGCAATAAGGATCTTGCTTTCAGAAAAATTCTCCTTTACAGAGTTAGGATCTCTAACTGCAAATGAAGACAGGAAAGGAAGGCAGTGTGATATAACCTGACTCTTAAAATAAAAAAAAGCAAGCTAGAAGAGGTATGTTGCACCATGAACCTTTCAAAGGGAGGTTGGTTGAGAGATGATAATTTAATATAGCAGTGGAGAGAAAAAGATTTGTGAGGTCAAACACTCAGCCAAGATTTATTCCTGTACTGTGAGTCAGCTGGTAAGACATGGCTACAATGAAAACCCCTGACTCCTCACTCTTCCTTCTTTGTTTGACTTTTAAGACTAATCATGTGCATAAGTGATTGCAGAAGCAGGCCCACTTTTTTACTGGACAAGGATTATTAATAAGGAATATTTTCAGGATGAAGCATTCTGGTTTGGACTTTGGCAGTTTTGTTTCTGAGTGTGCCAGAAAAGCACTTGGCAGGTGGAGGAGAATGGGATAGGACTTCTTTATTACAAATCTCTTTCTTCCCAGTGCCTGAAGAGAGGTCACTTTTTTAATGCCATTTGCCAAAAGAGTTGCAGAGGAATGTTCCTGGACTGAGCCTAGGCATAAGGACCATGGCCACTGTATGTTTACTCATGCATGTTCTGCTGCCTGGCAATGGGTTGTCCACTTTAATCCTCTTCCCTCCCCAAATTATTTTTATTCTTGGCAGCAGTAATCTGTGCAGATGTGCAAGAGGAGGCTGGAGCTCTGATAGAATAGCGGATACAGAGCAGTACAGACTGTCAGGACAAGGTCTGCATGAACTGGAATAGTTGTGCTCCTGTTATGCTCTGAATCCTTGTACTTCACATTTTGCCAATGTGTTGAAAAAGTTGTTGCAGTCTGTAAAACTTATTAAATGATTGATTTCTAGTAGCAGAGTGGACTGGGGTGTGGGAGGATGATACTATATCTGATGTAATGTGGCTCAAGACATATGAAATAATAAAAACAATTACGTATTTTGGTCTCTTGACTGAAATAGCAAATATTTCATTCTGCATAAATGAAGTGGGTAAAAATGCAGTCAAACTAATGTCTTGGTCTTGCTTCCAGAAAATTCATAAAGTTAAAATCTTGTTTTCTTTTAAAATAAGTATATAAAGTAAAAACCATTGCCAGAAAAGCCCAGAACCAAATGTAACTATGTCTTGGGGAGGCAGAATGAATAAAACTGAAGGAGTAATAAGGCTTTCATGACTATCATTCAATAATAAGTAAGTATCACTACAGATCCAGTGATTGGAATAATTTTCAATATGTTAAGACATGTTCAACATCTCCTCCAGTTCCTGTTACAGCAGGAATAAGTGTTGTCATCTGCTGTCAAAGCCACATTTACACCCTTTATTTCTGTAGCTGTAAATTATTCTAGCAGCACTGAGCCCAACGGAGAAGTAGGTTGGTCCAAGAAGTGTGTGTTGTGTTACATATTATGGCAACTACAGTGGGTACCCTGCACTAATCTGACTGCACAGGATGTGAAATAATACTAGACTTAAAAAAAAGTGTAACTTCAAACTTTCTTAAATGATAGTTGTCCAGTGGAAGCACTTGTGAACACTTAAAGCCTATTAACACCTGATACCGGTATCCTGCTGTCAGCCGCAGAGTGCGGTAGCTGTTTCAAACCCTTTCCAGTAACACGACTCACTGTATAGGTGCTGCATTCTGGTCTTGCATTTCTTTGTAGCACATGCAATTGAAAACAGCAAAGCCGACGTTTAATACACTCTCTTCCATGTTTGTTTAGTAAGTGAAAGCTTAAATTATGTGTCTGAAATTCTCTGAATGGTATCTGAAGAGTAATATTAAGAATACATTAAACAACATGAGACTGAAGATCTGTGACTTTGGCTTCCAGCAAAGGCAGCCTTTAAAGTCAAAATCTGTTTTCTGAATATTTCTATAAGGTGCACAGCTGGGCAGCTCAGTATGTCCAAGAGGGAGCGAGGAGCAGGGCCTTATCAGGCACTTGCTTTCATCTATTTGGCACCTCATTCTGTGAGACTGTATATACAGAAAGCAGATTGGTGTTTAAGCTCCCTGTGGAACACAAAATATTGCTCTTTCTGCTATCTTCAAGGACTTCAATAAGGAAAAACTGCCAGTCTTTCTTCAGACTGATTCGTTGGAAAATAGTGTTTGAAGAGTGTGGAAGGATGGCATTTTAATTTGAGGAAACGCTTCACTTCCACTTATCTATCTAATCAATTGACTCTGCAGTCATTAGCACTGCAGTCTGTGGTGGGGAGGAGGGAACCTTCAGTTTCTCCTTGAGGACATAGTCTTTATAGTCTTGTATCCAAGATTTTTCCCATCTTGAAGAAGCGTTCTGACATGAATTCTGTGGAAGCTGTTGTGAAGTGGTGCAGCACCGTGTGGGCTGTGTCCCACGGGTGCGTTGGTACTCATGGGTGCTGTGAAGCCACCCAGGAGAGTATGCCATGTCCCCTGGCTTCCTGCAGGGGAGTGGTTTTTTGTTTTGTGGGTTTTTTTTTTTTTTTCCCCTTGCTTGTTATGAGACAGTCCTTTAGTTTGCAATGTCACAACAGGACTGAGTCAGCTCAACTTTTGAGGCCTACATGATCTTGGCTGAAAAAGCACTGGACTTTTCTGGTCAGGGTTTTGAAAGTCAAACCATAATTTTCTGTGTATTGGAGGAGGATGGAGCACATGCTTTTGGTGGTATGCTTTAACAAGTGCTTCAGAACTTCAGGCTCCTTGGTGCCTCAGTACTTGAGAGTACTGAGAAATGAATTCCATTCCTAGGGACCTAGAACTGGTGTATAAATTACCACAAGAATTAAGTTGGTTGAGCTTATGGCTTTGGCATTGTTGGTGCAGGCTTCAGGCAACGTCATGGGGATGCAGAAAAGTGGTTTAGAACAACACTGGGTTTACTTCTGCTCTACAGTGCCAAGCATGGGCTGAGCCTTGAATGCTTTATGAGACACCAAGGAAAGCATTTGGAGGGTTGGTGGCTGTTCTCACTTTCTGAGATTGCCCCTTCTGGGCAAGGTCTTTGGAAGTGCTCCAGTTAGTCCAAGAAAAATGAGAAGAGCCAGCTTAACAAATTGCAAATGCAGTCTGTGCTACAGAAGAGTTATGTAGGATCTGCCATGAAGTATGCCTGTAACCTGGAGCCACGATGGAGCAGCTCTTACTGCAAACCACCCTGCTCCATGTGCTTGTACTTTGGAATTATGTAGAGGGCATGAGCAGCACTATATTGGGGCTTTAGGAGACAGTATTTCCTCAAGAAAAGTGGTCTTATTTAAATAATGGTTCTAACAATTATTCTGTAAAGGTGCTTGGGACTGGTGTGGTGTTATCATGTATTTCACCTATGGTGTTAAAGCAAGTGTAAAGGCTTTCTGAAACCTTAACTTCTTCACTCTCCAGACATATTGGGGAAAGGCAGGCATATACTATACGCTTTTAGGACTTCCAAGTTGAGAGCGTGGAACTGTTACCAAGAAAAAGGTGGCCTGATATGCAGCTGTCTGACTTGTGGTTTCCCATAATGATAATCCCATCCTGAATTTGTGCTGCACTTATTTTCTTCTGGTATTTGAAACTTTTGTATCTGAATCTGTATCAGATATATAAGAATTTTACATTTAAAGTAATTTGAGGAGTCCTCCTTTAAAGGAAACAATAAGCTTGAAACTGTATCCATACCCAAAATGCAGATGGATGTGTCTGGATCATTGAAATGGAAGGGGAAAAAACCCTGCAAATAATCTTAACAGCAGTATTTGAGATGCTTGGAAGATTAGAGAGGGCTTTTCAGTCAGATTTGACTAAAGGATGTGGGAAAATGCAAGCAGGGCAGTTATTTCAGATATTTTTCTGAGTTTGGAAAGCAAGACTTTCTTCATGCCAATGAAGAGGATTGCACTGAATAAACTCCATTTCACTGCAGTTTTCCTCTTATAGGCTTAGAAGGTTATTTCAGATATTTTTTTCTGTTTCCTCAGATCAGAAAGGATAACAAAATGCTTCTGAAAGCGTATTATGTAGTTATAAAAGCAGCCATGGAAGAACTCTTCTACGTGTTACTGCTTGTTTTCTGTGCATGAATGACTTTTTGTTTGTTCTGAGTTTTTGTATGGGAGAAAGATGATTGAAAACTGAAGCCTAATATTGGTCTTGCAAATAAGTTATACCTATATGTTTGAATTAGGAGAATTTCAAGAGAGTTTTTCCAAATGGTATGTGGATAAGGTAAATGTGGAAGAAAAATCTTGGAAGCAGAATTATTATGTCATCCTTCCACCTCCCCAGTCCTACCATTTAAAAGATTTTGTTTTGATAATGTCATAATTTTTTTTTGCTTCAGAATTTTCCTTCAACTAGTTCATGGCTGAAACTTCTATATCAGTACATCTGATATATTTTTAGGACACATACCATACATCTAATAGTGCTAAGTGGTTGAAAAGAGCACCAAGCACAAAAATGCATTATTGATACAGGTTTACAAAAGAGAACAAATCCAAAGGAATACTTAGAATGCAGAGAAATATATTAACAACAATGGGTGAAAAAAGTTACTGTTTGGGGGATGTGTGTGTCTATATATGAAAACTGGCAGTAAGATGTGGGCTTTCTTAATAAAGACAGGTTTTGTTTAGCTCACTGGTTTAATACGTAGTTTAAGAACCTAGTTCACAATTAGATTAATGTTACCTTTGGGAGATGTCCTAGAAGTTAAATCTTCTAAACCAATGTTGATAAAAGTAGCTTTAACTTGCAAGAACAGTTCTCTTACACCAAAGAAATTAGATAACTTACTCCTAGTTAAAGTATTATATGCAATACAAAGATCCATTAGTTTCCACAGTTAGTCCACACTTGTAGGATTGCAATCTAGTATAGTTGCCAAGACCTATTAACAAAATGTATTATTAATCTGTGAAACTAATATGAGATGTGACTGAGGTAAAGACTATATCAGGCTTCAAAAAAAAAAAAAAAGAGTCTATGTGAGGCAGGTAACAACTGCAGCTAAAACAGCTAAAAAGATACTGATTTTTCAGCTGCATTAAGCTAGTGCTTTTATCACTTAAGGACATTGTGAGCAGATGTACCAATTCTGTGCTTCCTAATTCTTGGTTCTTCCCATCAGCAAAGCCTGGCACCAGCCAAGATTCATGTCTTTATTAGTTTTGATTGCATCTCTACTTGATATAGGAATACTTCAGCTACAATGGGATCTAATAGAAGTACCCCAACTTCTACTGCTACTTACTGTCTCCATGGCCTTCAGGGGATTGCTCTGAGCTACGGGAGGCTGCAGAATTGTCCCAACTGATGCTATTTGTAACAGTGGTTAAATTAACTACCTTAGCTAAATTCAAAACAACAGAAAGTTATGCCTGATTCTTTTGAAACATAAATTGAGTAATCTTTCAAAATACCTAAGGTTTCCACTTAGAAGTCTGATTCCAGTACAGTCTTATTTCTTGAAAATAAAAAGTATTTCTTTAATATTCTTATCCGCTCCTTCGCAAAAATGTTTGTTGCATTTTTGTTGCAATTAACGCACTGGGACTTAAGGGACTCCTCAGCTAAGGTGAGAGTACAAACTCTTTCTGCTGCAGATTTTTCTCTAAGCCTCTGCAGCCAGTCTGAGCACTTCAATCACTAGTTCTGACCATGAGGACATTTTCTTTTCACAGAGCAGATAGTAGAGCAGACACTTTATCACTCCTGTATTCCGGTTTACTTATCTCACAGGTTTTAAGTGTGTGTTCAGGAAGCTTACTTGTCCGATATCTTTTTTTGCTTCCTTTGCAGAGTAAGTGACTCTCCAGCCACTCACTCAGAGTTACATCCTGAAGAATCCATCACAGTTGTGGCAACCCTGGGTGATGCCCTGTTATACTTGCAGAAAATTAAGGGTTTACAGCAGTTGAATATAAAATAAATACTTTCATATATTTTTTTCCTCTTGTCTCTCTCTAGAAAACATTTACCTTATTCAACTGTTGTCTGTATCTCATGGGCTTTTTCGTTACCTTGCTCTTAAAATCACACAGCTTCCTTGGCCTCATTGGGCGTTTTAAAACAATGAAAAGATTTGCATGTACATCTGAATTTTTCTCCCTCAGAAATGATACTTTGAGAATTGTGACCTTCATATAAACCTTGGTTGCTGCCTGTACATTTTTTCCAGAAGTGCCTGCTGTTGCTCTGGCCTTGCAGTGGATGCCAGATAGTTAAAGGAATGTACCCTTTATAACTGTATGATTTTGCAGTACTCATCTAATCCATATTTAACAGGAATTTAATGTGTCCTGCAGAGGTTGACAGGACTCATCTCATATATTGTCATTACCTTGAGATAGTAACCTTGAGGGAGGAGAAGCAGCTTAATAGGGCTTTATTTGCTTCTGATTCTTGCTATGAAAATGTTAGCTCTTCTTTGTAGGTGTGAGATCCACCGCTTAATGGAGCGGGCCCTGGGAGTGCCTGTGGAGGTCTCCAAAAGTACTTCAGTCATATTGTCCCATGCCAAGAGGCTCGTTACAGGGAATGATTTAAACCTAAAGAGAAATTTGAGGCAAATCAGACCTGTGCCTCTTAAAGCAGAGAAGGGCAGCAGAAAGCAGAGGGGGGGAAGGAAGGTGCTCCTGTATGGGCAGCTGCTTTTCTCTCCCCCTCCCTGATCCCAAGTCTCTAATTCTTCTTCCACAACTTAACTCTGTAGTAAGGCAACATAAATTGTTTGGAATGAGGGTTTGTGTGGGAATATAAATGCACATTCATATCAGCTTTGCAAAATATACCCAAACTGTCTAAGTACTCCTATGTATTCTCTATTTTTAAGAGATTTTTGGGCAGGACACCAAACCCAATGAACATTCACTTTTAATGCAGTCTAGCAGCAGATGGTCTGAAACAGCCCATGGACTCTCAATCTCTTTTGAAGTCCAAAATGATACTAACCAGCAGAAGTGGAGATAATGAGGTGAGCAATTTGTTTTATGACAAGCAGGCAAAGAAATTTGTTTTCAATTAGCCTGCCAACACACGAGACTAAGGTTAAAGTATTTAGGGCTATAGCACCATTTGGGCTTTGGGGGTGTTCAAAGCATCATTGTTTTGTAACACACAAAAAAATTAGAAGTGAGTGGGTTTAGACTGAATTTAGTAGGCAAGGATCCTGAGAACAGCTGCAGTAAAGCACTGAGGTCAACTGAGTTGGTTTGGTTTTATATGCTGGTACATTACATGGCTGTTTTTCCTTTGTTTTCTGTGACTGGCAAAGTGAAGTTTTCAGATGTTTTTCACATATATTAAATATTTACTTCTAGGGAAAGATGGAATTTATTCTAATAATTACTCCATTTCCCATTACAAAACCATATGTATGTAACTTAAACTGCACGAAAATATATGGACTTGAGTTACTGAGTTTTCATATTTTATTGCGTAGTACATCATGAAAACTGGAAGAAATAAGTTACATGAATGTTATGCTGTCTTCCATAAATGGTGTTTCTGGAACATAATTGTCATGAGAAAACGAGTATTGTTCATTGCTTTTGACTCAATAGTATGTTGAAGACATCAGTCTAAGAACCAGTATGAAAACATATAGCACAACTCTCCAACCTCAAGCCTGTATGCAGCTCTAAAATTTTTTAGAAATCCTCTGCAGCTTTTCTTGACTGTCCATGCACACATGTTCTTCTGAAACTGCCCTTTTGCTCTGGTTTCCCATCTTCTGCGGGCAGCATCTGTCTTGTGGCACTGCACAAAGTTTGCCTTGCCTGGTAGTGCTGCATGGTCATGCTCTGGAGGAAGAGCCACAGATGGAGTCGTCCTCTGCCCAGCTCACAGGACTGTCCTCCCCCTCACATACGTGGAGGGAGGGAGGGACCCTCTGTGGGCCTCCTAGGACGTGTCTGAGGGTTACAGACCCATCCTATCTTGTTTGTTCTCCACTGCCAATCTTGGCACTCCCTGCGTTTGAACTTCTCCCTCAACTCACCTTCCCACTAACATTTCAGGCATTACTAAGAAGCATTGAAAAGTGTGTGTGGAGGTGTCCATCATTGTTTGAAACTTGCATGTACAGTTTTATTAATGAATTGTTCTTATTAAAGAATGTGTTATATGCTTTATACCTATACTTCTAGAAATTTAATTTATATCTTCATATCTGTGTACATATGCACAGATGACACTTTATATCTACTTATTTAGCATAAGTAGATTTATAGATATAATTTACCTATGTGTACAAATGTGTATTCTTTATACTTATTATAAGCACTTCTGGGTCCTAAAGGAAAGTGGACAGTATGTTTTGAGTTCACATGTGTATAGTTTTAAAAAATGATCAACCAGACAATTTCAGAGCAGCATGAAAATGCGTGGCGTGGAGGTGTGGACTTCCAGGGAAAGTTAGGGCTGGGACACTGGTCACCATGTGGCTTGGGAGGGGGTTGCCTCAGTGCTACTGGTTTCAGTAGGGAACATGTGTGTGTTCCACCATTTGCTCTTGAGCGAAATGCCTACCCTCAGGATGTGCAGGGCACACATAGTGTAGAGCTTGCACCTCAGGCACAACTGCTGTGTTTTCCTCTTGAATTTAAGTAAATAATAAAAATTAAGTAACTTTGAGAAACACTAAATAGAACCTTCCAGTTTTGTGCACATCTGCATACTACAGCTCTTGATGTTTTAATATAAGTTTCCCATTGCTCAGCATGTGATATTCTGTCATGCAAAAATGCCACTGAACTGTTGACCAGTACAGAAATCCTACAGGCTGAGATCTTGCTACAGTGACCAGTTGCTTAATATCTTAACATGTCAAGTAAGTGTGTAGTGTGTGTGTGTGTTTTAAAAAACAAAAACAAACAAACAAACAAAAAAAAACCAACACACACACACAAAAAAAACACCACCCCCCAAAACCCAAAAGAAAACCAAACCCAAGCCACAAACTGTACCCATATATTTAATACAAGTATGAAGTTTTCTTTTTAACTATACTGCTACTGTTATTCCATCTTTCTTAAAAATCTTGAAACATTAATTTGTGGAGGACTGTGGGAAGGGACCAGCTGACAAGTTACGATTTAGCTGGGAGTGGAAATGCCCTAAGCTCCCTAAGAACCTATGGAGACATGGGCACCTCAGGAGTGTGGGATTTTCACCCGCTGCTGCCCTTTACTGATACTGCGCCAAGTGATTTTTCTAAATCTCTGGAAGAACTGGAGAGTGATACAGGTTATCTTTCCAGTGCTTGCTTCTTGCTTCAAGGCCAATATTATTACTGGCCACAAACTCTTTCATGTCTGGAAGACTGTTTTCCAGCCTTTAACATCTCTGCTTCCATATGAAATGCTTTTCATGCAGTCTTTTTGTGGAGGATTGAGTCCCACAAACTCATTAAAGGTGCCCAAAGAGTTTTCCTGCAGTTCAAATAAGTTCATGTAGAAAAAAAAAAAAAAAAATAGCACTCCTCGTGCCTGCTAAAATTAACTTTATTGTTTGTCCATCAGAAGAGCTTAAACAAACTGCCTCCCTGCCACTGATGTGCCCTGGAAAATGAGTCCAACTCCTTGATTGTACAAGTAGAGGCAAGATATGTAAGGAGGAAAATAAAACTTTTAAAGAGTTGTAGATGGTACTGTATGGCTATGTTCTCAGTTAGTTGAAGCAGTAGTGTGACAGACTGTTAAATCAAACTTACTTCTCAATCTGGCTTCTCATGAGATTTCTGCTGTGCCTGCATCTTCTCAACCAAATGACTGCAACTAGCTTCTAGGTCTTCAGGGAGATGTTAATAATGCACATAATATCATTATCATTTAAGCTGCTCTGTCCCTTTCTGCTCCTTCTATTTTTGAGCCTTCTGTTGCTGCAAAATATAATGAGAATGAGATGCTCAAAACCTTTACAATTCAGTTGAGAGAATGCTTTGCTATCCTTAAAGTAGGGTTGTAAATAAGCCATTTTCTGTCACACTTCTCTGCATCCTACTCTTTTCCAAGGGTACGTTCACATTAACTTTATAATCACTGTTTATATTGGTAACAGAAGTTGAATCCTTCTTGTATGTAAAGATGTTTTGTGCCAGTGCATTGGTTTTTCTGATAACTTATAGCCTTAAAATACACAAATGACTATGGTAGGGGAAGGAGTCACAGAAATAATGTCTTCTGAAGCAGAGATAGAGTAAAAAATAACTGGAAATATGGTACTTTTAGGCTTTTCATTTGTGTTTTAAAATTGGAGAAATTTTATTCTCTGAAACAGGAAGTGTTACCTTGCATTGGGTACATAGCAATATTACAAGAAGAAATCAATATGAGATTTTTAAAGTATATATGAAGATATTTAAGTAAATGTCATGATAGGCAAATAGATTTAATGACTATTAAAAATAATTTGCTGTGATTTTTTTTTTTTAATTATAGGTGCCCTAGACTAAATCTTCTGGATAAAGTGAAATGCTTTCTTCAACAGCATTTTATCTGTGTAGTACTAAATCTTGAAAAAAAAAAAAGACATGAAACAATGAATTATGCTTGGTCTTGTCATAACTTAGTCATGTGACAGCTTGTCTTAAATATATGCTTCCCAATGTTTAGATTTGTTCCAACGTGTACCCTCTCAGAGCCATTTCAATAGCCAGTTTTTTATGGTCTATGAAGATAATATTTAAATAATGACACTTAGCATTTTACTTCATTAGATTGTAACATCTTTGTTCATAGAATCACAGAATGGTTTGTGTTGGAAAGGACTTCAAAGGTCATCTAGTTCCAACCTCCATGCCATGGGCAGGGACACCCTCCACTAGACGAGGTTGCCCAAAGCCCCATCCAACCTGGCCTTGAACACTTCCAGGGAGGGGGCACCTACAGCTTCTCTAGGCAACCTGTTCTAGTGTCTCACCACCCACACAGTAAAGAATTTCTGCCTGATATCTAATCTAAATCTACCCTCCTTCAGCTTAAGGCCATTACCCCTTGTCCTATCACTCCATGCCCTGATAAACAGTCCCTCTCCAGATTTCTTGTAAACTCCTGTTAGGTACTGGAAGGCTGCAATAAGGTCTCCCTGGAGCCTTCTCTTCTCCAGGCTGAACAACCCCAACTCTCTCAGCCTGTCCTTGTAGGAGGGGTGCTCCAGCCCTCTGATCACTTTTTGTGGCCCTACTTTCGACTAACTCCAACAGTCCATGTCCTTCTTATGTTGGGGACCTCAGAGCTGGATGCAGTACTTCAGGTGGGGTCTCGAGAGCAGAGTAAAGGAGGAGAATTACTTCCCTCAACCTGCTGGTCATGCTTCTGATGCAGCCCAGGATACACGTCACTTTCTGGGCTGCAAGTGCATGTTGCTGGGTCATGTTTAGCTTTTCATCCACCAACACCCCTAAGTCTTTCTCCTCAGAGCTGCTCTCAATTCATTCTCTACCCAGCCTTGTATTGGTGCTTGGGATCACCCCGACCCATGTGCAGGATCTTGCACTTGGCCTTGTTGAACTTCATGAGGACTGCATGGGTCTGCCTCTCAAGCCTGTTAAGGTCCCTCTGGATGGCATCCCTTCCCTCCAGCATGTCAACCACAGCTTGGTGTCATTGTTGAACTTGCTGAGGGTGCACTCGATTCCACTGTCCATGTTGCTGACAAAGATGTTAAACTGTACTGGTCCCAATACCAGTGCTTGAGGAACACCATTTGTCACTGGTCTCCACTTGGCCGTCAAGCTGTTGATCCCAGTTCTTTGAGTGTGACCATCCAGCTAATGCCTTGTCCACCAAGTCATCCATCCATCAAATCTCTCCGGTTTAGAGGCAAGGATGTTGTGTGGGACAGTGGCAAATGCTTTGCACAAGTCCAGCTAGATGACATCAGTTGCTCTTCCCTTATCCACCAATGCTGTAACCCCATCATAGAAGGCCTTCAAATTTGTTAAGCATGATTTTACCTTAGGAAGCCATGTTGGCTGTCACCAACCACCTTCTTTTTCATGTGCCTTAGCATAGTTTCCAGGAGGATCTGCTCCATGATCTTGCCTGGCACAGAGGTGAAACTGGCTGGCCTTTAGTTCCCCAGGTCTTCCCTTTTTCCCTTTTTAAAAATGGGGGTTACGTTCCCCCTTCTCCAGTCAGTGGGAACTTCACCGGACTGTCAGGACTTCTCAAATATGATGGAGAGTGGCTTGGCCACTTCCCTTAGGACCCACAGATGCATCTCAGGTCCCATGGACTTGTGCATCTTCAGGTTCCTTAGATAATCTTGAACCTGATCTTCTACAGTGGGAGGTTCTGCATTCTCGCAGTCTCTGCCTTTGCCTTCTGTGACTGGGATGGTGTGGCTAGAGCACTTGCTGGTGAAGACCGAGGCAAAAAAGTTGTTGAGCACCTCAGCCTTCTCCATATCCTGGGTAACCAGGGCTCCCACTTCCTTCTGGAGAAGGCCCACATTTTTCCTGATCTTCCTTTTGTCACTGATGTACCTATAGGAACTTTTCTTGTTGTTCTTGATGTGCCTGGCCAGATTTAATTGTCAGGGCTTTAGCTTTCCTAACCTGATCCTTGGCTGCTCAGACAATTTCTCTGTATTCCTTCCAGGCTACCTGCCCTTGCTTCCATTCCAATACCCTAATTATTCTTCCAGATAAGCACTATGTGGCTTCCTTTCGAGGACCTGGCTGAATCTGGGTAACATTCAGCCCAGGCTAAAAAGCTGCTTTCAACTGCAGGAGTCAAACTAGCTTGCTACCTGTTACGTTGTGTAGACTTAGTAATGTCTAACTCTGCCTGATGCAGCTCACTAGGATGCAAGGTAAAAGTAGTTTTGTGCTTTGTTTTAGCTATGTAGGGGTTAACTTGTAATCCTCTGTGTGTTTTCAGTATCAGTTGAATAACAAGACTGGAGGGAAAGTAATGAGAGGGAGAGTATTTTATCCTAGATATTTTTACATATCTGAAGCACAAGCTTTCCAAATTAGGAGATGCGTATGAGATGGAGGTCCCTCAGTGATAATGAGGACTCTCTCCCCAAATTAAGAATGTTTCTAGGCTTAGTGATGTGTCTGCCAGCTAATGTCTAATTTTACAGTATTTTTTTCTATGGTGTTTTCTGTGTGCATTATGTAAAAACTATGTTCTTCATGTCTTTGTTGTGGTTTAACCTCAGTCAGCAACTAAGCACCAAGTGTCCACGTGCTCACACCCCCCCTGTTGGGATGGGGGAGAGAATCAAAAGAATTAAAGTGAGAAAACTTGTGGGATGAGACAAAGACGGTTTATTAGGTAAAGCAAAAGCCACATATGCAAGCAAAGCAGAACAAGGAATTCATTCCCCACTTCCCACGGGCAGGCAGGTGTTCAGCCATCTCCAGGAAAGCAGGGCTCTGTCATGCATAATGGTGACTTGGGAAGACAAATGCTATCACTCTGAACATCTCCCCTTTTCTGCTTCTTTCTCCACCTTTATATGCTGGGCATGATGTCATATAGTATGGAATATCTCTTTGATCACTTGGGGTCAGCTGTCCCAGCTGTGTACCCTCCCACCTTCTTGTGCACCCCCAGCCTACTCATGGGTGGGGTGGGATGAGAAGCAGAAAAGGCCTTGATGCTGTGTAAGCACTGCTCAGCACCAACAATGTCCTTGTATTATCTATGCTGTTTTCAGCACAAATCCATAAATGTAGCCCCATACTAGCCGCTATGAAGAAAATTAACTCTATCCCAGCCAAAACCAGCACACCCAGAAACACATTTATAGAGCTATTTTTATGCGCTTAAAATTCTGAGATCTCATTTATGACAGCTGATTGGGAAAAAAAATTATGTTAGTCTGAAGACAGTCCCTAAAGACTCAAAATAAGATAGAAAGTCAGTAAAACTTTTTAATAATAAAAAATAATACATTGCTGTATAAAGAATACAGCATAGCATTGCTGTGTAATGAGTTCAGCCGCTAAATGGATAATAGTACCTCTCTTTCTTGAAATGGTGAGGTTTATGTATATGACTGACAAAAAGCCACTACACAGTCCATCTTCTAGATCAGAGGAAATCAGCCTTTAAATTGTGGTTTGTCACTTGTGCATGCGAAAATATGTTTGCACTAGTATGTGCTCACTTATGATGGTGCAATCAGCTGTATTGACAATGTGAGACTTGAGCTTGATCTTCTATCAGATTGTCCCCATTATTTCATGATCGTGCAAGCCTCTTTCAGCTTCAAAATGCTGCTCGTTTTTTTTTTTTTCCACATGAGCTTTGTGCTCCTGAGATAATGTATATGAAACTATAGATATAAGCAAGTCCACGGTGACTTGCGTTCTAACTCTGTGATGGGATTAGATTAACTTTGCACAATTCTGATTCTCATTACGAATCCTGTCAGAAAGCTGGATTCATGTTGTGCCATTTTCTATCCTCATTACCGTTTTTGTCACAAGAATGAAATTTTTCATCTGTCATACAGGCTGGAAAAGACAGCAGCCTGCAACTGTATTACGATAACCTTTCTAGTGCTGTGCAGTTTGACAGGCTGTGCCTTTCTGCTTTTGTTCTCTTTAATGGTTTCTCAACGTGTATGAGGGAGAGAAGGGATGGATATCCATCGCAAGGTATAATAATACATGATTAATAGTGTTGCCTGTATTCAGAGTACTGTAAGTTTCCAAACTGAGCAGGTTGCAAAAAGAATGGCAAATATTAGAAACATTGCTACGGCTGACTGGCCCCTTTTACATTTTCTGTGGTCCAAGAATTGAGATGAGTCTAAAAATATTAAAGTATCTAATAATATCAATGTTTCCACAACTTCATGATTGCTTTGGCTTGCTAGTATTACATGTTCCAAGTGATAGAGTTCCTCTGTAAAACAGATATGACAAACTGCCAGTATTTTACAATATTTAGCCTAAAATTTCTTACTCTTAATTTTTTCTCATTACCATAGTTTATGCCCTGCAAATTACCCTGTTTTATCAAATTCCTATTCTTCTTTTCTGTTTATGTCAGTAGACTAAGGAAATATAGCTGTCCTTTAATTATTCCTCACACACTCTGTAATGAAAACTTCAACAAAGGCTTTTTAAACAGATGTCCTTCATTTTTATATTTCATATTTGTAATATTTCCTGACCATCTCTATTTAGAAGATAAAATAATTCATGGTTCTGTGTCTATGCCCTCCCTGTGGTGATTTCCTGATCAAACTACCTGCATGATGAGGGTGTGTGATAGTACCCCTTCCGTAAGGGCTCACTAGCAGAAAGATGCTGGGATGCTGCATACAGAAGTTAATAAATTACTGTCTGACATGATGGCTAAAGCGCAGATGCCCAAAGGCCTCAGTTTTAACCACGAGTGTTAACACACAGCAATGTTTTTATAGGCAAAGGGCAGGACCTACAATGTGTACCTCTTTTGGAGGCAGGATTTAATAAATTGATGATATCTGACTGTTTCTTGCCCTTTTCCCCTTCAGAAATGTGTTGACTGACTGACACTTTCCTAAACTTCATCCTATCACCAATCCCCTGCATGACTGTGCCCCATCATACAGTGCTTTATGCAAAGGTCACCACGCTTCATGAGTTTTGTAGTTTGTCAAGCTGATTGGAGTAACTAATCTTTCATCAACACAGCGGGTTCTCGGAAATAAACTCAGTTTTCTTGCATTTAAATGTAACAGGTGTACCTGCTTTTTGAATAAATATGTCTAACAGCAATTCTACAGCAAACGTGAAAATATGGAAAAATCTCCATGGTCCTAAATCCTCCTAAGGGCCTTACAGAAACAAGGGGGTTATAAACTGTGTCTCACTGCTCCTAAATGTTACACGAGTGCACCTTTACATGAAGGCAGCTGGAACATAAAGTTCAACAAAATCATTGGAGACTCCATCTCAAATACAATCTATTTCAATGTGACCTTGCATCAGTGCGTCCTTGAACCTTGCCTGCTGGCAAGCGAGGTCCTGCTGCAGCTATCTCTCATCCTTTCACAGAGCTGTGTAGCTTACTCCAGTAGTGATTTTTTTTTTCCCTTTATCTTTTTTGTTGTTGTTAATGGAATGCCAGCTTCTTTTCTTAGCTGCCCTAAAGGCTTGCAGCATTACTTGGTATGTCTTTGTCTGTCTTCTTCCTGCACAGGAAAATCTAGCTAATTCAAATTTTTTCAATACTTGTCTTTACTCCAGTATGATTTACTGAATTAATGCAGGGATATAATACCAACAAAAGCAACATTAGGTAATAATGAATTTTCACCCCAGCATTAAAACCAATTAACCTACCACCACCTACACTTAAAGAAAGCAAACCAGATTCTACTATTCTTGTATTATGTATTATTTACTGTTCAGTGTGTCCTATTTAAATCTTGAAGATAGAGGAATGTGTTAAGCCAAGTAATTATTCTGTTCTATTTCATTATAACGTAGAATATCTTCTAAAAGCCTTTATGCTTTGTTTACTTCAAAGATACTATGTATAAATCAGGCAGTAGCAGCTGAGTTTGTGAAGTCAATGAGGTTATAGCAGGAATGGCTTTTGGTCCATTTTTTCTTGTAGGTACTCTTGAACTATTAACCTTTTTCTTTTGCTTGATTGTTCAGTAAATGAAAAGGTCTCATGGAGGATCCTAATCCCTGCTGTGGAGTAACTAAAATGACAAAGCAATTGTAAGCATATGCCTAAATTCAGAGAATATATAGGTATGTAGCAGGTTGGGGGAAAGCAGAGAAGGGAATGGTTATTAACAGCTTGTCCAAGTGACTCAGGGCACTTGTAGAAAGAAATTATCTTTTTTTTTTTTTAGTATCTCTTCCCCTGCAACTAATAAATAAAAGCTTTGCAAAAATTGCAGTGTACAGGCTTCGTTTGCCATCTGACATGCTATGTGTTGTATTGCAGACATTTAAGGACTTTAAGATTCTTTTCTTTTCCTTTTTCTGAGTTCTTTTGTCGGTCTGTAAAGTGTCCATGGAGTATTAGGAGGCATTTACAGCCTTGTTACCCTGATCGCTTCCTTTTAGGAAGGGAGACATCTACTTGGAAGAGTAACAGAAACACCATACCAAACAGAAAAGTAAAATCAAGCCAAAGTAGCAGAAATTAGGTGGCAAAATAAGAGGGAGCTTTATCTTTAAAGGCAGGCAAGTAGTCCCATTTTAATTCTGTTTGCAGGAAAGATACGTATTATTAAAAACTCTCTTATTGACCCATTAAAGGAAAATGTTGAAGTACCTATCATGTATGTTACTGGCCTACTATTTTTGGCCCTTGTTTCTCCGGCTTCCTAAGACTGTTTCTCTCCTTTTCCCTATGGCAGATTTCATGATGAAGAGAACCCTTAGGTAAGAATAGAATTGATCTTTGCAGCCTCACATTTTCTGGGAAAATAAGATTTGAGTGGTGAGTGCACCATTTTCCTCCTCCTTCTTTTCCTTGTCCAACTCCTGTTTTGCTGTGAGACTGTTTTACGAAAAAGTGGTGCAGACTCAGATTTCCCTAGGTTATGAAACAAAACACAAAAAAAGCAACAAAATAGAAATCAAGCCTAATTTCTAATCAGCTCTGACTAGTGTGTGACTGAAGAAATATCAACATTCTGTGCCGCTAGTCAGGCATGTTCTTGCAGTCAGCTCCTGTACTTTAGAGAATCAGAATACTGTGAAACTTACTGCTTTTAAATCCTTCTGTGAAAGTCTGTGGCTTGCTTTGAGAATACTTAGGAGCACAGTTGTATATTCAACTATATTCGTGACAAGTGGACATGGTAATTAATTGAAAATCAGTTTTAAAAAAGGATAATGTAGGTAAATGTCTGTGCAGGATAGAAAAGGGTTTTTTTTAAGCTATTTTATTTGGCCCTTAGAAGTAATGTTACTGCAGTTAAAAAAAAAAAATCACTGAAATCTTATGCAGGATTAAAAAAGGAATTGATTTTGCTTACTTGCCTCCCGTGGTGAGTCATTATTTAATTGTTATGATTCATAAATTTTGTATCTATATTAAACCATTGCTAAGTGCCCATGTTACTTTTTTATTTTACTTGACTGAAACTTTAGCTACTCCATTAAGAATTGGGTTTTGCCTGTTGCACTTCTTAATTCTAAAATCAGAATACCTTTGTTTAATTCTAAGTTTGTGGAAAATGCTAGAGCATAGTCAGGCCCTCTTCTGAGTGCCCTCTTTCTGATGTTATCCTGCATGCTGTTTCACAGGTATAATGAACTCATGGTTACTTAGGGAATACATAATTCTCTTTGATTTGCTAGATACTATAAACTAGTAAAATATCTTCTAGTTTGTAAAACATGCTTAAACCATGTAAGGCTCGTGATGGTGATGATAAAAGCTTCTACTGGAATGTGCATTGTCACAATTTGCGACGCTTGTTTTGGATGCTCCTGCCTAAAGCTCTTCAGTGATTGATGTGGTGGTAGTTTCTATCTTAGGCAATTATTTACCATCAGAGATTTCTAAGTCAATAAAACAAGGCATATCCATCTAAGCATCCTCTTATTTCTGAAAAATTAGTTTTCTAATAACCTTTTTAAGATTTTGTAGTTTTTTATTTTCTTTTTTCTTTCCTAGTGAAGAGCAGAGATTGAAAAAGTATGTGATTTAGGTTAACAAGGACTTGTGAAGGAAATATTTTTGTCTTTCCCATCCATTTAACACACAAAGGATTTGTGCTGGTTCCAACTTAGGAGAATCATTGCTTTTGGGAGCTGGCTGCAGTTTTTCTTTTCGGTTTCACTCCACGTTCCCTAAGACATCGGCTATTTGTTTTTCCCTTTGAAATTCTTTCAGAAGAGCAGAATTGGAAAATGTTTAGTTCTTTCATTTTTGGCCTTTGAAAGTGAAAATGTGATCCTGTGTTGCCAGTGTGTAGAGGATAAAAGCAGTGGTGTGGTGAACTGCATTTAAGTACACTTCTAAATGATGCCAAATCTTCTCATAATCTCGAGTCTTTCAGAGGAAAGATGATCTTTGGTTGGTGTAACATGATGGTAGTTTAGATACTGCTAGAGAGCAATTGACGAAATCTATCACATGAAAAAAGGATTCCATGGTGTAATACTACTGATTGTCAGAGTATATGAGCCAAGAGGTAATAATCACAGCTAAGAAATAGCCCTCACCCTCAGAGATGATGTTTTTTTGAATAGTAAAAAATAAATGATCACTTTGGACATAAAAAAAAAAAACATTTGCAAATGGTGGGTCTCACCCTTGCCAAAGACAAGCTTGTGTGAGGTGCTGAAATGGCTGGGTGGAGACAGGAAAGGATATGAGAAGGGGGGCTGCATCTGAAGAATTAGGCTGGAAGGAGCGGGCAGTTGAAGGTGAAAGCGCGTTAGGCATTTGGGGGAAAAGTTTTGGTCCTGCTGCTCTTGTGGCCGTCCCTCAGTGTTGGCGGTGGCAATTTTTCACCCTCAATATTTGAGACATTCATATTGAATCCTGAAGATGTTCCTTGTACGAAGTTATACTAATGCACGTTGTCCTACTGACATAAGCACTGGCTAGGGTTGCTGAAATAAACCCTTAAAGACTTCAGAGACTAGAAATGACCATTAAGTGTTTATTCCATCTTTTTTTCTTCTTGTCTTGCTGTTTTGTGACAGCTGTTACCTTGAAACAAATTTCTGATGGAACTGAGCGTTCACACGGATATTTTTTCCGTTGCTGGAGGTTGCAGCTGTTAATTAGCCATCTAAAAATGGCATTTGATGGTTTCCCAATGGATTTCTTTGCCACCACTTCTTTTGAAGCAGCTACTGAGGATGTTGTGCAGTAATGCTTCAAAACATAGCTGGTATATAAACAATTGCAATAGCCTGTCTGTTAATTATATGTATTCAGTATAACAGTCTAATCTTAGTATTGCTACAATGAATACAAAATGAGTTAACAATTCATTTATCCATTGTTTGCGCAATAATTTTAAAGCTCTAATACTCCATTTAAAATGTGGTCTGCTGTTTGCATTTGTGATGAGTAACTGCAGGACAGGAGAAAGGTAACATTAGCATGGAAGTGTCAATTTTTGGAGCCCTTAAATGACTAATTCAGCAGACAATCTGAGTCAATTAAAATCAGGTGAAATCTTGTCATAACCCCAAATCTTTCAGAGGAAAGATGATCTTTGCTTGGTGTAACATGATGGCACTTTAGATACTGCTAGGGAGCAATTGACGAAATCTATCATGTGGAAAAAAATTCCATAGTCTAATACTTCTGATTGTCAGAGTATATGAGCCAAGAGGTAATAATCACAGCTAAGAAATAGCCCTCACCCTCAGAGATGATGTTTTTTTGAATAGTAAAAAATAAATTATCACTTTGGCCAGAGAAAGCAAGTAGTTGGAGGAATTGTCTGCTGCCTCCTGGTCAACAGAGCATGCCAGCTTCGAATTAGATAAGTAGTGATGGTTGATTGAGACAGGGTTTTTTTGTTTGTTTTGTTTTTTTAAGTAGACCTCAACTTTCAAAGTTGTTTTTAGGAGCCATACTGTTTCCAGAAACACACTGTATATTATAGAGTATGTGACTCTAGGTCAGTTTTATTTAATGAAGCAATTGCTTGTAGTTACAAGCAATTGATGTGTGTATTAATTTTTGTATAAAAATGCCAAAATCTGGTATTTGACAGGTATCAAAGGGGCCTTTATGAACAATGGCCAAAATGAGATATCTCATCTTTCAGTGTGTTGGAGTTGTGTTTCAAAGATGTTGGAAATGTTGGATCAATAGACATAAGTCATCAGCAATTCTAGTTCCTCCGCAGAGAGAAAAAGTGGGGCCAGGAATACCTAATATAATTTTATTTCAAGTTCAAATAAAACCCTTCAATTATGCAAAAGAATAAAATAGCTTTTATGAATCTAGAACTATGAAATTAATTGTAATAACTTCAATTTTTTTACTTTCTTGATACACGTGACTCCTACACTTGTACAACGCTTTTCACGCAAATGCTAGAAATTAACTTGAATTAAGAAAATACAATTATGATGATGTTGTATGATGTGGGAGGAGGATTCCTTGTCAGGAATGGGTTGGTCACGTGGCCCTGGGTAAGTGCAGGGTGCTCCCTGCTGCTGTACGTGCTTACTGTCAATATTCATTCGTGTTGCAATTTCCATTTCAATTCCAAACCTCAAAATTGCTGTGCTCTTGTATAATACACTCCTGGCACTAAATCATGCTACCTACTGATGTTTAGTGACCTGAATGAAATTGTTTCGATGTAATTGACTGGCATGCTTTGTGTATAGAAATAAGTCTGCTCAGCAAAGGCTAAATTATGTTTTTAAGCCATAAAAAAGAGACTTGTCTATTTTAGATTTTGAAAAACAATGCGGATCCATTGATTTCATCCACAACAAGAGGTAAAATATATCAAAAAGTACCCAACCTTAAAAGCCATTGCTCTAGAATTGCACTCTACTGATTCTCCCTGTTTTCACATTATATCTTTTGCTATTGTGATAGACTTCTCTGATTAACACTGTGCTGCTCTTAACTGGGAATACAGCCTTGATTCTCTTTTGGAAGTAGGTTAGCTATGGTTGCCAAAAGGAAATGCAGTATACAGCAATAGGAACATGCAAAGTGGGCGGGTATGGATTGTGCGGTGGGTGTATTAAAAGCCTGTACTGCATAAAAGGCTTACTGTTTAGAGGTGCAACAGTACAGTACTTAAACCTTGTATGGAAAATTTTGTTATGTTAGATTTATATGCGCTCTACACTATGTGTCTTCCTATTACTTTTGTATTCTGTTATAATTGTGAGCGAGCGGCCGCGTGGTGCTCGGCTGGGCCTAAACCACGTCATCACCACAAAATGTTTTGTCTTCATGAAGAAAAATAATTGGTTGTCTCAGCTTTGGGAGAATACGTGTGTGATCTGGACAGAGGGAAAATCATGACAGTAAAGGGAGAGGATGAAGTTATGTCATGATTTTTGTCAATTTTGGAACTACCTAAATAGATGGTAAAGATTGATTCTTTTTTTTTTTAATGTTTTTTCTCTAATAATGAAAAAACTACTGTTGCTATCTTTCCCTCATATGCTTCATTAAAGCTGGCGCTCTGATCTGTCATCCCATGGCTGACTTTGAAGGATAAGAATGGACGGAAGTGATTGCATGAGAGCAGGAGTCCCAGCCCTGAGCCCTACTTTCATTACGTGTATTTCTGTGAGACAGGTTCTAATTCCTGCTATTTAAGGAACAGATTCCCTATGGTATGAGTTCTTCTTGCTGTCTGGCTTAGTGGATAGGTCTCCTGTGTTCTTCAGAGATACAGAAGCTTCTGGGTGTCTGAATGAAGGGGTAAGTCACTGTTCATCACTACTCGCTACGATGCATTCACCTTCTGGCCTCGACAGCCATGAAAGGTCTGGTAGCTCCCTCATAGAGCCTTTCAGGCTAACTTCTTTGCCCTCTAAAAAAGATCCCATGTCTGCCTGAAATCTGCACTTTGATAATCACATCAGCTCCTGCAGAAAATCTCAGAGGTTTTGCTGAGAAACACAGCAGTAATTTCATTTTGCTTTTTTTGACTACCGGTGACTCCAAGAAGTCAGTTTCTACTTGCTGTGCCACCTCAGATTTTTGTCCTGTGTGAGGAGCACCTATAAACTGCTCTCGGACCTGGCTGTCCATCGGGGCTCATCGCCCATGTGGCTAAACATTAGCTCTCCTCACCTGGCCCCTTGTTCTTTGTAGTATGCCACCTTGTTTCAGCAGGCAAACTTAAACAATTTGTACTGCTTGATATAGGTCAGGGACAGAATTATATCCTCTGATGTAACTCACATTCCTGACGGGAGGAGTGCCGATTGCATAGCCTTGATTCACTAAATGCTCTGGATGACGTCACAACTTGTGTGATTTCCTTTGCCTTCACTTTCCTTGCTACCTCTGGGTTGTTTTTATTTTGCTTTAAGGTATTGGTTTGGAGCGTGTGTGGGATTTATACACAGTCAGGTGTCAAATCTGTGTCCCATACTTGTAGGTTCAGATTTCTGCTGGCTAGGCTAAGAAAGGATAGCCTTAAAGGCACTGACTTATTTTCTTTTTACCCTCCACTAGCTTTGGGGCCTGCCTTCAGACTTCAGGAAAACCTTACCAAAAGAATACTGTGAAAAAATAGTATCAAACCCACCATGCATATGTATTTTAAAAATTCAGATGTTGTATTATGATACCTCTTTACGACTGTAAACAATTCCATTAGTTGTGAAGATTAATTTGTCCTGGGAGTTCCTTGGAATAGCAATGGTAACTTTGTGATCCCAAACCCGTATTATTTTAGAAAATATAAAGCTGGCAAGTATGCATGGTGTGGGGCACTTCTGCTGGCAAAGGTGTGGTAAGCATCTGAGTGAGGTGAATATGGATATCCCGTTTGTGTTAAAACAAGTATTTTGCAAAAAGCCAAGCTTTTCTCTAGATTGTGTAAGTTAAAGGCCTGCGCTCTCGTGTATGTTGTGTTTTCCTTTGAGCCTTGGCTGGGGGAAGTCACACATGTTTTATCCCCTGAAGGACTCCAAAGGGAGAAATCTGTCAGGCACTCAGAGGCCCTGAGAAGTCTTTTGGACTTCAGGTTTCTAGCTTCTTGTGTTCACTAAACATGATTTTGCTGGAAAATGCCACACATTTGGGACCGGATGTCAGCAGTGTACCATGGTGATTGCACACAGCTTTCTCCCTTTCCTGGTGCTGCAAGACGGGGCAGCTCTACAGCCCCACACCCTGCGTGGCAAACCTTCTCTTGCACTGTTGTACCCCTCTCCTCTCCACCGCCCTTGGTAATGTGTTTTGTTTTGTTGAAGAAGTCCTCTTCTCTGTAGCCCGAGTTCACTTGGGGACACCTTATGATAAAAGAAAGCCACCAGATCTGCTGGATCTGTGTGTGCTATCCAGTGCTCTACATTAAAGAAAGTAGTACTGCCTGCTGCAAAGAAAATGGTCTCTGCTTTGGTTTATTGATGCACAGAGATATTGACTAAAATGTTGACATGCAGTATTTTAAAGCAAGCTGATTATCCGAAAGCCTTCTGAATGATACTCTATGTTAGGTGCTAATAAAACTGCAATTTAAGTCATTCTGTTCACCAAGTGTTCCTTTTAATCCTCAGTGCCATCTTTCTTCTAAAGAGTACTTACAGGTTTACCAATCCTTGACTGTTATTAGGTTCTTGGAAAGTAATCTCAATTGTTTCTGCATGCAGTTTTGTACTCACTTGAAATGTCCTCTTAACTTTTGATGTGCAACTTGAATTATATGCATAGTTTTTACAATGTAAGTGAAAGATCTGTCATGTGTCTCCTGTCAGGTTTCTGATTTTCAGCTCACAAGTGTGCAAAAATCCAATACAACCCCCCATAATTCAGGCAGAAAAGTGTCTCCTGGTCAAGTGATAATGTCAGGCTATGATTAGCTGAAATGGAGCTGGCTTAGAATACTTTTTTTCTCTTCCTCACCCACCGCCAAGAACAGAAGGTGTGCCTGAGGCTTCGACTAACTAAAGCTTTGCAGACAATGAAATAGCAAAGATATTGGGTCAGTAAGCTTCTCTTTAAATATCTTATTATAGTTTACCTACTACTAAAGTTAAGGGGCTTGTTTGGTCAGTAGGTTTGTGATTGAGCAGCCTATAATTGTCTATATAGTCCCATCTGCCTCCTCTTGAATCTAACTGAAAGTCTGCATTTGTACTGTTTTCTCCAGTTACGTGTTTGGCCCCAAGACTCTCTCTTCTGCGACCTTTTCAGGTGCTGATTTTTTTACTTCTTTGCACATATAAAGATGGTTTACATTCTCCAGGCTCTGCGTGGAGTCACCTTACTATTTATACATTTTTTCACACCACTTCTGCTGCTGTGTTAATAATCGCCACTTTTTTCTTTCCCCCTTTAGAGACAATACAGAAGAAAAAGGGATCAATTTTCCTCATCCCATCTTGCCTTGCTGGCTTTCACATAAATTATTTTGTGCTGTGATTTTTCTGGTTTTACTAATGTTTGTTTGTTAATTTAACCCTATAGTTTCTGTATGTCTTGCTTGGTTTGATTGCTTTACTGCCACTTTGCTATGATTAAAGGTAAAAATGCCACCCTTTTGCGTTCTTGAATAAAAGAAGCTTCTCTTCACAATTCTCTATTCCTGTCAAGTGCAAGCACACACACCACTAAGGAATTCATGTCCTAAGGAAAGAAGGATGTGTTCCTTCTTTACCAAAGATAGATTTCTAGAAGAATTTAGATTGACAATGTGTTAGTTATTACTCAGATGAAGCCTTCAGTCCTATGGATGTGCACAGTTCCAGTGGCCTCTTACATAAAGGTATTAACACTTATATTTGATGTGCATGACACTAGAATAATTAAACTTCTTTCACCTCTATTTTTTCTTTTTTTTTTTTTTCCAGTTCCTTCTCTTTCTGTCCGTCAAAGTAAAAGGATCATTCTACTCTGATAGGTCCTTTGCTCTCTTTCTTTGTATTGTGTCATTTAAACATGCTGGTGGACAGACATCCTAAAGCATGGTCAGTTAGCTCATGGCAAAGTCCAGCTTGCCACAGTTAGATGCCTAACAGAGTAAGTTGTTCAAAGCCATATTTTCTAGCTCCCAGCTGTGTTATTGTCTCTTTTGTACATCAAATCAAGTCATAAACGTGATAGATTTTGTGTGTGTTATTCATGCGCATCCAACTTGTGGATGGACTTTATTGTCCAGTTGTCTGCTGACAGAAGTCCACAGAAGCCAGGGAGATGTCAGCTGTACAACTTTCCTTTATCAGAAACCTGTTGTGTTTTTCTCCTTTGTGCCTTTCACTTGTCTGGCACAAACGCTGAGCCATGGAGACCCGCTTTTGCACTCAGTTTCTAATCATATACCTGTAAAAATGCAAATGCTTGCTTTCATCCATAAGTTGTTCCGTTAACTTGGTTCATCATCTTCCACATGTAAGTGTATAGGTATTGTCGAGAACTGCACTGTAGTTTTTTTTTTTTAGGGACCTATTTTTGTTCACTTCTATAACTTGGATACTATTGAGAAATATATAGAACGACTGTTGTCCTAAGAAAAATGCTTTGGAATGGAGCTTACACATAGAGGGTGTAACAGAACAGTGGAGAACCTAAGAATATGTGCTTGGGACAAACATTAAAGAAAAGTGAATAATTGTTTGGAATTATCTTGAAGAAAGAATTTTTACGACAAAGAACTAAATTAAACAAAGTCCCCTTATCCCTCATTGTAAGTAGTTTTGTACGGTGTCAAGCTCCTTTCGGTGTTTGAGATGGTCTCATTCTTTTCAAACTGAAGTGACTGAGAGGACAGAAAAGACTGATTATAGGCAAAATGATCTCCAAAATGTCAGACAATGAGGATCACTTCAAGGCAATAATGAATTAAAATACTTTTCCATCTCTTAACTTTCTGTGGCTGAATCTGTACCTGCATTCAGTAGAAAGAAAAAACCCTCATAAAATGAAATACTGTGTGGTAAGGGTCATACAAAAATATGATTTATAGGAAATAACAACCTTCTACGTTACTACTTATTTTCTTCCCCAAAAGCTGGGATTAAAAAGTAGGTCAACAAGCCCATTTAAATAGCTTATTCCACAATGTGGTTTAAATTAGTGCTAGTGACAAGTGTATGAAGTGCTGTGCATTTTGTTTTTATAGCGTATTGGTTAAATTTAGAATTGTTCAAAGTGGCTGTTATACACAAGCCTCCAGGCAAATCCTCAGATCTCTCAGTCAGTGGACTTTGTTGTTGTTTTTAAACATATATAGTATGTTGGCATTGTGTTTGTGAACCAGGTGTTTTATCTGAACGTACAATTAGAGTAATGAGCGTTAATGTTAGTACGGTGGTGGACCCTCTTGAACTAAGGAGCTACAATTTTAGCTCAAAGGGTAACGCATTTATATGCTCTGAGCACGTGACTCCTACTCCTAGTTTTGTCCAGGAATCCCTCCAGAACAGTGATTTTAATCTAGAGACAAGCTGAAACCTTTAAGTATCACTGAACAGAACTGTCCTTGTAATGTTATTTAGTAATGATAGGTCAGGCAGCTTCAATCAGACAAATGGCCTGAGATGAAAGAGTGATTGTAGGCAAGGAAATGGCTTTTGCAGGAGCTCTGGTTTTGCTTCAAAAGCCGTTCTTTGGCTTACAGTTTCCCTCTCTGCCTCTTGAGAACTGCCAGAAACAATTCTGGCCCTGAAATTCAGAGGTACCTAGCGCCAAGGTGAGGAGAGAGGTTTCCAGCCCAGCTAGAAATCTTTCTCTGTTCCTCCTGCTTTTGTTGCTGTGCCGCCGAGGGTTCTCATCTGTGCCCTGACTGCGAAGATACCAGCAGAGCTGAGTGAATAATGAGGAAATCTACTCACTAGTGTTTTGACAATTGCTAAATAGAGTTTTGCTTAGATCATGTTTGTACCTATTTTATCTGCTGTGGAGCACTTTGTGAAAAGCTGTGGGAGTGAAGTGTTTGCTCAAAAGAATACTTGCAGGGAACTATTTCTGGACTGTATTCATTATTAATTTAATCAAAACCCAGTTTTTCTCACTGTGAAAGTAGCTGATTAATGATTACGTCATATGTGAGGAAACAGAAACAGAATAAATCAGTGTGTTAAATTCGAGCTCGTTCTTTTTCAGAGCTCTACATAATTCAGCTGCAGCAGCAGCATGTCTTCGGTAGCTTTTTTTGTATCCTGCTCTCCCAGTAATGATATCCCTGTCACAGTCTCCCTCCTGCCCTGCTCTTGTATGCCATTCTATTTTATGTAGGTTCTCATTCTGCTTTCATTGTGAAGTATATGAGCACCTTGCAAGTGTACGGTACGTGAGGTGACTGGCATCCATCATATTTGGCTTGTTCCTTCCGTACGTGAAGAATTAGATACGTAGTAGGAGTGCTTTGTTTGGGTAGGATTGTTTTCTGCTTATGGGAAACGAGATAGGCAGAAGAGTAGTGATTTGCATTTGGAGTGAGAATTGATGTCATTTGTGGCAGTCCTTGATTCCTATGGGAATTTGTTTCAGAGCTTCGGCCGGCTGCTGGCAAAGCCCTGTGTTTTAAGCCTGTTAGCTTTGTGTTACGCTTTTGTATCTGCATACTCCAAAAAACCCTCTTTCTCAAGTCTCCATTCTCACTTCAGTCCTGTTTCTCCCAGAACTGTCTCCCAATTGGAAGAGAGAACTGAAAATTCTGAGAAACTGAGGCATGAAAAGAGCTGCCATGAAGTGCTTTTGCCTCCCTTGCTGCTCTTTTTTTCTAATGTTGCAGTTGTTGGAGAGGCTTCTCCTTTGTGCTCTGAAAGCTGAGACACTGACAAAGATAAGTGAATAATTTTTAAAGCCATCTGTCAAGTGTGGTTAACTATTTCATGCTGAGTGCTGCCCAGTCAGGGTGCAATATTGAAACAAGCCGTGATAAGCTCTGCGCGGTAATGACTATGTTGCTCTTGAGTCATCCCTAAGCTCTAGCTAACAGTCCTCATGTATTTGGGAAAGCCCTTAAGCACATGTTTGTGCTCCTTTGACTGCAGTGGATTGAAGCAAAGGATTAAGCATACTTCCAATCAGGATTCGTTTCCCGTATTGGACCTATGTTGCAAACATACCTTAATAGAAACTGTCACATAATACTTCTCTTTCCTCCTCCTTATGTGAATAGTGAAATGAGTTAGGTGCAATATGGCAGGGTTACATGATGCCACAACTAGCTACTAATATAAAAAGTAATTTGAACATATATTTTGTGGAGGGAATTGATCTGGCAATGCTTCACAAATTTCTGTGAGAAACATAAAGAGCTACCTCTCTAAAGACTATTCGTAAGATATGATGCCATCTTGAAAGGTTATTTAAATTCAAAGAACCCTTTAAAAAGTAATTAAGTTTTAAGGGACTATTTTAAGAGCTTGAGAGGTTTAAGAGCCAAAGGAATAAGCTTTTATTTGAAACGTATCAATTCTTGTTAAACTTGATGAATCTGAAGGATATTTCAGGGATATCTCCTGTTTAGTATTGAAAGAGGAACTCTAAAGATGCTCTGAGAATTTACTGCTACAAGAATATTGACAAATTACTCTGTCTCAGCACTAATGGGCTACTTATTCATGAGCTGAAGATGAATTTCCTGTTTTCTTGAGCAAGGAAGCAGCAAGCAGACAGGTAAGAAAGCCCACAAAGAATAAGTTCTGCAATGTGACATGAAGACTGACAACCACCTTCCCAGCACTGTAATGACCTCATCATGACCACATGATCTTGACTGAAATTATGAAGTTCCACCAGGAAACTGGATTAAAATTTTAAGATAGTGCATTAAGTCAAAATTCAAAAGTGATTGTAACTTGTAACAGTGGCAAAACCTGTATAAGGTAAATTTGCTTAAAATATGGCCCTATAGAGAGGTGGTAGGTCAAACTGAGATTTTGGACAAATAATAAGACTTGATTGGCATTTAATAGGCATATTAATGAATGACTCTCACAAAAATTCAGATACACTTTTGTGTATCTGATGCCATAGGACTCAGGAACAACCATAGTTATTTGCTATTTATAATTTATTAAGTTTTCCATGGTAAATGAGTAGAGACCTTCCACAGATTAGTGAGATTTCCTTGCCTATCTCTTAAGATTTATTTACCTAGGATGTACCCTAACACATGTTTCAGTTTGGAGAATTAAGTATCTTGAGGTTGAGACTAACCTCATTGTCAGAGGTCCCACCTGTGACTGTAGGTTTTCTCAGGAAAACAGACGTAAATGAGGTAGCTGTTGTTTGTGTTCTTTTTTTCTTTTCTTTAGCAGTCCCACAATAATCATAGTTAATCACTGCTTACTGATAATTTTGCTTCTTTTTAATTGTGAAATTTCCTGAGTTGCACAACCAAATTTCATCGTGGTCCCATCCGTGAGTTTTTCTTGAGAGACAGTCATTAAGACTTGCCCTGCTGTGTCTTGTTTCTCTGAGCCGTTTTTGGTAATCTGGATAAATAAATCAGTGTAATTCCTTAGGAAAGCATTTCTCTGTGAACAGGCTGCGTGAGCAAGGCTTGAATAATTGAAGTTGGATTTTACAATCCAGCTTATTTGCAATGATGTTACCATACATGATCTACATAACTTTGAAATATTTAAATCTCCAAATTGATCTATTGTTGTTCATTCTGCCTCTATTATGTCACAGCTTGCATTTTGTCTCTCACAGTGCTCTCATGGTAAAACGAAATAAATATGCTCATGCTTTAATAAGTGATTAAGCTTTTTGTTATAACGTCATTAGTCTTTCCACAGAAGTGAGGCCAACTGGGCTAGCCAAACAACTGTTTCTTGCTGCTTCTGAAATGCTGAGATGGCTCTAGGTAAAACAAACATTTCTATTTTGCTTCAGGTGCTCTTGATATGTGCTGCCTATCTTAATCTGCAGCCCTAGAAAGAGTCCAAATCACATGGAGCTTGGCTCTGGAGAAAGGGTTATTAACAGGGTGATTTGCTAACTTCTCTGCTTTTCTCACTCTTCTTATTCTGTTTTGATAATGGGTAGATACACCAAAATGGCACTGTGTGGTACCTGGCCTGGAAAGTCAAACAGGTAAGACTGTTGCTCACAAAGCAATTTCAGTTAGATATACATGGATGTAGTTGCTTTAAGATACAGCCATGTAATACTTACGTTCTCATGTTTTGTGACTCTTGAAACTTAGTACCAGGAAAACTAATAGTTTTCATCTGAGCAAATGGCTTCTGTCTAACACAGAATTGACACGACATGAAATTTTGTATGAGGATTTTCCTGTTGAACTAAAAGAAATGGATAGAAAGAAGTGCCAACAACTTTAGTAGCAAAGCATACAAATTAATTTCCTGGTGATTCTCTTGAGAAATCTAGGTATGATTCAATTAATCTCCCACAAATTTGGGTGATGATTCCCAAACTGTTATTCCCATCTGTATTTTTAAACTCAGGTGGTTTCACCCAGGATTGGCTAAAACCAGCTCTCATGAGCAGACATTTATATTTTTGTGGTGACTTCCAGCTGTGTTTGGAGGCATTTTTTGCCTTTGCACAGCGCAGTTGATGTATTTAGGACTCTGGCTTCACTGTAAAATTGAGTGGTTTTTCTAGTGTAGCTAATGTTGTGTTAACCCAGGGATACAGGTCTGGGCTTAATCTGACTCATCTCAAATGGCCCTGCTGTCCTAAATGGGGCTGTCCATGCATATGGGTAAGCTGATACCTCAATACCTGCAAGAGACTGGCTTGAAGTTTGAGCTGAACCACCAACAATATTCTGGAGGCAACAGACTCCTTAATCATCAGTTCCCTAAGGCATTATGTTTTCCTTGTTTTTTATTTATTTATTTTAAATTAAAATTGCTCTCCCTCTTAGAAATGTCATTTCCATGTGAAAAAAAAAAAAGCTACAAGTTGACTTGATCATAAATTTCTGGGAGGCACAAATTCTGGTAAAACCTAGAAGTTGAAAGGATTGCAACATTTCAAAATTCCTTTGTCAGGCCCTGTCTTTATTTTAATTTCTTCTTTCTTTTTCTTCCTACATTATTACTGTCCCTACAGGAATGATGCATGACAGAGAATGATGTTCCCATTAACTTAAATTGTTACCCATAAACCCTCCAGAGATTTCTAATTAATATGGAAAGTTTGCTAGATTGGGCTCCTTGTGAGAGCCTGCTCGTGGTGCTCTGTATTTTTGCCAAAGCAGTCTGGAAGTCCATAAATCTTCATAGTTCTGGGATTCCCAATATGTCCCATTACAATGAAAAAGTGGCATCTGATGCAGGGAGTGTAAATACTGTATAGATGTTCAATAAAGTGTTTCATTCTTCACTGGTGAATTACAGCTTTATGGCACATAAATAAAGCAAAGCAATGAGAACTAAAATATGAGGAATGGGTGTTATATCATCTATGTTATCTGGAATGAAATTGTTTCTACTGTGGTGACAAATTTCTCTTCTTCAATTTGCATTTGTGTCTTGTGTTACACCACTCTAAAGACAGCTGGTTGATGTTGTTATACGTGAACTCTAACAATTACACAATAGATTCTATCCTCCAACTTTTCATGGGGGAGATAAGTCAGACTGGGTCAGAGATCAAGGGTTATAGAGTGTTGTTTATCAGCCTGGTAAAGTTGGAGAGGAAACCGTGTTTTTTAAGAATCGACTTTATATAGTTAAAAGAAATGAAGATTTTGGACACACAAAACTCTTCTTTGGTTGATTGGGATAACAATCTTTTGATCCACCTGTTGTTTGGGGAGTTATTAGTTAAATTAATTTTGACCACTTTGTATTCTGGAGGATGCTCTTCCTCCTTACTGATTCACAATAAGAATACACTCTTGAATGCAAAGATGATGGGTATGAAACTTTACCCCAGGAAGGAATCTGGCTGACTGATTCGCAGCTGGAGATTATGGGTGGTTCAGTATTCAGTTCTCTATTTGAAACAAAAACCCCACAAAGACCCACCTGTCTGCATTAGATACAAGAGAGCTGAGGGAGGTAGCACCTCTATGCAGTCATGTGGGCTTAGTCTTTGGTGCAGTTTGACTCTGAAATTGCTTTCAAAGGGACAGATATGTTAGCTGATCAATCACAGTTTATTTAGCTACTTCTGAAGATATTGTGAAATTCAAATGTTCTTGGCTATCTGGTAAGGCAGCTGGATGCCTGGAGCTTTCCATGATCTGAGAAGGTGTCTGTAAGAAGCAAGTGATCTTCTTAGCAAAATGACTATCTCATTGATGGTGGTTATAGCAGCAATGGCATTTTAGACCTCAACAATGCTAATGCTTCTCTTCAGTTTAGGGACTGAAGCCCAAGCAGCAGGGTTGTTGACGTGGAGGATGAAGCTAGCAGGAGGGGTAGACATATAGCAGATGCATGTTGCCAGGCAGCAATGATGAATGTTTTCTTCCTTGTTCCATGTTGGTTCTGGGGCTGTGTAGTACAGCAGCTGCAAAGGACTCCGGTTTCTTTCTTCCTTTCTTGTGCACCATATGGAAAGAAACTACACTAGAAGCTATGGAATTGGGTTTGGGGATGTGGATCTTAAAAAACCAAAAACCTTCCAAAACCACAAAACAAACCCCCCAAAATACCCCACATACCAAACAAAACAAAAAACCCAAACCCAAAACACCCCCAAATGACAAAATGAAATCTAAAAAAAAAAAAACAATTCCCAAACAAAAAGCCCCCAAACCCCAATGAAAAACACATAAACAAAAAAGCATCCCCTTCAATAAAACAGCAGTATATTTATACTTTATTCAGCATCAGCCCATGATGGGTTTTGCTGTTGTAGTGATATATGAATTTTTGTAATTCAATCACTAGGATAATCACTTAGCAACAGGTCATACTCATAAAATGGTTTGGTTTGGAAGCAACCTTAAAGATCATCTAGTTTTAACCCCCCTGCCATGGGTAGGGACATGTGATGACAGAAGTGAAAAGGATTTCATAAACCATCAAATCCAAGCTGCTGTGCTAAGCATATTGTCACATCACTCTATTTATAAATGTGCCATCTCCATCAAAATTGGTTGGGATGTTTGTTCCTCTTACCTGTATGAGCAGCGTATTCTAGAAATGCACTCGTCGTATGGAGGGTCCAGTCTATGCTTATTTATGGCCTGGTGATATCCATTAGCTGTTCAGTCTGCACTGTACTTCAACAGCTCTTTTCTCCCTCCAGTGTTCATACTCTGCTGTATTCATATACAGCGGTTTAAAGACTTCTCTGCCATTTTTCTTTTTGTCTGAATTGTGCGCTTTTCGTGTAGGATAACCTCTATTCTTCTGATCATCTTAGTCCTCTGACCTGTAGTAATCTTAATTCATCATGAAAATAGGTAACTTTAAATTTATAAGCTTAATTCTAGATAAGATCTTACAGAGGTAATACATAGTGCTCTGACTTCTTATACCATGTGTGATGCATCATAAGATTGCATTTGTCTTTCTCATGTCTGTACTTATGATTCTATGGTCATTGCAATCTGTGTGACCAAGCAGTTCCAGTTAGTGAACTCTGAGTCTTTACTAGAATCTCTTGTTATATGCCAAGGCTTTGTCTGTATGATGAGACTTAATGTTGCCTTTCCTTTCCTAGCTGAAAGGAAAGCAAGCCCTAACGGACAGATGGGAAGAGATGCAGTACACTTTGGTCATGTTCCTGACTATCACGGATCAGGACCGTAGACTTCAGTCTGGAATGCCCATGCTTATTTTGTGAATTATTTTATCAGTTTTATTGCTTTTATTTCACTTTAGTTCTCTGCATTTTTGATGTCACCCTATTATGTCATCAGCTCAACTTACTATATTCACAACAGTAAGTGGCTTGATACGATTTAGACAGATGCTTCTGTCTTCATGGATGAAAGGTATGGCTGAAATCTTGGATGAGCCAATTCTCTGTTAGTGCTGGCTAGATATGGAATAGTTTAAAATCGGCCTTGATCAGTGTGGGTTTTTTCATTTGTGTTTCTGGGCTTAGATGGAGGTACAGAATATAATAATGTTCAAGTGGCCTTTTTGGCATTTTGGGGGGAGTCTGTTTACATCTGGAGCAAAGTTTTAGAATTAAGATGACTTTATTTGAACAAATTAACTTTTTCCTAGGAGATTATACTTATTCTTACTATTTCATATATAGCTGTGGAAAGAGCTGCTCCAAATACCCAGTGTGTTAGTGATCTTGGTTAACAGGAGATACGACAACTCTAGCAACTGTCTCTTCACTAAATTTACAGGTTAAATCAAGAAGCTCTGCATTTGGCTTACACGCAAGATTGAGGTCAAGGCACGTGCGCTCTACTCTCATCTCTGCCACAGATCTGCTGGATAAGCCTGGGACAGACTCTGCCCTTTAGTTTCTTTGTCTATAAAACTTAAAAACACATCATCAATTTAACAGTCCATGACACCTTACAATTTGAGTTCAGCCGTGGCCTCTGCCTCAGGGGTTTCAAAGCAAGTGGCGTGTTAAGGTGTATTTGGCAACATTGCAAAAATGTGGTAATGATTACATTAAGTCAGTGAAAGAAATAAAATAAAAGAAATTAAATATATTCTGTATGTTCCCTCAAGTTTGGCAGCTGAGCGTCATTGAAAGCAAGGGTTTTAAGGTTCTTTGCAGTAAGTCATATCTTGTGGCAGATACGCCAGCTGTACCTGGACTTAAAAACCATAACCGGTTGTCTGGGGTTTAGGAAACAGAAGGGTTGGAAGTATGTCCATATTTCACTTCTGTTGAGTGTCTCGTTCCTTTCTTCTTTTAAGAGTTTTGTCAGCTTCCCTCTAGGACCAAGAGCTCTAATGTGCCTTCATCCCCTCATCGCTCACTGCCAGCAGGGTAACGAGGCCTGACTTAGAAATGCTGTGTGAGTGGCAAGCAGCTGAGCAGTCTGATTCAGTGTATTGCTGCATACAGCACTGTAAATCTGGCAAACCTAATTATACTCGGAGGGATAATGACAACTCCATATGGAATGGAAAATTGTTTGCATGTAGATTTTGCTTCTTAACTCTTCTGGTCTTCCTGTAGTTAGTAGGCAGGCAGCAGCCTCCAAAGCTAACAGTGATACTACTTCTTGTCCAGCTGGCATGGAAGATTTAACTTCGCGTGAGCCAGCTGGCTATCTCCTTGCCTCCTTTCACCTAAGAGACCGAAATATGTCATCCTTGAGATATGACCATACTCTTGGAACTTATGCATCTTTCTGGGAAAGAAGCAGCGTTATTAGTACTCTGTATAAGCTTTGCTTCAGAGATAAAATATATAAATATACATAAATATGTATCTATATGCTTTATCTATCTTCATGCACAGATGTTAAAACTAAAATGTATACCAGAGAAACGTAAAGCTTACAATTAGAAATCCAGAAAAAGAACCAGGAAATGAAAAAGCAAGGTACTCCGTTTTCATTTTGACATGACTGTCTTACTTTTCCCTTACCCTGCATATGTAGTAGCTTTAATTATCAGTTGGATATTTTAAATATGCAGCTAAATTTATTCCATATACATACTCAGAGGCATTGATATTAGGAGACTCAGAGTATTTTCATTTCCTGTGTTTGGGGATTTAATTTATTACTCTTCAGTATGACACTGGTGGGTTTTGTACTTCTTTAATAAATACAAATAAAATGGAGAAAGATAAAAATGGCTTTTTTAATAACATTGTTTTATAAGTAGTTCTGCCAGGCTCTGAAAGTCACATCTGGAACAATGAATTGAATGGGACATTATAACATTTACTGGTGGTGATTGGCTGAATCTCGATTTTGCAGAGGTAGCAATGTATCAGTCTGAGCCATGACTCTTTCCCAGGAGAATGTAGAATTTGGAGACAGTTGAAAGCAATGAAGACACAGAGAATTCTACCTATTTGGGTGTGGTGCTCGGGAAATATTGGTGATATCTCATTAAAAGAAGCATCTGTAATTTAATGTCAATTGTTTCAGCCAATCCTGATGAGCTCCTTTTAATAGCATGGGAAGTGAATGGGGTTATTTTGTATCTCCCCTTTTGGCTGCTCAAAACAGAAAATGCTCAAACGAAGCAATTTTGAAATTATCTAAGCTTGCAAAAATGAAATTAAAAGCATGACATAAAAGCACTTTAAAAAGTGCTAACTGTGGATTCTTGTCTTGTATCTCACGAACAGCAGATGTGGCACAAATAATCTGAGATGCCTACAATGCAGAGATTTATTAAAAGCAACAAAGAAAACTCCTTACCTCATGTAAGTAACTGATGTTTGTCCACTGAATGCCTACTCCTGGTGGTACCAAGTGCCTTCATTTATATTGACTAAAACAAAATGGCCTTTATTCAAATAAACCTTTAAATAAGGTTAAATATTTGCTTTAAAAAAAAAAAAAGTTAGAAAGTGTAACTTTCTTCCAGGGTAATGAATGAGGATTGTGGCAATGAAATCGTTATAATCCACTTATTAATTGAACATTAACAGTAAATGAAGTTAGGATTTAGAGTAATTAAAACAGAAGTGCTGCAGATTTTAGGTTATTACAGTCTAAAGTAATGTACTGCTACCCTTCTTGCTCTAACAGTTTCCTCAGTGCAATGTGTACGTTGCCTAATGACTATAACTAGGTACCCAGTCTTGGCTGTTGATCAAAGCAGCGGACTCACAAGAAGGATCTCAAAGGATATCAGATGTTGTTTGTGCCAAGGTTGCTGACCATGCATTGCTCAGTGCTCTCATCTGCTCTGAACACTTGTCATCTGCTTTGTCATATGAGATCTGTGATCTCTGTCTTCTAGGTGGAGAAAATAGTCCCTCGATGCTTATTGCAACTGGCTTTGTGAATGCTATATGTTTAGAATGCTGGGGACCAAGCAAAATAGATCACATGTGATATTGAGAAAAGTTCTAAAAGGCCATCATATAAGACTGTTTTGTAAACTGACTTGGGAAATTCTTGTCTACATTGTCAAACTTATAAAGGCAAGTTTAAATAAATCTATAAAACAAGATGAAATAAAAATAGGGTGTTTACTCCTAATGAAATGGCCTACTTAAAGTTTTTGCATCTTTTGCAAGCTTTAACTGCTTCAACTGGAGGCAGTTCTTAAAGTTGTCTAGCACCCAAATTATTTGCAGTAGTTTTTGAGCCACGGCATCCTCCAAAGGGATCTACAGAGATATATCTAGGAATATATCCAACCATACTGAGCACAGGAGATCGCTGATGCTAAGTAAGATGTCTCATGTTTGGATTCTATCCACAAAAAGGGATGTAGTACAATTCTTAAGTCCTAAGACTTCCAAACCATGGATTACATTATGAAGGGTTCTAGAAAATCTTTTAAGTGAAATCTATTGTTGGAGATGACTTCCCTGAGGATTACTGGCAAATGCATTGTATTTATGTGGATATTCCACAATTTAGATGACGCAGACATGACGACTTTCTCATTCTAATTTCTTTTTGGACATGGTTTATGATATTCTCCCAAATTACTTCTTGGTGTGCAATTTTTCATGCTTCTTGTTGTTCTCTCAGAAGTGAATTTTTTTCAAAGGATTTCAAAGAAAATTATTTTAGGTCTGAGTGATCTGAGCATGAAAAGGATTGTTTTGACACACTTTTATGCTCTGTTTTCTCCAGAAGTATTTCAATCTGAAAAATGCAATTGTGATGGGTAAGTCTCAGCCTCTCAGATAAGTTGCTATAAGAACACTAAAATGACATCAAAAGGACATTAATAAGGTTGAGAAGTTAAGTGCTTGCCAAAAAAAGTTAGGCAATGATAGAATGAACGTTGATAGTGAATCCTTAATTCAGCCTTGCTCTGTATATATTTTTAAGTGATAATGTACTATTTCTTTCGTGCCTTGTCTTTTTCTCGCCTGGTATTGTCTTTCCTTATTTGTGTGTCTCTTATCACATTTCTCTTTCCAGATCCAGTTTTCTTGCCCAGTAATTCTTTGCTTTATCCATCCAGACTTCTCATCTCTATCTCCTCCCTGACATTTCCTTGCCTCACTTTCTTACTTTCACCTTCACTCCTGAACATCTCTACCTCTGTTTTTTTTTCACTCTGCTTCCTTATGTCATCTTCCTGCCGTTGGCCAAAAAGAAATGAAACTGTAAGGAACAACAAAATCCACATCGTATTTCTTATGTACCTATCTTAGGATGTAGAGAACTGATTTATGCATGGGAATGTCTTTGAGAACAAACTTTTGGAGGGGGGATGGAGGGCAACCCTTCCAGACTGTGGCCACAGTCCAGCATCTCCTGTTCATTTGTATTGCAGGTTCTTTTGCTATGTCCTGTGCTTTGGGATTTCCAGTGGGTGCTCAGCTCTAATGAAAAGTCCTTGAAAGTGGACAGGACATGTGAGCTCCAACAGTGGAAATGCAGAGTGTAGCTGGTGAGAGTTCATGCTCTACAGCAATGCTCAGAGCAAGACTTCATAGTGCTGGGGGCAGCTGATCTATCTTGTTTGCTACTGCCTTCCTTCTTTGTCGTCTTGTGCGTTTCGCCCTCCTGCATAAAGCAGCAATCTGTAAGTGCAGCATGTTTGCCTTGCTTGGAGCCTCCTTGTCTAGATCTTGCTGGGACTCCAGGGATTTTTACCTCAGAGATACCACTAACTATGTACTTGCCTCATGTTCCCTACAGCTCAGTCAGTTCAATTACTGATGTGCTGGATGTTCTAAGAATGTGCTAATAGCTGATGTAAACATGTTACAAATGTCTGCTGGAGTAAGCTATCTAGAGGAAAAAAAAAACAAAAAACAAACCAAACCCAAAACACAGACAGAAGAAACTGTTCTTCACATATTTGCGTTTCATGAAATATATGCCAGCATGCTAAATTGGAGTGCAACTCCTCTGTGAAACCAAGTGCTCCTTTCACTCTTACCCGTCTTGTTTCCCATCCTCTCCCTCTCTTTTTTTATTAAACTGACTTTTTCTATGTTCTGCTAGGTTAAATTAGTTTAGGTCTATGGGGAAGGTCACTGTGTGTATGTGGCATCAACTGGAACACCCCCCTGCAGGTTCGTGGGGTGTTGCTGGCCTGTGCTCTGTACTCCGGCTTTGCTTAGTGATCAGTGTGCTGAGAGGTGTGAACGCACTGAACAAAGCAAGGAGTCCAGCTCACTGGGTGAATTTTAACCTTAGTTTAATTTGGGACCTTCCAGAGCTTTTTGCAATATCGGTGAGGGAAAAAAAAAGCTAACTTATATTCTTAATTTTCTGCACTGTAAGTAGGTCTGGCTAATTTGTTCCCCAGCTGTTTAATTTGCAAAGGAGGCCGTCAGTCTGTGTTAAATAAAACTGGAAAAGAAGGAGCCGGAGGAAGATCTGTGTAACGATGAAAGTTTGTTCCAGTTCAAAGCTGCTGTTGATATTGGGTGCAATCCAAAATCTCCTGATGCCAGAGGAAATGCTTCCATGGATGTCATCAGATTTCAGATTGGGGCCAGCGTGCTCAGCCCACTGCTCTTCTGGCATGCTCTGGTACCTAAATCTCTGGGACAATGGATTGTCAATGGCATTTAGAGAGACCCCACTCCTAATTGTCCCCTGCCTGGTACCACGTGCAATAGATGCGTCCTCCCACTCGCGTAATTCACTCTAGCTAGCTGTTTCTGCCCTCAAGTATTTACTGTGAGATACTTCTGTCTGTCTTTTTTTTTCAACCTAGCCTTGCTTTTCCTTTGCTTTCATGAGGCCAGGTATGCATGGATTTGTGTAATCCACTGGTGTCATGGACCAGGTCTGGTTGGCCCCTGCTGCCTGGTGGGCAGCTGTCCCCTAAATCCAAGTTGCTGGCTCATTCAACCAGGAGCTGATTCCTGGATATGGTCTCTTTGGACTCATTGTCTGAGCCTGGGCATGCTCTGTGACCCCACCACTGCCACTCTCTGTGCTTTCGCATTTAAAAAAAAAAAGAAAAAAAAAAAAAGAAAAATAAGTGTGTTTTGAGAACCCAGGTTTCTAGGGATCTGCTCTGGTGGTGCTGTATGTTATAGGCTCAGGAACAAAACCATGGTCTTGGCAAGCCCCACTAGAGAGCAGTCAGCCCTGGGACTGAGAGGAGCTCCCTGATGGAGGGGCTGAGATCGGTGGTCTCCTTTTGACTCTGCTTGTCAGGGAAATGTGCCTCCTCAGACATCCTCATGGCTGAAACAATTTCCCGGTTGTCTTATGATCCATATTGCCTTTTGGTGTTGCCAAGCATACTGTTTTCTCTTTTGTTTCATCTGCCTGTTTTTTCCGGGCTTTATTTGTCTCTACGCTGTTGAAACTTCCTGTTTTCTCTTCCAACTTAGTTTTAGAGGGAGTGGGATGGAGAGCCCTGTCAGATAGTCTGTCTGCTGGTTAAAAGATGCCATTGCCCTTAGCTAGGCAATCACTTACATCAGTTCAGCGGACAAAGATATGAAAATACTTGTTTTGCTGTCAGAGCAGAGCAAGTATTTAACTCTCTCTAATACCTGAGTGTTTGTGACTTTTTAACAACTGTTGATAACAGATTATTTGCTTTAGTAAAACTTTGCATTGTGGACTATTTATTATTTTGAGCTCTGTGATGGTGGGGTGAGGAGAGCTGGTATAAATCACTTTCTTGTTCTGAATCTGTTTTTCCATATATAAAAAGAGAATAAAAATACTGGCTGTCTTTCTGATATGCTTCGAAATCCACTGCTGAAAAATGTTACTTAAAAGTTGGACGTTATCATCTGTAATTATAATCAAACCCATATGAGCATTATGCGTAAGAAGGCAGCCTGGTAGCATATATGGCTGCAAGTGTAAAGAAATCAGGAAATTCCAGCCCCTGCTGTAGATTGAGTGACGCTGCAGGCATTTTTTTTAGCAGATATTAGCTGTTCATTCTATCAGTAAGGCAGAGAACATGGTGAGCTGCCTTGCTACATGTTAAAACTCCTCTCTGTATTTAATTTCTCTGCCATGATTTTGCATTAGTATAATCCTTTGACCTAAATATGAATATCAGAAAAGGACTGAAAACTGAAGTCAGGTTTAGAGCAGAATGTCCTGCTATGCTTTGTGAATGGCATCAGTTTGGGGGAGGGTGGTGATGGCAACCCACATCCTCAAAAATCTAGAATTGGACTGCAGAACCCAACTTATTTTTTGAAGATATAGCTTCTCTTTTGATGTCTACAGTTTTCACTCCTGTTGTAGAATTCTGTCTTGGACCATGAGAACCTTGCATGCACTTTTGGGCATCAGGTTACTTCAGTAACTTCTATCTAAAATATCAGCTTTTTACTGTCTTACAAAAGCAAACAGGTTTTGTTATCTCAGATAAAAACATCAGTTACTGTTGATTTAAAAACTATTTTTTACTTGTGAACATACCTTAAGCATGAAGTGTCAAATGTGAATCTTTGCTATTTGCTGATTTCAAATATGTGAACTGGATAAATCAGCATGCAATTCTGTAGCTGAACAAGGTTTCAGATCTATACCCAAAACTCTAGCTGCTCCTTTTGCTAGTCTCACTTCCCTTGCTGATCTTGCCTGGACACCTCAGGACAGACCAAGGACATGTACAAGGTGCTATCTTATAGATCTATGTTATAAAGGTTGGTTCATCAAAATGAATGCCTTCTCTCTTATTAGATTTTTATTTTATGATTTATTGGTTCCAGTCCCTGGCATCAGTGCAATAAACTTGAAAAGCCTAAAATCTCTCAACTTGTTTAATATGTGTTACATAGACTATCCCTGATATGATTTTTTTTTTTAATGAAAAGAAGAAATGTCTCTATTTTAACTATACTGGCTTATGCTCCTCGGTAAAGGAGCAATAAGGTTGTAAATTGCATGATTCATCAATCTGGAAATGCTTGTTCAACCCAGTTCTGTTCTCCTATTTTTCTGCATCATGATACTAGCTCATTGCATTTCACTGCCACTTTATAAAAGCTCAGAACAAATGCTTGTTTACATGTGAAGCAGATTAGAGCCTATGCTCAGTTGGTATAAATCAAGATAGTAAAGTGAAGACTCTCTTTTTTTTTTCCTGAACTGCAACCATTTTTTGCTACTGTCAGTAATAATAATAATAATAATACCACAATGACTATAGAAGTAGCATCTTGAGGTCTTAAAAGGATTATGACCATGTTGTGTTACATACTTCAAATACACCTGATGAAGTGGTGTAAATTTCCCTGAAAGGGGATTGAGTTGGGGACAAACACAGACCACAGCTATATTTGTTAGAACACCTTTTATAAAGTTGTTTTTATTAATAGACTTGAGCTACTAACAACAGAAACTATTTACACTATTCATTCACTTATTCTTTTGCACAGTTCACACACCCGCATGCAGAGCTGGAGCAATGGTGAGGGGCCAACCCTGCTGTACCCTTACTCGGAAGTGGATGGTCATCCTGATACAACCACGGTTTCTAGACAGGTGTCCAGAAACTCCTTTGAAGTCCCCTGTGTCAGCAGGTGTGTGTTATACCTGCAGTTTCTGTCTGCATGTAGCAGCTCATTTCCTCTCTTGGCATGATCTGAGTTACACCACTGCTGGCTGACGGGCACATTCACCAGCCTCTTGGTGTCCTCAGTTTACCAGTTCTTGGGAGACTTTCATGTGCTATCTTGTGGCACATATGTTTCCACTCTTCGCCCACTGTTTTCTGGTGATGGTTGCTCCATCCACATGTGTAGGTCCCTGGGGAGCCCATTCAGGCTTGTGCAGAAGGGTTTTTGTGGCAGGAGCAGTGCTGCTGAGGCGCTGAATGTGACTGAGGGAGACAGAATGTGCGTGGGAGGAAAGGAAGAATTGACCCTGTTGCTGTGGCCCAGTTCCCCAGCCACACATTTTACTGACTTGTCTCACCCCTGGCAAGAAGCCTATAGCAAGGCTGTGAACTGAGTCCAGGATGTCTGTGTCCTCCTTGCTCAGGCATTCACTCTCAAGAACAACTGCCTCTGCAGTTTTCAGTTCCTGTTGCTCTTCTTGTTCTGTTGCAAGATATGCAGTCGCAGCGTGTTTTCTTCCCTGGATTTACTGACACTCTGGAAATAGGCTTCAAGATCTGATGAAAATTGTAGAATATCCTATTGGAAGGGACTCAGAGGATCATCGAGTCCAACTCCTGGCTCCACACAGGACCAGCCGAATCAGAGCATATGACTGAGAGTGTTGTCCAGATGCTTCTTGAACTCAGTCCAGCTTGGTGCTGTGACCACTTCCCTGGGGAGCGTGTTCCAGTGCCCGACCTCCCTCTCGGTGAAGAACCTTTTCCAGATATCCAACCTAAATCTCCCCCGTTGCAGCTTCAGTCCATTCCCTTGGGTTCTATCACTGGTCACCAGAGGGAGGAGACCAGCGCCTGCCCCCTCGCTCCCCCTCGTGAGGAAGCTGTAGGCTGTGATGAGGTCTCCCCTCAGTCTTCTCTTCTC